>OY986042.1:47555965-47613465 GCA_963920215.1 Nineta flava | reverse complement strand
TAAGCTTTCTTTACATACTAATTTACACACTAAAAGGAAAATATATAATCGAATCATTAATCACAATAGGAGAGTGCGGTTTGTATTGTAATTACTTCATTCAAATCGTCTCAAAGAACTGTTTGACACAAATCGCACCAAACTTGTACAAAAAACTACTTTATAATAAAAGCTTATATTTTAATTTTTAATAATTTTTTTTGTGTACATTAATGATCCTGAGTTTGACTCTTCGCATTTTTGTGATGTTGCTATAGTATTGGTGCTAGTGTTATTAAATTTATAGTTCATTTGTGCCTTAATCATTCGGTTTCGGGAAAATTTTTCGAGTAAAAGTTATTAGCATATTTATAATGAACAACTCTTATACGAAGCATTTCTTCAATCTCCAATATCATCCAAAAAAAATTAAAAAATTATAAAAGCAAAATTTTGTGTCAAACTTGTAAGAATGTTGTTTAGATGTTTGACGCAGGACAATCTCATAAATTCCAAAAATGAGGCTAACCTGAAGTTAATTCCCCAAATTTCGATAATTTCTAAAATTTGTTACTTATAAAAAGGAAAATTTTACGATGTATCTGTTGACACTAAAAACTGGATAATTCGAAACTTAATATGAAATTTTCTCCGGTACTATGTAAGACGAGTTAGCAAGCTGTAGTAATAATATAACAACAAATCGTTTCTGGAAAAAAAATTAAATCAATTGTTCTACCTTCAAGTACTATATTCTTGTTAACAACTCTTTTGGCCTTATCGATGTCGAGTTTGAAGATTTATTGATTTTGAAGGTATATGGAATTAATAAAAAGAACCATATTTTACCTCTGTATACAGACCATGTAATCACGTAGTATGTAATGTAAAAGGTTATGTGTTTGAAGTTCAAGGTTAATGTTGAGTTTTCATCGAAACTTACCATTTTTGAGGTGTTCCGAAACATACCATATTGGTTAATATTTTCAAAAGTCATGAAGTCGAACAGCTTTTAAAACCCAAAATATTCAATTAATATTTTGAGATCAGACTACAATAGCGAAGAATTAGACCAGTCAAATTATACTTTGGCAAAAAGAAAATTGTTAACAGGACGTAAAAGAATAAATGCGTTAGCAGGGGTGTTGAGGTGTGGATTGGGGGGGGGGTGAAAAGGGGTGAATTGGGTATTATTACGATTTCTGTCGAAAGTTGACGTTGGAGAGAAAAGTGTACAGTAAAAAAGTTGTAGATCATAAAAAAATGTACAACTTTTGTATTAATTTTGATTTTTCCACATAACCTCAAAATGTTCGAGAAAAATGCATAGTGTAATATTACAGCTTATGTATTTGGGGCCGAAATTGATGTTGAATTTTTGTCAGACCGTTACGTAACGAGGTCCTCTGGTCATTATTATGTATTGCGTAGACGTATGTTAACCATATAATTTGCGAGGCGCTAGAACTTCCAAGTTTTTGATTAAACTATATACAATTACAAAATCTTTTGAGCAAAAACATCCCATCGTTGATGGAAATTTATTCCAATGATATTGTCGATTTTTCATATTCAGCGGTTTCTACAATGCTTAATAAGTAATGCTTGTTCAATTGATTTTTTTGAGTTTATAAAAGTCGCCTATTATTTCGATGGTCAAATAGTGCTTTTATCGATTATTGAGTGATAGCTCTTTTCGTTCTATTTCAATTTGAATAATTCCCTTATAATTTCTGACAATCTAGGTTTGTATATAGAGGTTGTAAAACTCTCCAATTCAGATAGATTCTTTTTTTAATTTACTACAAATCATACCTTTATAGATTTATACTTTCTTAATATATTATAAGTTATGGATCATAATAAGGAAGTTCGTAAAATATTTTATCTCAGTTTATAAAAATAATAATATTAATATGAATTCGTTTTTTCGTTAATACACACTATAATACTACACTATATATAAGATCATCATCTTTAAAATTTAAAAAAAAAAAAGACTTTTTAACAAAACATAGAACCGACGAAAGAAGAAAGTAACTGAAAAGCAAAAAATACTAACTTTTATACAAAAAATTAAATCTTCGAAAAAAGAAAGGAACTGAAAAGCAAAAAAAACTAAGTCCATGTAAATACCTAAATAATTTTGAGTCGGCGCCAAACAAACAATATATGTAATATTTTGTAATATTTACTTCTAACCGAAAATCAGATTCACCCTTCGCCCATTTCGATGAAGATTTTTTGGCGCCGAATAAAAATTATTTAGGTATTTACATTGACTTAGTTTTCTTTGCTTTTCAGTTCCTTTCTTTTTTCGAAGATTTAATTTTGAATAAAAGTTTTTATTTTTTGCTTTTCAGTTATTTTCTTGTTTTGTCGATTCTATTATTTGTTAAAAAGTTTTTTTTTCACTTTTCAGTCCCTTTCTTTTTTCGTACATGTTATGATAGTCATTAGAACTACGTAAGTGTGCCAAGTTTCAGCAAAATCCGTTCACAGATCACAATTCAGTAGGTGAACAATCCATTTTCCTCTATTTTTCTACTCTTAGGCACGAATTTTTTTTTTTCAAACAAATTTTATGGTATCAACTTATACCCAATTTGGTATCAAAGTATACCCAATCCAATAAAAAAGGAATTATTGAAGTCGGACTACTCTGTAAAAATTAATGCGTGGTCATACATAAAGTATATATATATATATATATATATATATATATATATATATATATATATATTTATATATATATATACTTTATGTATGACCACGCATTAATTTTTACAGAGTAGTCCGACTTCAATAATTCCTATATATATATATATATATATATATATATATATATATATATATATATATATATATATACTTTATGTATGACCACGCATTAATTTTTACAGAGTAGTCCGACTTCAATAATTCCTTTTTTATTGGATTGGGTATACTTTGATACCAAATTGGGTATAAGTTGATACCATAAAATTTGTTTGAAAAAAAAAAATTCGTGCCTAAGAGTAGAAAAATAGAGGAAAATGGATTGTTCACCTACTGAATTGTGATCTGTGAACGGATTTTGCTGAAACTTGGCACACTTACGTAGTTCTAATGACTATCATAACATGTACGAAAAAAGAAAGGGACTGAAAAGTGAAAAAAAAACTTTTTAACAAATAATAGAATCGACAAAACAAGAAAATAACTGAAAAGCAAAAAATAAAAACTTTTATTCAAAATTAAATCTTCGAAAAAAGAAAGGAACTGAAAAGCAAAGAAAACTAAGTCAATGTAAATACCTAAATAATTTTTATTCGGCGCCAAAAAATCTTCATCGAAATGGGCGAAGGGTGAATCTGATTTTCGGTTAGAAGTAAATATTACAAAATATTACATATATTGTTTGTTTGGCGCCGACTCAAAATTATTTAGGTATTTACATGGACTTAGTTTTTTTTGCTTTTCAGTTCCTTTCTTTTTTCGAAGATTTAATTTTTTGTATAAAAGTTAGTATTTTTTGCTTTTCAGTTACTTTCTTCTTTCGTCGGTTCTATGTTTTGTTAAAAAGTCTTTTTTTTTTTTAAATTTTAAAGATGATGATCTTATATATAGTGTAGTATTATAGTGTGTATTAACGAAAAAACGAATTCATATTAATATTATTATTTTTATAAACTGAGATAAAATATTTTACGAACTTCCTTATTATGATCCATAACTTATAATATATTAAGAAAGTATAAATCTATAAAGGTATGATTTGTAGTAAATTAAAAAAAGAATCTATCTGAATTGGAGAGTTTTACAACCTCTATATACAAACCTAGATTGTCAGAAATTATAAGGGAATTATTCAAATTGAAATAGAACGAAAAGAGCTATCACTCAATAATCGATAAAAGCACTATTTGACCATCGAAATAATAGGCGACTTTTATAAACTCAAAAAAATCAATTGAACAAGCATTACTTATTAAGCATTGTAGAAACCGCTGAATATGAAAAATCGACAATATCATTGGAATAAATTTCCATCAACGATGGGATGTTTTTGCTCAAAAGATTTTGTAATTGTATATAGTTTAATCAAAAACTTGGAAGTTCTAGCGCCTCGCAAATTATATGGTTAACATACGTCTACGCAATACATAATAATGACCAGAGGACCTCGTTACGTAACGGTCTGACAAAAATTCAACATCAATTTCGGCCCCAAATACATAAGCTGTAATATTACACTATGCATTTTTCTCGAACATTTTGAGGTTATGTGGAAAAATCAAAATTAATACAAAAGTTGTACATTTTTTTATGATCTACAACT
Source organism: Nineta flava (assembly GCA_963920215.1). NCBI lineage: Eukaryota > Metazoa > Arthropoda > Insecta > Neuroptera > Chrysopidae > Nineta > Nineta flava. The sequence goes on along the minus strand of OY986042.1, from coordinate 47,609,165 downwards.
TTTTTACTGTACACTTTTCTCTCCAACGTCAACTTTCGACAGAAATCGTAATAATACCCAATTCACCCCTTTTCACCCCCCCCCAATCCACACCTCAACACCCCTGCTAACGCATTTATTCTTTTACGTCCTGTTAACAATTTTCTTTTTGCCAAAGTATAATTTGACTGGTCTAATTCTTCGCTATTGTAGTCTGATCTCAAAATATTAATTGAATATTTTGGGTTTTAAAAGCTGTTCGACTTCATGACTTTTGAAAATATTAACCAATATGGTATGTTTCGGAACACCTCAAAAATGGTAAGTTTCGATGAAAACTCAACATTAACCTTGAACTTCAAACACATAACCTTTTACATTACATACTACGTGATTACATGGTCTGTATACAGAGGTAAAATATGGTTCTTTTTATTAATTCCATATACCTTCAAAATCAATAAATCTTCAAACTCGACATCGATAAGGCCAAAAGAGTTGTTAACAAGAATATAGTACTTGAAGGTAGAACAATTGATTTAATTTTTTTTCCAGAAACGATTTGTTGTTATATTATTACTACAGCTTGCTAACTCGTCTTACATAGTACCGGAGAAAATTTCATATTAAGTTTCGAATTATCCAGTTTTTAGTGTCAACAGATACATCGTAAAATTTTCCTTTTTATAAGTAACAAATTTTAGAAATTATCGAAATTTGGGGAATTAACTTCAGGTTAGCCTCATTTTTGGAATTTATGAGATTAACTTGTACCCAATTTGGTATCAAAGTATACCCAATCCAATAAAAAAGGAATTATTGAAGTCGGACTACTTTGTAAAAATTAATGCGTGGTCATACATAAAGTATATATATATATATATATATATATATATATATATATATATATATATATATATATATATATATATATTATTCTGATTGGAATGAAATTTGGCATTTGGAAGGTCAAGGTCGTTAATGGATAAAATCGAGCAATGGCAAAAGGGGGTTTAAGGGTAGGGGAAACGCAAAAGTGGGCATATCTCCCTATATATAACGATATTGAGTGCTTGCAAAGTGTTTACACACAGACAATATTCGATATTATACAATATACAAATATATAATATTTGTTCTTCAGTGGAAGCGCTGGGAAGTCTATTTAAATTGAATTGCTGGCTTAAATTTGAAATTTTTTTTATGGGACCAACTTTGAATAATTCCCTATCCAACAAAAAAAATTATCAAAGTCGGTCTACTTTGTAAAAAGTTATCCGTGATCATACATTACAAAAATATATATATACAGGTTGAATTGAGTACCTCCTTTTTTTCGTCGGTAAAAAATAAGCGCTACTTTTGTAGCCCATAGTAGCATAATATTTTATACTTATGTGTTATATATACACTATAAAGGTCGAAGGGGTTTTAAGAGAGTAACGTGGGAGGTAAAAATATATAAATAAGTTAAGATATGCGGATGATACTGTGTTGATAAGTGACAGTGAAGACAATTTAAAAGGTTTAATCAACAACGTAATCAAAGCATGTAAAAAGTATGGTTTGTCAATTAACGCAAAGAAAGACTAAATGTATGATAATCTCCAAAAAAGTTAACCTAAAAGTGAATCTAAAGACTGACTGTGCAAAGTTAGAACAAGTGAGTCAAAACATATATCTCGGTGCGGCCATTACATCAAACGGTAAATGCATCAGTGAAATAAAACGACGTATAGCTCTATCGAAAGGAATATTTAATAAATATAAACAAATACTAACAAATAAGAATATATGTTATAAAACTAAAATTCGTATTTTAAAATGCTACGTTTGGCCGGTTTTATTATATGTATGCGAAACATGGACGGTGTCAACGGCTGCTGAAAAATTACTAGCCGCAACAGAAATGTGGTTCCTGCGTCACTCCCAGTGGATATCATGGACCCAACGAATATCAAACGAACGTGTTCTACAAAAAGTTGATAAAGACCTTAAGATTTCGTCAGCTTATTTTTTTGGGCCATATTATTAGAAAAAAGTGTCTAGAGTATAATATTCTTACAGGAAAATTTTTTGGATCTTTGGCGAGAGGAAGAAAACGCCATAGTTATCTTAAAAGTTTAAAATTAAATATGTCAAATATTGACATTCTTCATCTCGCCAACGACAGAGAGGGGTGGAATGCCATGATCACCAACGTTTGTTAATCAAACATGGTACTTCATTGATTGATTGATACAGGTCGAACCAGGTACATAATAGCACACGCCTCCATTTCTTTAAATAATTTCTTAATTGTTTTTTTTTTTAATTTGTTTGTAACACGTTATAAACAAATTGAAAAATAATGGGTAAAAATGCAGTTTAAAAAATTATTTCTTTTTCATTTTATAGATATTTTTAAGACTTTTTATTTAAAAAAAGATTTATTCATCTACGATGAAATGTACCGTTTTATTTAAAAAAACCGGTTACATGGTATTTTATTAATTGTCGGGGACATAACTTTGTTTAAGGGCTAAAATTGGGTACATTATTTTTAACATATAAACGGCATACTTTGCCATTGTTAAAAAAAAAATGAAGTAATTTTTAGATTTTTTTATAAATTTTTGCGTTTTTCGAAATCTGGGAATGTTTTCTCGAATTCTAATTAACCGATTTTAATGTTCATGAGCTCGTTTGTTTTCTTTTTTTATATAGAATTGAATAATATTCTATGTCATTTTTTAGTATTAAGAAAAAACGCTTTTTTGTTATAAAAAAAATCAATTTGACCCTGTTCTGTCACGTGTCGGAACGTAAAAACTTGAGGGTCATATTTTGGACGTCAAAATGAATCGATTTAAAAAAAACGCACTTCCAAGCAACCTCCCTGAAAAATGCTAATTTGAATCTAGTATATAATTTAACATAAATATTATTTTATTAATGGAAAAATAATAATAGATTCTTATTATGTTCCCCTGGCACTCTGTTTTGAGTACATTGGTGTTTATCATATCTTTGAACCAATCACGAGTGGTCTTCGTTTGTTTTGAGGAGTTGATCAATTTAACGATTTCTATTGGATTTATTGGGAAATGGGAGCATCATAGAAAGAAATGGAGGCGTGTGCAATTATGCAGCTGGCTCGATTCATCCTGCATATTCCCCACCCAGATACGAATCATTTAGTTAGATATAGTCGGTATACCCGGTCAATAGGTAGATATTACATCAGGTGCCACCTATCCTTACCTATAGTTTTCTAAATCTATAATATATTATTGAAACACAAAAATGAGCCCAAATTTTGTGGCCCATAGGTCATAGTAAATAAAATATGAATTTTGATGTTACGTCAATAATATAAGTATAAGTAATAATAATATTATATAAGTCAAAATATTATAAAAATTACCTCAGCTAAAAATGGTTATGTGTTTCAAACAGAACTAATTCATAAAAATAAATTTCAAAAATTCCACTCGGTTGAAGACTCCAATATATAAAAAAAGGACAAAATTAATCAATTTGTAGGTCAATGGATCAAATACAAGAAATAGTTACTCAAATTGGTGAACTCATAAAATATGTGCCCAGGGTTCAGAGTATAGTGTCTTATCCAAAGAGTGTCGACAAGCATTCAGCAAATGTTTTCTAAATGCAGTTACAAAATTCAATCCATCATTTTTCATTCGACTGCTAATTGTTTTACAATTTTAAAACTTTTTCTATATAGTATGTAAAAAATAATAATTGAACCAACAATAATTCTTGACCTTGTTAAAATTAGGTCATTAAACTTTAGGAAACAAAAACGATGGCACGTATTATATAATGACATTAAATTATTCCGAATGGTTTGTTTTGAACAAGAGTAAAAAATTAAAAGAGTATACATCCAGAAGTTTTATCTTTAGCAAAAAGTTAAAAAACTATATATTATATAGAATAATAGTTTTAATTAACGATTTCAAAAAAACTATTTAACTTTTTTTTGTTAAACGTATATAAAACTTTCTATTAAGTCATACACGAAACGTGTACTTACAAGATGTTCCAAGTATCTGTGTCAAAAATTTTTATATAAATAAAATAATTTCAAAAATATTACGCCTTAGACCACTCGGCCACTTGGTTGGCTTTCTATTATGAAGAATATGAAGAGAAATTTTTTCGTTGGGGGTATTTAAACAATTTCGCTTTACAAAAATTGGATCAAATTTCACTGTGCAAAAATTTTATTTTTACAATCTGTGCAATGAACAAAAAAATCCAATAAAAAAAAATCGTATCAGAATAGATTTTGATACGATATTATCAGATATGATATTATGTCCGTATTATCCTGGACTAAGTGATCACATTATAATACTTAAAAAGCTGTTACTGGTATATCGGATATTGGTTATGACGGTATTATTTTGTCAAAATTTAAAGATTCTCGAATTTTTTTGTTTTTAATTTTTAACAGAGATGCACATTGGGTATTGATTGAAAAAACTGCTTTTAAGGACTTGAAAAATATTTTTTAAAACTTAATTAACCAGTTTTAACGTCAGTTCCTGTTTTCGTCAGCACGAGATAATCTTCAAATAGCGTTGAAGGTCATAGTTAAGTTGAAAGTTCATTCCGATCATTTTTACCGAAAACGAAATCAAAATTTCCTTGAAGAAATATTCAGGTGCCTGGTTTAAAATTAGCATTCTATACAAATCACAAAATATGAATGACTATGATTTATATAATTCAAAATTTCGATATTGTTCAGTTGTGATTATATTTAATAATAACATAAGTTTTTTTGTGTGTGTAAATAAAACAAAGATAATTAATAAATTTGAAAAGTGTGTAAAAAGAAATGGAATTATAAAACTATATATTTTTTTAGAGAACATAAATTTTATGTCCGTGTGAGTGATAAACAAAGTAAGCCTATAAAAAATATATATAATGTAACTAGATTTTAATTGTTATATCTTCTTCTTACATAGAAAAATTAAACAATTTTCGTTGTACCTGTAAAATACGTTTACTACAAAAATAATCAAAATTGTGAGTGACTGATTCGGTTCAGGTTGGTTCTTTTTTTTAACGGGAGTGTACATTTATAGCTCATGCATTTTCGCTTTTTCAATTTTAATAATTTTTTTCAAAAATTTCGATGTAAGAAAATGCGTTTATGTATATCTTCATTATAGACCATGGATTTTCAATTTTGAACTTGAATAATTTTAGTTTTTCTCGATTCTTCGATCAAATTTCTATTTTTTGAAAATTTATATAAAAATTGTATGATTTTGTTTTCAATCCGTCTTCGTCTCAGGACAACCTTATTTGACATAAACAGGAAAACTGGACTACCTTTCATTATATGTCATACCTAGTACAATATTTATAACACACTGTAAATGAAAATATCTAAACACAGAAGGAAAAAAAGATGAAAGATACGAGAAAAAAATGTAAAGTTATCGTAAATGATATTCATTCAAACTGTTGAAAGTTTTTAAATAAAATTATTGTATAAAATTTACATTTTATTTTTTTAATTTAAAAAAATTAAATATTATAAAAACTTTGATTAGTTTCCACAACGAAGAACCATCATTAGAATATCTATTTTTACAACAGTGGAACAAATTGTATCATAATGTCACGTGAGCCTGAAAAAACTACCTCTCATATACAGTAGAAACCTAATCCATAAGAAAGCTGTATTATTTTGGAATAAAAAAGTGGAAAATACTTTCAAAATTACATTAAATCAATCTATATGTTTGATTCAGCATCACGTTAAAAGGACTGAACTGGCCTCGAGAGGTTTCCGGATTAAAGATAATTTTACCGGGTATCATACAGGCTATCTACTTTTTACGCTAAATGCATCCGTTCTGAGTGCCAGTTGTACCCAAAACCTATATTTTGCGCGGTACGAGATAGAGACAATCTTTGAATAGAAAAATGTTTATCTCATTGCATTATTTATCTCATTGCATGTTAAGCCAAAACTCTCTCCCAATCGTTTTGAGTTAAATACGAGTGAAATTTCACTCAGTTATTAGTTAGAAACGAATGAATTAATCAGATACAGACCCACCTTTTTCATTAAATTTTATCTCAAAAACGGTAAGTATATTGTAAAATTTATAAAAAGACGTTGATTCGATAGAAATCATTCAGGTTATGCCATAAAAGGCCATTCAGGTTTGAGACATAAAAGTAACAAATATAAATATTTATGTTTAACCTCTTAAATCATTTATAGCTACGAAAGGCAATCGCTTTCAACTTACAGGAGAGAGGTTCGTTATGTGTTTAATTTTCTCTGATAGACAAAAATGATGACATTTTGGCGTTTGATATTCATCTCTGGCTTTCGGTATGAACATTAAATGCTATTTCTCATCGTTATTAGATAGTACAAGATGCATAAAACCGTTGTCACTTAACGTGTTTGTTTAACGTTGTTAAACGGTGTCGTTCAATTAAACGGTTTACATAGAATAGTAAGCTAAGAAGTATTTATATTAATAGTTTAAGGTAGTACGCTTACGGCACTTAAAAGGGATGGTAAATTTCCCAGCATAAAGAGGCTATAAATGTAACATACATAACTAGGGAGTTTGACAATGCCCATAGGGTGTAGGAAATACTGATATAAGAAGTCTTTTCCTATCAATTAAGGTCAAAAATACTATAATCTTAAGTATATTTCAAGTTCGATACCCAGTATTGTCAGGGACTCTGATCGAAAAGACCAAAACAAACTTTTATAATAGCTTGAAGCAGGCAGATTTACGGTATTCCAGGAAAATTCATATTAAGTTTTTCTGGGAATCCCGATTCACAACCGGTGGCTCCTTCAGAAGCATACATGTTAGAGGTAGGTAGATTGTAAAGGCTGCCCTGGACGGGCTACACTTCGACCATAAGGTCCATTGTGATGCCTTAAGATGTGAGGACGTGAGTGGAGTGGAAGGAATTTGTGAGTAGACTAGGAATTGGTAGGATATGCGGCTGCAGCCGACTATGATAGGAACTATGCCGATATTCATCTGGAGTTCGTGAAGGAAACTGCAGAAAACCTTCTCAAGCATAGCCGGTTACTTCGTTCTTGTCCATACGCCGACAGTTTAGTCAACCAACCGCCCCTTTTTTTAAAATTTATAATTGACAAACTGCCGATGTCGAGATTCGAACCCATAACCTCCCAGTTTCCAAGTACTGCATACTGCGCAGACATGACGCCTTAGACCGCGCGGCTACTTGACTGGTCAGCATACATGTTTGTACTATATATTTTGAAACAAAGAATTTTGAGACCCTTGGCCATATGAACTTTTTGTCTCATGTTGGTTCAGTTATGTTAACATTTGTACCGAATATTTTTATTGACTATAAACTTTCCAGTCAACATGAAATTAAAAACCGGTCAGCCCCTTAAAGTATCACCGACCGATATTCAGAATCATAATTTATTCCATACGTGGAATCTGATCCTTTTTGGTAACTTTACCGTCTGCTATTAGCAGACAGACATCAAAAATATCAACTGCTGCCCAACATAAAAATTTTCAAAATTATTTAGTAGAGTGATCAATCTACCTTAAATAAATGGCATGCAACTATACTTAAAATATATTGAAACTTTACGATAATACCTATCACATGCACGCCAGTCAGGTATAATTCCAAAACCAGAAGTTGCACAGTTGCAGGAATGGGAAATAGTTTCTAATGTTTAAATGACTGCATTTGTATGATGTTTTTGTTAATAAAAGACAAGGATAAAAGTATATTTTATGAAATAATAAACTATATTATACAATGTGTTTCGTGAATATTAATCTCAGCCATTCATACGCGATTTTTTTTCTAGCCGCACAAAGCTGTGAATTACAATTACAATCTTTTATTATTATCGTTTTGTTGGGAATAAAAATGAAATTCATTATTTGTTCCCATAACTGAAAAACTTCCGAATGGACGACAATTCACTCGCATGACGAAGATACATAGGCTGAACTTTCTCTATAAAAGGACTTTTTCAAAGCTATAAAAAAAATACTTTATTTTTGGTTACAGCCGAAAAAGTCAACGATGACCTCGGTGGAAGGGGTCTATAAACCGGGCAGGGAACGTACTTTTATATTTAAGCCAGCGATAACCTCGGTGGAAAGGGGACACCCAACTATGCCATATTAGACCATATTAAATTTAAGTCACTATAACGATAAAAACTTTTTTTACATAGTAGCTACTTAGCTTATTTTCTTGAAGAAATGAATTATAATAAGTATCAAATCAAGTTATCATAGTGTTGATTATAATTTTTATATTGTTATCAAGTATAAGAATATTAAAATTGCAAATATGTAAATATTAGAGTCAGTGAAAATAAATTTTAATAAAAAGCTATAGATTTTGTCCCTTAACGAACTTGGTCATTTTCGACTTCTACTGGGTATGTTCGATGAATATTTGAAGAAGTTTTACTTCAAATTCATTGTGAGAGAAAATTCCTTTATCGGTACAATACCAATCGGGGAATTTTCATAGAATAAAGGTATTTTATGGCTAGTCATAATCATTAATTGAAAAGATCGATAATTACACGGAGTATTTTGTAAAAAGTGAATAATTTTTGCTTTTTTTTGTATCATCGATCACTTCCTTACGAGCCAAGAAATCAATTATGCCGTATAGCAGAACTGATAGATAAAAATTAATGTAAATTGATCTGTTATTTGAAAAACGCCACGCTTTTGCTTTTTTAACTAATCGATTTTTAGATGTTTATTCCTAACCTTACTTTACTGCAAGGTTTAAAGAATAGCCTACCTTCTCATTTAATGAAAATTTTTGTGAATCTTCGTATACAATTAATCGTATTTTATAAGGTTCATTCTGTATACAATTTATTTCACAAAATATTATTAAATTAAGTAACAATAATTTTGAGAAAGTGCTTGAAGCATTTCCAAGTACTCTAAATAATATTATATTGAGCAGTTCATATTAAAACAAAACGATACAATACTAAACTCTGTAGCTAGTAGCTCTATATTATTGTGTTTAGTTTTGAAATGTGTTTTGCTTATTGTAAGGTGTTAAGTTGTATAAAGTTTAAACCAATGTCGATGATTCTATTGAAATTTAATAGTATTTTTAAGTTTTAACTTTAAATAATTATTAACGAAATTATATTCACCTTTTAACACTACAAAGTGTAATTTACAAAAAATAATGCTATGTAACTTATAATATACGTTTACTTTCTTCGTCGAGAATTTTGTTCACTTTATCGGAGTAATCCTGTTTATTTTATTCATTATTACTATTGCGTTACGTTTGTCGCCTTTTAGATAGTGTACCTGTCTTAGTTTTAGTGTTTTGACAGTTTTTGTGTTATTAATAACAAAATAACATTAAACATTAAACCATTTCCAAAATTAATACCTGAATGTCAACGTTTGCTGCGAATAGCACCCTAACGCTATTGACAATAACAGGACTATATGGTCACAAAAGGATTACCGCCAATCGACGCAGTGGGTTGGAATCATTACACAATCCTTTAATTGGTCAGTTAACTGAAGTAATCCCAACACCTCAGTCTGATCATATAAACGACAAATCTTTTTTTTTAAATTGTGAGACACGGACTAAATTAGCAAAAAGTATCATTGACTCCATATCCCGAATATTAGTCACGATTAGCTAATTCATACTAATGATGACTACTTTGTAGTCGAAATACGTATTTATAAAATAGTTGTTCTAGGCAAAATCTAATATTTAATTTCAAAAACCTGGAGTTCTCTTTTATTATCTTAATAATCTTTAAATAAGAGAGTATGCCCCTCCCCCCAAAAACTTTAATTTGGTACCGTGAAATTTTTGTGGCAAGTCGATTAGATCAAAACATTATACACGTCATTGTATCTTCGAAGCTAGAGATAAATGGTAAACAAAAACGGTAAAATATATTGTGTAATTTACATTACACAGTATAATATAATATTATTTTTCTAGAATGCAAGTTGTTAGCAGTGTTGAAAACAGAAGATTGCATAAACGGATATTGTTGTATAAACGGGCATCACGACTAAAAACATCATACATTTAAGCAATTTCAGCAAAATTACTTTTTTTAGAATTTACTATTTTACAGATAATAACTTTTATATATTTGGTATATATATATATATATATATATATATATATATATATATATATATATATATATATATATATATATATATATATATATATTTATACATGCAAAGCATTCAAAACAATGTGCGCATAAATAATCAAATCAGGGAACCAGGGCACCGATGGACAACAAAAATACGGTGTGGAGTACTAGGAAAACGTGTATAAAGCAACAAAAATTCAATGATTCTTGCATTATGATATTTATTTATACGTATCAATAGTTGTCTTCAAATTTATTTATAATTTTAATATTAATAATCCTATGGTCCAGTCATTATATACATTTGAAAAAGCAAGTGAACCGAGAAAGCTAATTTTTTTATATTGTGAAGGGGGGGGGGGTTAGAAAGGCTTAACTTGAAATTGTCGACTAAGATTTCCCATGTGCATTCTCTGCCATCTTTAAAAAATCTAAAATTTTGTATTTTTGCAATAACTCGGCTCTGTCGAGATATGAAAATTACGATAGGATACTTTTTTATTACTATTTTTACGCTCTATATACTTACGCTCTTTACGCGGCTGTCCTGGTGTATATATATATATATATATATATATATATATATATATATATATGTATATACGAACAGATTATAAGGTGATAATCACAAAAACGAGGTGGTAAAGACAGGTTGTTTTAAACACATATAAAACTAGTGGAAATGCATAGAAAAATAAATTTTTACGCGAAATACATACACCAAGTCAGCCGCGTAAAGATTGTAAGTATATAGTGCGTAAAAATAGTAATAAAAAAGTATCCTATCGCAATTTTCGTATATCGACAGAGAGCGGAGTTATTGCAAAAAAACAAAATTTTACCTTTTTTCAAGATGGCAGAGAATGCACATAGGAAATCTTAGTCGACAATTTGAAGTTAAGCCTTTCTAAGCCCCCCCCCCCTTACACAATATAAAAAAATTAGCTTTCTATATATTTAAACAAAACATTTAAACCAAATTGAAATCCAGTCTATATATTTTTCATCTTACAGTAAAACTTTATTAAAAACATTTTAACAACCACTTCGATATTATATTTTCAATACAAAGTAGTATAAAGAAAAATATTTTGAAAAGGCGTCTTTATAGAATGTTAAGGAGACTAGCTTTAAGGAGTCGAACTATAAATTTATGAAAAACACAAAAATAATATAATATGTTCAAAATGTTATAATTGATTTGTCCCTCGATTCGTTCGATTTTTGAAAAAAAATAATTCGGATAAAAGTTCTTTATTACAAATATTATACTAACAACTGTTTTTCGAATGATTTTCCCGAAAGAGCGAATGAATAAAGCACAAACCAATTATAAAATTCTGAGAAATGATCGATACTTTTGTGCAATATATATATAAAACCGAATCAATGAATCAATCTCTTAACTGGATAAAACAAATAAGACCTTGATAGCCTCCTTAAATAGATTCCACTTTAAACACATGTATACATACATTTTTCTAACAATTTTTATCAAATCTACTTGTAAGTACGTACATTATACACAATAATAGATTTTTTACGTTCCTTGTTGCAAGGACGAAACTTTCAATTTATTTATTTTTTACTTTGTTGTGTACAAACGATGAAATGAAATGTTGTATACTATATATAGTAAATACAGTCAAAAACGTCTATACCGACATCGGCTAACAACGACAGATCGGTTATTACGACCAAAAAAGCAAGGTCTCCTGAATCCCCATATAAACACATATGTAAACATACCGCTTATAACAAACATCGGATAAAGCGACAAACCTTTATCATACACATATATATAACTCATCGGCTATAACGACCAACCGTCATACTTTTCAGTAAAACAAAACATTATCTTGAACATTATTCTAATGTAATAAAGCTGAGAAATGAATTAGATAAGGATTAAGAAAAACTTAATCGGAAACGTCAAGAAACCACGCTTGAAGAATATTCGCTCATTGCCTGTAACGTACAAAAACAACACAAGTAAAGTGTAAAGTAAAAGTATAGTTATAATGAACAACTTTTATCCGAAGCATTTTTCGAAAACCGAATAAAAAAGGCACAAATTACTTATAAAATTTTAAAATGTTCGACTTTCACTTGTTAGACTATCGGAAATAGCGTCCTTAGTTATGTGATCCCTTTAATGTCATTATATGCGGATTTGACTATATATTTATATTATATATATATATATATATATATATATATATATATATATATATATATATATATATAATATGTATATATGTATATATATATATAAATATATATATATATATATATATATATATATATATATATATATATATATATATACATATAAATAGTAGTCGTTTTTGAGTGGAGTGTTTTGTTTGGTATCTCAAAAACTTCTCGAAACATTTATTTAACTTTGTTTATTATTTTCAATTATGATTAAATAAACAAACCAGTTTGTTTTTATATTTGTTTTTGTCAAAAATAATTTTTACTTGTATGCAGTGAATCATAGCATAAACGACTTCCATTATTATAGACAATCGTAAAACTTCTGTTAAATGTTATAACTAGAATGTATTCGTTATTCATCATGAATTTTTCAGCACGAGCCATTACTGACACTATCCACCATTTTTATTTGATGCAAGCCCATATTTAAATTAATGAATTAACCAAAAAAAAAAATCCAAAACCAGCGCCTGAACGTTTGTCAAATTAAAGGTTGTTCTCATTTATATATTGAATTGTACAGGTAGCATATATCAAAATGATATTCAAACAATATAAGATAAAAAGTTTTGAGCGATTTCGTTAAATGGCTTTAGTAAGCCATATCCCACGATGTATACGTTGCATCTTGTCATTCTATACTGCGACTCAAAGGCGACATATCGCTTTGAAAAATTCTTTTGACAGTTTTGTGTTTAGTGAATCCAGTTGCGTTTTAGAGCGTTTCAAAATGGAGGTAAAAAAAGATAATTTCGATACATTCTTCAGTACCACTACGATCAAGGAGAAAAAACGGAACAGGCTGCCAAACATTTTTTTCTGTTTATGGACCCAATACAGTATCGAATGCAACAGCAAAGCGTTTGTTCCAGTGCTTCCGTTCTAGTAATATGGACGTTGAAGATGAGACAAGCTCTGGTAGGTCAATCGTCGAAAATGTTGATAAAATCATGGAAATCGTCGAATCAGATCGGCATGCGAGCACTTATTCCATTTCGAGGGACTGAAGATTAGCCAGAAAACCGTTTGGAACCATTTGCATAAGCCTGGTCTCAAGAAGAAACTCGATGTATGAATAGATACCTGCGATTCTTTGCTGAAGCGTAACAAAATCGACCCATTTTTGAACCGATTGGTGACTGACGATGAAAAATGGGTCACATATGAGAACAATAGGCAAAAAATATCGTAGTCGAGGTGCGGTGAGCTGGCCCAAATGATCGCCAAGCCCGAATTAACGACCAAGAAGGTTTTACGGTGTGTTTGGTGGGATTGAAATGGAAAACTCTACTATGAGCTGCTCCCATCGGGCAAATCACTCAACTCGGATCTATACTGTCAACAACTGACTAGATTGAGGCAGGCCACCACACTCGCCATATAGCCTAGACCTAGTACCAAGCGATTATCACCGTTTCAAGTATTTGTAAAATTTTTTTGATGGTAAAATACTGGCGTCAAGAGAGAGAGGCTTGTGAAAATGAGCTGGTCAAGGTTTTTACCAATAGGGACTTCTTCAATCGCGGATTGTGAAATTGCCTTCAACATGGACAAAAGTCTCTAACTTTGTTCATTTCATCGTCGAAATAAAGAGAAAAAACGCTCAGAACTTTTTACTTCCGTTATATATATATATATATATATATATTATATATATATATATATATATATATATATATATAGACTGTGTAGGACAGCTTTTCCTATACTGAATCAATGTTAAATATTATTTATTACTGCCTGGCCGTCTGGTACTGTATGAGTTACACATGTAAATAAAGTCAGTCAGTTATCTCATAGCTACTGTATGCGTATGGTTCTTTGTTTGTCATTTAAGAGTGGGCACACAATGCACATACTAAAGTGTACTCTCATCACATGTGTACTGATTGACTTTATATAGTACCAGACGGCCAGTCAGTAATAAATAATATTTAACATTGATTCACTATAGGTAAAACTGTCCAAAACACACAGTATATATATTCCGCATTGATTTGGCAAGCCAGAGGTTATGAGTTCGATTTCTATTCCAAATATTTATAGTTATTCATTACAACTATTTGGTGTTAAAGAATGTTACCAATGTTCAGACATATTACATAAATTTCATATTAAATAACCCATAATCATGCCTGTTAGTATAGTGTAACCATATAGGCAACCATACTAACAATGAATGGAGAGACGCTAGTTTAGGAAAAACAATTAAAATATGTAAAAGTTATTATAATTATGATTAATATTAGTCTTTCATACACTTCATCGACTTTTTAATACAAAACAATGCCGATTAATCACAAAAACAACAGTAGTTACTCATAGTTCATTTCCCTCATAATATACACTCGTAATCTCGAAATTTATCTACATTCTTTTTTGTTCCTGTAATAATATTTTTTTAATTTAATTTTAACCAACAACGGGCGTGTTTGATTATGTTAAAAATAATTTCAACAAAATTTATGTTCAACTAAAACAAAACGAAAAAGAAAAAAATAAATATATTTGATAGTAACACGCAAAGTTACCCTTCTTCTCACCCTTTAAGAGAGTTCTCATAAAGGGTGAGATCATATACGTTAATATCGAACTGACCATATCTGTCACCACTCCTTTGAAGTGAACACATCAAAAAAAGTTCATATTAATCTAATCAAAAACGATTAAAACAAAAATTTATTTCGTAACAGACAAATTTGTAACAAAACCTGAAAATAAATGGTTCGTAAGAGTTTGCCATATACAGATGATTGAAAAAACTTTTTTCTTGAGTATCCTTTCAAAATGTTTTTTTTTTGCTCGAACTTTACAATTTGCAATATTTGTTATTAACTTATTTATTACCAGCGTTAAGAACTTAACTAAAATAGGAAAGAGGTTCTGATCACAACTGCAAAAGCGTCACAGTTTGAAAATCACTATATGAGCAAAAACATGTCATTAAGTAAAATAGTTTTTCTCCATTAATATATAATCGAATTCCAAGTTTGATTCTCTACGGTTAACTTATTATACACGGAATATATAATATTTACAAGGGTATATTAAGTTTAGTTATAGGTGTTCATAAAGTAACTTAGTTAATCCATTTCTGCATGCTCGTCCGTCTATCCGTTAACACGATAACTAAAAAACGAATAAAGATAACCAATTGAAATTTGGTGTGTGCATTTTAGAGCAAAAAAGTAACTTCAAGTTCGTGAAGGGAAAAAATCGGACCGTGCCGTGCCCATTATAACAATATCTTTCTTTAAAACCGTAAAATATAGAAACAAATTTAAAAGCAAAATATTTTGTTTGAAACAGCTCAATATACACGGGTACTTAAACAATTATTTCACGATTCGATTCTTTGAGAAAATAAGTATTTTTCCGGACCAATATATACATGATCGCTATGCATCATCTAACTGACGAACCGAAAAGGGGCTGCAAGGATTTTTTGGTGATTTATTTAAAAAGAAACACTATCCAGGGTTGCAATTATTTATTTGTTTTATCTGACAACATTTTAACCTTATTTTTCCCAATGACTTTCTGTTCTGAAATTCTTCCCATTTTCGTTAATCTTCCTTGCTTAATATACCAAAAAAACACCTACCAATAACATCACCAATTTTTGCACGCGTCACTGCCCAATACCAAGATAAATTATGAAGATAATTTATTTATCTAAACATATGAGAGAGAGAGAAAGAACCCAAACAATTTCAACATACCAGATTTATAAGGAACAAATATTCAACCGAATTTTACTTTCAATCAAATTATTTTATATACCAAACACAAAACTGATGATTTTCATGTGATAAAACCGCTTATTCGACCAAGAAGGCATTAACATGGGAGAATTAGTTTTTAGTATTATACATATTGATTGATATATTGATGATAGTGGAAAATGTGTTTACGATAGAATTTTCTCACAATTTGATGAAAACCATTAAAATTTGGTAAACACATATATTGGAACCAATCCATTCGTAGGTATGTATCCATATATTATATAGTATGGGGTTTATTTGCGATTAAAAGCTACAGGATGTTTCTGTATTCTGACAAATATCAGTAATAGAGTATATAATTAATTATGTTTGGCCAGAAGATTAAAAGATTCCTTCTGATTTGTCATATGAAATGCAAAAAAATCAAACTACGGAATTTATCAAAGTTTTTTCGTTCATTATTATGCATCGAATTCTATTCGTTACGCAGGAGCTGATTCAACTTAGCGAATTTCCTTAGAATACATAAATCACTCTCTAGCGGTCATAACTTTAGTGAGATCAAAATGAAATGTCGTATATGATTTTAGTATTTGCAAGTCCAATTTTATTAATAAATGACATACGTCGAGGGGAATGAGGGGCGGGGGGTGCATAAAGAAAGAAGAAAACACAAAATATAAAATATCTCTCTTAATATTATAACAATCGAAAAATGCGTTAGGAATAAAGTTGTAGAAAATCAAACTTCTACAACTCATCTACAATTCATCACTTTTGCTCAAACTCTACTGTTTACAGAGATATTATGGAATTTAATTTTCAATCTCAAACCGTACGTATTTCTGTAAATATTAGTGTAACAGAAAAAATAAATGATATGTAACAAAATTACTGTAAAACTTAGTACCTACAACTTTATTTCTTATAAACTTTTCAATTTTTCAAATATTAAGGGAGATTTGTCAAATTTTGTGTTTCCCCCTCCCTTTAAACCCCCCTTTTCCCTTGTCCGATTTTACCCATTAACGAACTTGACCTTTTGGATACTAAAAGCGCCTCAAATACCAAATTTCATTCCGATAAAATGAAAACTGTTACCGCTAGGGTGATTACTGACACACACACACATATATATATATATATATATATATATATATATATATATATATATATATATATATACATATATGAAATATATATATAAATATAGATATATATATATATATATATATATATATATATATATATAAATATATATATATATATATATATGTATATTTATATATATATATATATATATATGTAAATTTTACAGATGTACGGGACCAATAGCTCTATTTCCTTTCAGGAAATTCGCTAAAAAGTAAGGGTTAAAAAAATAGGGTAAATGGCACACACAAAAATTCTTTACAAAATATATATTTTTCGATTTTTCTAATATTAAGAGGGATATTCTATATTTTGTGTTTTCTAATCCCCCCTTTTACCTTGTTAGATTCGACTACTAACAACCTTGGCCTTTCAAATATCAACAGTATATCAGATACTATTTTCAAAAGAAAAGTATGTATTTGTCCTTAGAAAATTCGCTGAGTTGACGCAGCTCCTGCGTAAAAATTTCTTTAATATCAAACGCTATAATTACTACTCACGGTATACGGTATATTACTTGTATAAATTAGGAATAAACACACTGACACACTCTGTACATAGACATCTATGTATGCGTATTTTCATATGTATGTAGGTTTATTATTTAGGGCCTGGTTTTCATACATAAATTGGTGAAATTTAAAACCAAAGATATTTCTAACCAATTAATCTAAACCACATATCACATTATACATCGTATAAATTCGGATACTGATTTTATATGACCTAAAAAAAAAGCGAATGACACCATTTTATCAACGACAATAACATCAAGCTCTGACTTGCTGATTGACATTGTAAGTAGTTTTTATTATCTAACCATTCATTTTGTTCCAAATTCTGAACGAACATTTTTTAAATAAACCCCTTCTACAATTAACAAGAAATATAACAACACAAACCATGTTAATTGTTTCAATACCCTTTTAATACTGAATTATTTAATTTTACTAATCGTCCAAGTGGCCGCGCGGTCTAAGGCGTTATGTCTACTTGAACTGGGAGGTTATTGGTTCGAATCCCAACATCGGCAGTTTGTCAATCTTTAAGCAAAAAAAAGGCGGTTAATTGACTAAACTGTCGACGTATAAACAAGAACGAACTAACCGGCTATGCTTGTGAAGGTTTTCTGTAGTTTCCTTCACGAGCTCCTGTTCTACACACAAAAATTCCTTCTACTCCACTCACATCCTCACATCCTTAGGCATCACAATGGACCATATGGTCGAAGTGTAGCCCGTTCAGAGCAGCCTCTACATTCTATCTATCAATCTATTTAATTTTACTATGTGAGTAATTATACAGACATAACAAGCAATGTTGTAAAAAAATTCGGGGATCCGAAACCCTGCAAAATGTACATGAGTGTTCGAATTTAAAGTATAACAGATGATCCACTGAGCTATCAAGAAATATACAAAACTGTCCTATTTATACATAAACAGAAAACTCCATTTTTCAAATAAATCGAGAAAGTTAACCCAAAAGAAAATGCAAGCAATTTTTTTCCCCCGTAAAATATAATTCAAAACGAAAAAAAAACATTTCGTTTATAAATTAACTATGTTTAATTTAGGATTATATATGTTAGACTCATTTGGTCATAGTTTGCGTTAGTACACAAGCATACATAGTTTAAAAACTTTTTAACAAAAAATATAACTGATGAAGAATGTAACTGAAAAACAAAAAATAAAAACTTTTAAACACAAAATTAAACCTTCGAAAAAAGAAAGGAACTGAAAAGCAAAAAATAAAAAAGAACCTTTTTAGTCTAACTAAGTCTTACACTAATATAAATACCTAAATAATTTTGAGTCGACGCCAAAAAATCTCCAACGAAATGGGCGAAGGATGAATCTGATTTTCGGTTAAAAGTAAATGTTACAAAATATTACATTTTGTAATATTTTGTTTGTTTGGCGCCGACACAAAATTATTTAGGTATTTACATTAGTGTTAGACTTAGACTAAAAAGGTTCTTTTTTATTTTTTGCTTTTCAGTTCCTTTCTTTTTTCGAAGGTTTAATTTTGTGTTTAAAAATCTTTATTTTTTGGTATCGACTTTTAGACATCATAAACAAATTATTAATAGGAGCATTTTAACGTAAAATGATTTTAATTTTTTGTCCAAGTCAATCATTAGAGTTAAATGATCATTTTTCAGCTCGGTTGTTAACTACGTTAACAAATAAGAGAGTTATCGTATTTTTTACCTTTTGTTAATTTAATTATAAATAAATTAACATTTTTAAGTTTTATAATGCCCAAAGGAAAGCTTAAACACTTACTTATCTAATTCTAAAGTTTCGAAAGCAATATGGTTTATTCCTTAAAGAAAAGTCGGGTAAAATCTTATTAGAAAATAATAATTTTAAAGTTTTTAGAGAGATGCACAAAACAAAGACAGAACCATATATATAATAAGAAAATTTAGGATTATATATGTAAGACTCATTTGGTCATAGTTTGCGTTAGTAAACAAGCATACATAGTATAAAAACTTTTTAACAAAAAATATGACTGATGAAAGAAGAAAGTAACTCTGAAAAGTAAAAAACAAAAACGGAATACTGTGTAAAAATTTATGCGTGGTCATACATAATACATATATATATATATATATATATATATATATATATATATATATATATATATATATATATATATAAATATATATAAATATATAAGGTTAACTTGAGAACCTCCTCCGATTTTTTCGTCGGTTAAAAAAACATTCAAATTGCGCAACGACATTGAGTGCTTTTAAAGTGTTTACACACAGGCAATAGTGTTCTTTAGTGGAAGCGCTGGGAAGTGTTTTTTTTTGTGACTAAAATTTTAAAATTTTCTTTTCAAATTTATATGGGACAAACTTTGAATAACCGTATCCAACAACAAAATAGAATTATCAAAATCGGACTACTCTATAAAAAGTTATGCGTGATCATACTTAAAATATATATATATATATATATATATATATATATATATATATATATATATATATATATATATATATATATATATACGTTGAATTGAGTACCTCCTTCATTCGTCGGAAAAAAATGTTTAAGTCAAATTAAATTCATTAATAGCAAGCAATAAGTAATAATTCTTTATTGCATGGTGAATACATTTATGTAATACTCCGGTGAATACTTTTTGATTTTGATGTGTAGAATAAAAATTGCGGTTCCAAACATCCTGCAAGAAAACCCGTTTTTGAAGCTAACTTGACTATAGTATTTTATAATTATATTTTATTCGTCGAATAGTGTTAATTTAGTATTCAATCAACACTAAATCAATTTATAATGTGAACGAGGCTTTCTAATATATACCCGTATATATATATATATATATATATATATATATATATATATATATATATATATATATCTGTAGATATATATATATATATATATATATATATATGTATGTATGTATATATATATATATATATATATATATATATACATACATAATATCTACATATATAATATCTATTCCAATTTAGTTTGATTAACTAAATATCGTGACCTGTTTTATCTACACCAGTTTATTTTACTATTCAGGTATCTAAAGATATATATATATATATATATATATATATATATATATATATATATATATATAAATATATATATATATATATATATATATATATATATATATATATATATATACATATATATATATATAATGACTAACAACTGGTAGTGCCTACCTGATGATAATTAGCTTTGAAAAAATAAAATTGAATTAATTGAATAAATTTGAATAGAAATTTATGTTATACTAATTTTTAATTGAAATAAATTTATTTCTATGAGAATTTGTCATAGAATTAAAAACAACTTTTTTTACGTTTCTTGGGCAGATAGAGTAAACTAAAACTTTAAAGTTTTATTCACTTATAAAAACAAAAAAACTTAAATTAATTTTTAAAGAGAGATCTGACGTCAAGCTTTTTATAGATTAACTTATATGTGGTAGATAGGGAATGAGAGGTAAATTGCTCATGAAATTAAAATACAACTCCTGAAGATAATTTTTAAAACTTGAAATTTTGTATTTAAAACTATCGTAGATTAAGTATTCTAATATATTTTAAGACATATATTTTGAAATTAAAATATACGCCTTTAAATATAATTATTGTGACCTGTCCAAATAACCTTAACATTGAAATAATTTTAAAATGAAATTAAATTAATTATCTATTTTATTTAAATTTTTGTACCGGGAGAAATATTAGGGGAAAATTTGGTTTTCTTTTATCAGTTATAGTGTTTTGTACTTCGATACACGATTAACATATGGAATACCTTCGATGTCAGTATGCCACTCTGTTGGTCACAAATTTTTTTCTCAGAGACTAGTGTACGTAAATGAAAAAAGCATAGTTTTAATAAGCAGTTACCCAAAAATGGTCGTGATGTGTAAAATTCGAAATATAGTTACAAGGTTTGTTTTGGGGGTTGAAACGGGGAATTTTTTTTCAATATTATATTGTGGTGTACCAGCCCCAGTGGCCGAACAGTTTGTCAATTAAAATTAATAGGGCGGTTAATTGACTAAGCTGCAAATTAACTAAGTCAGTTTATATAAAGAAGTAACTGGCTATGCTTGTGATGGTTTTCTGCATTTTTCCTGCACAAACCCCAGAATATCGGTATAGTTCCTGCCAAAATTGGCTGCAGCCGCAGAACATACATAGTCTGTATACGAATTCCTTTCCCTCTAGTCACATCATTAATGTATCGTTTAAAAAATTTATAAATATTAAAAAATAATGTGTGAACCATGGAGTCTCAGGAACGCAGGTCAAATCCCATTATTATTATGTGGGGTGTCAAGTTTTCTGATATGCCATTTCAAAAATGTATAATTAATTTTTAATGTAGCAATTTTCAATATTTTTCTGAAAAAACGTTTCGTAAATGCTAGTCTACCAGTTATAAACGAAAGCAAGTAGTTCCTATTAATAGATGTCGTTCATGATATTATTTAAACTTGCTTGTTGAAAAGGTGAATATCGTTCAAAGGTCGAACTGTAATTGTGGTTTCAGACTTGTCCTGGGCCTGGTAGGACTTTGTCATTGGTGGAGAGGCTTGAGTGTATGGATGATTGACTATGTATGCCGGCAGTAATTATGTTGCTAGCAGGAATACCCATGCTGGACAGGATAGCTTTGAGAAGCACAACCCAGAAACTATGCAAACCCAAGCTACGGTGCGATGCATTGTGCCTAGAGAACTAGCCGAAGGATAGAGCAGCAGAGTTGAATGCTGCCATAAACAATCACCATGGAGCAGCTGGCAAACTTTACTGTATAAATGCCCTCCCCATCAAGGGGCCGATGGGGTAGTAGTCCCCGATTTACTCGTGGGAACAAAATGGATACAAAATGAAAAAGGGTGCACCTGCAGGACACCAAAAACTGCAGGTGCACCCAGCCCAGCAGAAAATCTGGACGATAAATTCCAGAATCTTTTCCTGAAAGAGGAAAAAAAATATGTCGGGTGCAGCCCGGAGAAGAGCATCAGTAGAGAAAGACAGGGCTGAGAGGAAACCGACGCCTCCGAGGAGTTGGAAAAACACTGTCACCTGTGGGGGCCCACAGGAACCCACAGGAAAAATGTTTAAAAAATCTCGAAAAAAACATAGAGGTGGGGGAGGGGGAAACAGGCAAGGACTATAAATACCTTTGCCGAAACCGCCACAACAACAAAGGCATGCACTGCGTTGCAAGGATATCCTGAGGTTAAAATAACACAGAAACAATCCAAAAAGGTGCAACTCTCGATGCTACAAGCCATCACTAGCCAAGAACTCGTTGAGGGCCTGCAATATTAGGGTTGCTACCTGAACAAGGAGGCCCTCGTTGTGCAGTGCAGTGCAGGCACAACGGTCATAACATGGGAAGGAGCGGAACTTATCGTTGGGATGCAAAATCTCTGATGAACACATCAAAATATCTGCTGTATGTTCCCCAGATCTATAACTCTGTTGAGCCGGACAAAATTATCAAAACTCTAGAAGCGCAGGATATAAACCTGTGTTTGTCTGTGACAGAGACATGTGGACGGAAGGAGAACAACCCTATCTCAAGAAGAGAAACATCTGATATACCGATGGATCCAAAACTGAGGAAGGGGCTGGGGCGGGAATCTATACTGAAAGACTCAAAGCAAACATAAGCTTCAACTTGGATAAATATGCCACAGTCTTTCAAGCAGAAGTCTACGCCATACTAGCTTGCGTCCGTAAGAATATACGTAGAGGCTTCATAAACCAGAACGTGTTCTGTATTCTCTCGGACAGTCAACTTGCTCTAAAAGCCTTCTCTGGAACTGAGATCACCTCAGGAGTATTCAAGGATTGTCTGAAGGAACTACTGAAGCTGGCAAAATGGAACAATGTTAAATTGATCTGGGTGCCGGGTCACAGTGGTTTCTAAGGAACCGAAAAAGCAGATACTTTAGCAAAGAAGGGAGTTGGAGTACCTTTCATACTCCTCATAGGCCCAGAGCCTATACTGAGAATTCCAAGAACTACATATAACCAGGTGATTAACGAGCAAATGTAACGCAGCAAACGCTCAAGAAAATACTACTTCGGAATGCAACCAAGAGGCTATCTCTATGTACTGAAGTTGAACAGGATGCAACTGCGGAAGTTGACCAGATTCATTACCGGGAATTATCCCCTGCGGAAGCATCTACTCACAGGAGGAAACATCCAGCCACATTATCTTTAACTGCGAACCTCTAGGTTACAGCAGATACAAGATATTCTGTGCATCTCATCCCGAATATATGAACCTAGAGGAAGATCTGGTCAGCAAGCTCCTGGCTATTGCCAAAATATGGGAGATGCGAGCCTTGTCAGACTGAAATGGAAGGGAGAGCACAATGGACCATAAGGTCGAAGTGCAGTAATTTATAGACCCCAGGATATATATATATATCTCTATCATCGGGCCAAACTCTAAATCACGTTCTTTGGCAACGTGCTCTATTTAAGGATAACCATGGCAAAGTCTTCAGAAGCATCATGAAAGAAAATACTATCTCCCTTTGGACATTCGTTCTATTCTAATTAAACCCCAATTCAAAATAATTAAACATATTCCTAATTATATTTATATACATTTTTTGTATATATTTTTTTTCTGTAATCTTTAATTATAAAATAAATAATGAATAGTTTCTCTAACAAATGATGTGATCCGGTGCATTTTTTTAAATATTTTTTAATAACACACTTTTTCTTTAGAATTTCGTATTTAACAAATTTCTCGGTAAATATTTATGAATATAATTTTTTACAGTTCAATATATACATAAACTAGAACGGAAATTTTTATCATAAATAAAAAAACGGCTAACAGCTTTGAAATATCTACGTTATGTAAATATTTCATATACCTAAATGTCGTGAAAATTACCTTCATAATTATATATTTAATAATTTATACATATTATTTAAGAAATGAAAAATATGTATTTAAAATAACACGCAAATAATATTCTTACCACGCGTGTGAAGCTGTAATAATTATACAAATCGCATGTTAATTTGTTTATTTTATGAAAAAAACTAGGTGAAATAACAACTGAGTTAGTTGCCTAAATACCAAGCACATACTGAGTTTATGAAAAAAGTTTCAAACATCAGTTTATTTTTAAATTTTAAACATTTTTTGTTTTTAAATTTTTATCCTATCTCTTACGGTTTCAAAAATGGATAGCGGAGGAAAGTACGATCCAGTTTTGCCCATTCACAATCGTAACCCTTCTTTTAAGCTGTAGAACACACAGACAAAATTTTAGCTCGTAATTTCTTGTCGTTTTTGAGTCACCGTGTTTACGGGCGGACTGGTGGTCAGACAGACACACAGACAATTAGGTCATTTTATGAACACCCATCCCACAAATTTTTTTTCGTGATCAGTATTTTTAACCATTAAAAAGTCGGGACTAAATTTAACATAACCATGTATTAATTATATTTACCGGGTTGTATTCGTCCATAATTACATAACCAATTATTCGTCCAAATGTCAATATGTGAAATTCTAATGAAAAGAGTAACTATCGAGAATATCATCGAAAATATGACGCCACGATAAAAAAACTTGGTGGGAATGCTGACAAATCTAAGAAACATAAGTAACTGAATAACAGAAGTTTAGTTTTCATAAAAATAGTATACCTATTATTAACCATGGGACTAAAGTGACTCTTTAAATCCCGCGAGTGGAGTTAAATCACTCAAAGGATTAAAGGCACTTTAGTCCCACGGTAAATATACTATTTTTTGCACTTTCGGGACAAAAATGACAACTTTACTCCCTCAAAATTGGTACTAAAGTAGTACTTTTTTCCCATGGGGGAAAAAGTAAATTTAATACGTATCCTAGCAATAAAATCAAACATTTAATGACATTTCTATTTAACAAATTTTTTTTTTTTCAGTTTTCTTCATGTTAAATAGAAATGTCATTTTGGTTTTGTTGCTAGGATACGTATGAAATTTACTTTTTCTCCCATGGGAAAAAAAATCTACTTTTTCTCCCATGGGTGAAAAAGTACTACATTAGTACCTATTTGGAGGGAGTAAAGTTGTCATTTTAGTCCCGAAAGTGCAAAATAGAACAATACTTTTAGTTTAAAAAAATTGTTCATTTGTTACGCACAAGAAACGCTTAAAATATTTTCGGACGTTCATGCGTCAGACTTGAAAGAGAAATTAGATGAACAATTTTTTTATCTTAGACAAGTTTTATCACGTTATTACTCAAATTTCCTCAAATAATCAAAACCGCTTATCGATCATTTGAAAAAACTACTTTTATAATCTTCCTTGAATAATATAATTTATTTAATTGAACTAAAAAAGTAGTATTACTGACGTTCGATATTAAAACAATACATATATTATTACACTGGCAAAATTAACTGACGAAATTTAATTATGAATTATGTTTTTATTCGCCGCATATTATATTCGCAGACAGACTACCACTGCAGAAAAATGATATTTTGATCATCAAGGTATCAAAACGTAAAGATCCGTTAAACGAAACCCCAAATTTTCCTATCATTAAATCAATTGTTTGTATCACTTAAGGAAGTTCACTCGTAAACCCACTTATCTATGTCCATAACCTTAGACTCGCCATTTTAGAATTTTTCATATAAAGAGATTGTGCTGAAATGTGGTATTATGTGCCACATTCAATGAAAAGAAAATTCAGAAAATTTCATTTTTCTGAGGGGGTCCTTTTTGCTACGAGAGTTAGCCCCCCTACTTTACTTTATCGAAACCACAGCATTTGTACCGTTATCTGCTCAAGAAGTGCTGCCATGTTCCAAAGTAAAAAAATAAATAAAAATAAGTTTATCGATTTTCCAAGTGAAAAATATTTTTATGAAATATGAAAATTTTTTTTTCCATATAATCAGAGATTAATCTGAATAATCTAATCCCATAATCTGAAAAATTCCGAAATGGCGGGTCCAAGGTAATGGACATTAATTTTCTTAAGAATTTGATGAAATTGAAAAATTGTACTTATTATAATTAACTGATTAAATTTAATCAATTATGAATTATAGTTGTATTCGCTGCATATCATATTCGCAGAGAGACTAAATATATTAATCTAACTATTTTTTTAACTGATGTTAGTGTAGCATGATATTAGCAATACAAGTTAAAATTTTTAACGTGTATGGTATACGTAAACGGCTCGCGCATTCTATACATTTGTTTGAAAAACAAATATCTTATAAAGTTGAACTAAACAAAAAAAAACAACATATATTTACGTTTTTTTTAAATATATTGATATTTAATGGCAAAAATTTGCAATTGTGACCCAAAAAATTTTGAATAATCACTGTCAAAACTAGATATGTTCAATGGATATGTATGTAATACTGGATATGTTCAATTGGCGCAGTTGTAATAAGTATTAATCTTATTGTATTTTATGGTGTCGCGGATCTTTGCTATCTTTAGCTTCCAAACGAGCGCTGTAGAACCTACAACAGATTCCGATACTCGACACACACACAAAAAACACAAAATATTAGTAAAAGTTAACTAAAGTTATTTCAACACGCACTTGAAAGAAACAAAATTAAATAAAAATAAAAACTTAGGATTTAGCTCAAACCTGATTTTATTTGAAAAAAAAATTTTTTTTAATTTACTTCCACAATTACTTGAGTCTATTTCTCTTTACAATAAAGTAAAACAATGGTAATTTTAAACTGACTTGACTGAATAAATGCCAATATTAAACTGATTTTAAATGAACAACTATGTCAAATTTAAACTAATTTAATTGATCGAATGTCAATTACTAACTGGTTTATTTTTTGTAGATTATTCTAGAACAATTAGTTACTTTTCAGCCACGGTCGCATTCAGAGGGGTCGGTAATAGATAAAATTTATTAAAAATTGGTTCGACTGTGATACGAATCAACACAAGTTACAATACCCCTTTTGTTTGACTACTTAGCTCCCTCAGCTATCAGTCACATTCATCGATTATAAGTTATTTATACATATATTATAGCTGTTTGTTTGTAGTCTACTGTTTGTGTGAATATATTTTAACAAAATTTAATTCGTATAAACACGTTTGAATTATTTATTGTTTAATAAAATAAATTTTGATTGATTTTATATTAAAAAAAAAAATTTCCTAGAAAGAAAAAAAAATGCAAAATTTATATGTAATTTTTTTCCAATTCGAATTAAAAAAACAATAGTTACGTTTCCTTTGAAGGAAATTAGCTTAAAAAGGAGAAACAAATTTTATCTTAAATGTTTTTCTTTTACACCTTTTGTCCTTTAATAATTTTAATAATTTTCAACACAATAATAGTTTTTGCTTCGCCTGTAACGAGTGAACTAACTTAAAACTAATAATCTTGTAAAAACTTTTGAAATCGAATTTTACCGCTCTATTTTACGCTTACTTTACGCAAAATTTAATGCTTCTAAACCCACCAGGTCAGTTCGTAGATTTGTATACGCTTTTTATTAGTTTCACCTGTATGTATGTATTTATGTATGTAACCGACCCTTTTGGGTTCGATTTTCTCCTACTTTGAACGATCAGATTTAATTAAAATTTTGCACACCTGTCAAAGACCGATGACAATGCAATAAATCGATTAAAATATCCGATTATCCTGATTAGATTCGCCAGGATTCATCAATTTCTTTCCGCATCCTTTACATGAGAGTAGGAGAGATAGAGCTAGTGCGCGAAAAAATGAAAAATAAATAATAGTTTAAAAAAACTAAAAAAAACACGCTTTTATAGAAAATCCAACTAAAAAATAGAAAATAAAATTTAATAAATTTGGATTAAGAAAAGTGAAAATAAGAAACAAATGTATATTAATGGAATAACTATTGACACTATGCACCCCACGCTTTTTTCCATTAATATACATTTGTTTCTTATTTACACTTTAAAATTTAGAAATTAAATTTTATTTTCTATTTTTTAGTTGGATTTTCTATAAAAGCGTGTTTTTTTTAGTTTTTTAAACTATTATTTTTATAGATAAATTGTAGTAGATAAATTGAGAGAATTGAGTTATTTCAGAGCGGCAATGGTAACCAATGCAACGACGAACGTTGTGTATTAAATCAGAAATGTATGAATATATTTTCAAATATTCATACATTTTTTGTACCCCTCTCATCATATTTCGTGTGTCACATGAATAGGTTTATAACAAAATAAATTGTAGCATAGTAAAATCGATTTTTGTTATAAAAAAATTTATTAAAAATTATATTGGTTCGACTGTGATACGAATCAACACAAGTTACAATACCCCTTTTGTTTGACTACTTAGCCCCCTCAGCTATCAGTCACATTCATCGATTATACGTTATTTATACCTATATGCATCATATAATATCATATAATAGCTGTTTGTTTGTAGTCTACTGTTTGTGTAAATATATTTTAACAAAATTTAATTCGTGTAAACACGTTCGAACTATTCAACGACGAACGTTGTGCATGAAATCAGAATTGTATGAATATTTTTTTCAAATATTCATACATTTTTTATACCCCTCTCATCATATTTCTTGTGTCACATGAATAGGTTTATAACAGAATAAATTGTAGTATAGTAAAATCGGTTTTTGTTATAAAAAAAGTCGTCATGACTCGTCTCGCGAACTTAAAGTTCGCTTTATTAATATATATAAATTATTTGTATAGTATATAATATGTATTGATATTTATGTTAAGTAAATATTATACAGGTGTCCCACAATTCCTGCATTGCCTAATCCAGCATTATAGACAGTTTGTTTGGACACCTCAATCAAGGAGATAAGCGATCTAAAAACTTCGGGTAATGAATTATATTTGCCCCAGTATATAAAATTTCGGAGTTAAATTGCGCATTAAATCGTGAAATATATCCAATTTATTGGTAAATTTGATTCAAATGAGAAATTAAAATTCATCAAACACCATAATTTAAATCCACCCGGTATACGTGTACATAATATATACAAGGGTCTATTAAATTTAGTCCCGACTTTGCAACGATTATTATTCGTAGAAAAACAATTTTGGTACAGCTGTGTGTCCGGCTGCCTGTCTATAAACACGATAATTCATAAACGAAAAGTGATAACGAGCTAAAATCTGGTGTGTGTGTTCTAAAGCTAAAAATTAACTTGAAGTTCGTGAATAGGCAAAATCGGACCATGCTTTTTCTCTATAGAGGAAGAAAATTTCTATCTTTGAATCCATATTATTTGAATAACATGCCCTACCTTGAAGTAAACAAAAAATCGTTTTATTATGATTTTAATTATATTTTTTATTTTATAAAATTACGTTTTTGGAATGAGTATCTATCTCTGATGTATATGGTATCAGCGTGGGGCTGGGCCCTAGTGGCTAGGGAGGCATTTTGGCTTTAAGGTTCCATTAATTACTGAAGATACCCAATTATTTTTTTTTTCATAGAGGAGAAATTTCAGCTAGTTTTTCAATTAATCGTTTGTAAAAACTGCTATCCTCATTATCCGTAGTAAGAAAATCTGATTCTATTTTTAACCCGACTTCAAAAAGGAGGATGGTTCTCAATTCGCCTGTTCTTTTTTAATGTTTGTTACCTCACACCTTCGTCATTTATTAACCGATTTGGAATTTTTTGTTTTTTTTTTAAGGGTTTAATTTCCGATTAGTCTCATTGTCACCATCGCATTCTGATGAGGGGATCCCCTGGAAATCGAGGAAAATCCTCATTTTAAAAGTGATCACCGATTTCTGCGAAATTTTTTGTTTTGTTTGAAAGGGTATGAGAGGTAGATTGTAATGGCTGCCCTGGACGGGCTACACTTCGACCATAAGGTCCATTGTGATGCCTTAGGATGTGAGTATGTGAGTGGAGTGGAAGGAATTTGTGAGTAGACTAGGAATTGGTAGGATATGCGGCTGCAGCCGACTACAGTAGCAACTATGCCGATATTAATCTGGAGTTCGTGAAGGAAACTGCAGAAAACCTTCTCAAGCATAGCCGGTTACTTCGTTCTTGTCCATACGCCGACAGTTTAGACAATCAACCGCCCCTTTTTTTTTATTTTTATAATTGACACACTGCCGATGTCGGGATTCGAACCCATAACCTCCCAGTTTCAAAGTACTGCATACTGCGCATACATAACGCCTTAGACCGCTCGGCTACTTGGCTGGTGAATGGCTGAAAGGATATACTCATTTATAATAGAAAAATAAGAAACTTTATTTAAAAACCAACTTCAAATAAAAAAATTTTTTACAAAAAAAAACCGACTCGAAAAAAAAAATTTCAAAATATTTTTTCAAATCAAATATTTTTATTTTTGGAGTTCGTGCCAGCCAAGGTTAACAAACATTTAATTTCACTTTAACTACAAAGCATTTCATAATCGGCAACAAGACAGTTGATGTTGGTTTGCACCAACTACAAAAATAAAAATATTTGATTTGAAAAAAATGTTTATTTATAAGTAAATTGAAGTAAATAAATAACAGAATTATTTTTTACTTTTTAGTGCATTATTTCATAGCAGACTTTTTTAGATCCTCTTTTGGAGTCGGGTTTTGTTTTTATATAAAAAAATTTTTATTATTATTATCAACGGGGCTAGCAGTTCTTGCCCCAGTAGACAACAAAGCATCGTCTTAATGCGCTTCATATGAATCTCTTCGAGACAAAAAATAGTATTATTTGCTGTTTGATCTAAATCACCTTCGCCAATTTCCAGGCTACGACCCGGGTGGTAAACGCCATCCTGACCCTATGGCTAGCCTGATGCTGTATGAACAAGCCGAGATAACAATTCTTTGAGTATGATATTCAGGCTTTTCAATTCTTTATAAATTTCGTGCATTATTCAATAAAAATGTATTGCACTGTCAATTTCCATTGGGAAAATTATTCAATTATTTTAGAATCAACCGATATAAAAATGTTATTATTGGCAAATGAAATTATAATATACATATTTTGAATTGAATTAAATATATGTATAAGCTTCAATGTTTGCATTTTAAAACAAAAAAAAAACAACTGACAAATGAAAAATATGAAACTACATATTTTTCTGTATTTCAACATTTTTATCTGTATTTCGGTAAGCTTTCATCTCTATATTCATAGAACATAAAGAATTTGTTTTCGATGCTGAAAATCTCGAAATCTTGAGAGTTTATTGAATCTTTACGTTTTATAGTCCCCAATTTCCAATACAAGTCGTAATTGTCCATTGGCAGGTCCATGTGTCTAGATGGATCAAATGCTTTGAAGTTTTTAGGAATTTTTCGAAAACGATTTCGACGATTTTTTTAAACTCATATCTTTATTACACTTCTGAAGAACTAGATTTTCACGCAGTTGTCACTTACCCTTTCTACGTTTTTTCGACCATTGGAACGTTTATCAAAAATAAATATTGGAACAACTTTTATATAAAAAAATTTTTCACAAGCGCAATAAATTCATAAGCCAAATATTCGTGATTTTTATAGAATCATATACCTACCTATTAGTCCACAGTACACTACAGTTTTTTTTCAATTATTAGCAGGCTAAATTTTTGTCAGTAGATTACTTTCGACGAGACGTCCAACTTTTCTCTCGCGAAAATTATCGATAATAGTGATTAAGGAAGCGCTTAAGAGAGAAACTAGTTTGATTAACGAGAGCAAAAATTTTATCAGTAACAGTTAATTTGTTAGTAAAATTGAATTGAATCTCTCAATTTAACTAACTAATTAACTGTTACTGATAAAATTTTTGCTATCGTCAAACAAACACGTTACTCTCTTACGCGCTTCGTTATTTAACGAGAATTTTCACGAGAGAAAGTTGGGCGTCGAAAGGAAGCTACTGACAAAAATTTAACCTTTGACTAATCATTAAAAAAACCATGGTGTACAGTGGACTATATAGTTTTTGAAAATTCCATGATATCCATAACAGCCATTTATGAAACGTTGTATATGGAGGTCGTGTCAGCGTTTTGCACCATATTTTTTTATTATTCCAAATACATCTACCATCAAATTTGCAGGTCCCTACCGTTGATTATTATATTTAATAATTCTTTTTTGCTTTTAAGTGGAGCTACGTTTGAATAAAAGCTTGTATATATGTCCTTTGTTGTAAAAATTAATTAATTTATAAAAATTATTATTATTGTATTTAATAATTATTTTTTGCTTTTTTGTGCTTCGGCATTTTAATAATAGCTCATTTATACACTGTGTTCATTTGAAAAGTTCCCAGCTAAATATTTTTTTAAATATGTATTTTAGAAAAAAATGTTTCAAACAAAAGTTCATTGTTCACTGTTCAAAAGGGATAATGCAATCATTATATTTTTGTTCCTTGCATCCATGTCGCGTGGTATAACTTATCTTTTAAACTGTGCAAGAGAGTGAAATATTTAAATGCAAATACTGTTTATCTTTTAAAAATAAACAACTATTGTTTGAAAATTATTTTTATACATGCTCTAATTTTGGTGTAAATATGGCGTAAATTTTGTATTAACGCCAGATATATTTGATAAATGAAACAAATTTTCAAACAAAAGTTGTATCTTTTACATTTTTATAAAAACAATATTTTATAAGAACTCATAAAAACAAACAACCTTCTTTGCTACTTTTTGTCATGCATCCAACATTTCTGATGTCATTACAAAACTTACGCCACATTCAAATTCTGTATTAACACCAAAACTAGAGGATGTGTGCAAAATAGTTTCAGACAAAATTTTTTTGTTTTTATAATTTAAACGTTTTATGTATTTGAAGATTTTCCTTATCTTGCAACGTTTCTAAAATTTGCTTAGAAATTTTTGTAGATAAACACATTTTTTTGGCTGATTTTGACTGGGTTATAGTGTTATGTGCCCCCATTACACTAAGCAACTTTTGTTTGAAACATTTTGTTCTAAAATGAATATTTTAAAACATAATTAAACAAAACTTGTGGAAACGTTCCAAATGAACACACTGTTTATTTATGACTTTTATTTATTTTCTTTTAAATTTATATCAATGTCTTGTTTTGTTAAAAATTTATGTACATCAATAATTTAAAACCCTAGTTTTTCGGCTATTCATATTCATATTCATGTACTGTTAATATTCCACAACTAAAACTACATACAATATGTTATTTTAAATAAAAATGATAATTATTATTATTACTATATTTAATAAATTTAAAATATATTCATAATAATAAATAGATAAAACCAAAAAACTATATATTTACAAAACAAAACTGAACTAAACTAAATTACATATGTGGGGTGTTTTTGTTAGTCTGCAAAGCATAACCAACTGTTCGGTGTTCATATTATTAATAATGAGATGGAAATCCCGTTGAAAAGGCATTGATATGGTAGGAATATATCAAGGTATCTTGGAAGTAGTGCTTATTCCTTAGGACTATATCATCTGCTGGCAATAATAATAAACTCCAGTCCAAGTAGCCATGCGGTCTAACGCGCTCTCTATTTGCATAGAGCGTTTGTCAATTAAAGTTAAAGTTAATAATAATTTTGGGGGTTATAGACTATGGAAGCTCAGAAACGGAGGTGAAACCCCAATATTACAATTATTAATAATTATAAGCAGAGTGAGTAGTCAATAGTCAACTGTGATAGTTTCATATGCGTTTCATAAAGCCGCTATTTTGGAATATGGCGACATGAGTAGCTTCACCACTATTATTCATATTGAATCTAAGCTAAAAAATGCGTTACACAGGAGCTGCATCAACTTAGCAAATTTCCTAAGAATAAATAAATCAATTTTAATTTTTATTTTGGAAATGCATCTTAATTAACTGTAATCGTATTAAGATAGATAAATTGTAGAGGCTGCTCTGGACGAGCTATACTTCGACCATAAGTTCCATTGTGATGCCTTAGGATGTTAGGATGTGAGTGGAGTGGAAGGAATTTGTGAGAAGGCTAGGAATTGGTAGGATATGCAGCTGCAGCCAACTATGATAGGAACTATGTCGATATTCATCTGGAGCTCGTGAAGGAAATTGCAGAAAACCTTCTCAAGCATAGCCGGTTACTTCGTTCTTGTCCATACGCCGACAGTTTAGTCAATTAACCGCCCCTTTTTTTCTTTTTTTTATAATTGACAAACTGCCGATGTCGGGATTCGAACCCATAACCTTCCAGTTTCCAAGTTTGCATACTGCGCAGACATAACGCCTTAGACCGCTAGACTACTTGGACTGGTAATCGTATTAACGTTTATGGTCCTATGTGACCGCAAGAGTGACTACACACGCATATATATAAATTAATATATATTTTTCATGTATTAATTAGTACACTCATTAGTACAGTAGTAAAGTTGTAAAAAATCAACTTAACAATTAATTATCTGATCATTTTTAGTGACTATCAATTCAAGTTACCATGGTGACAGAATTGTAATATTGCTGGTATAATACGCATAATAAATTGTAGTAAAATTTATTTATTACAACTTTACAAAAAATTTTCCATTTTATTTTAATAGTAAGAGAGAAATCAAGATCGTAGGTATTATATTTAAATTGCATATATTTCTGCAAATATTAGAGTTACAGAAAATATAGTTGAAGAATGAAATGTAGTAAAATTTATTCACTACAACTTTCTATTTATACTTTTTCTCATTTTATAATATTAAGAAAGAAATTCAAGAATATATATATTTTTTTTAATTAATTTTTAAAAAGCTTCCCAAAAGACAAAAATTAGTCACATCTGAATTGAAAAACATCTTATAATGCTTATCACATCGCACTATTAGTAGTATAATTATTATAAGTTTAAGAACGTTAAAAATAGAAATATTTAATTCAGTAAATATTGGGACAGAAGATAAATTTTAGTAATATGTATTTTCTCGTAAAGGTTCTGCAGTATTTATGAATTACTCGAAATGTACTAAAATTGCGAAATTTTGAATAATAGTTGTAGAGCATAAAATTTTCTACAAAACGGTCTCGGAACTGCCGTTTAGCTTATAACCGGAATATATAACATACACAATGGTATATTAAGTTAACTTTCGACCTTGTGACTGTCGTAACTGTCGAATGAATGTCTAGTCCAATCATTCAAACATTGGATGTATGAGATAACATATAGACTATCTAGCTACAGAAATATTGTGTCTCTTTTTGATAAATTTAATCAAGCTGTATTTTAATTATTTCCTAATTAAGGACCGGCAGATTTTAAACTGCTTTTCTTTAAGAAATAAACCATATTGGTCGGAAGATTTTGTTGAATTTATTGTAAATGTTTAAGCTTTCGATAAAACTTAAACCTAAAAAACATTAATTTGTTTATTAGCAAAAGGTAAAATATATGATAACTCTCTAAAAAGCTAACGTATCGGAATATTTTTTTTTAAAATTAAAGGGCTTTAAAAATTTTATTAGTTAAGATTTATTAGTAAAGAAAATAAAGTTTATTTAAATAATTTTTTCTTTTATTTTTTTAAATTTATTTAGAGCGCGTTATAAACAAATTGAAATATAATGGGTAAAAATACAGCTAAAAAAATAATTATCTTTTTCATTTTATAGATATTTTGAAGACCTTTCATTTTAAAAAATATTTATTTTTCTCGGATCAAATACATACTTTTTATTTATAGAAATAGGTGATATGCTATATTATTAATTATCGGGTACCTAATTTTTTTCAAGAGCTAAAATTCGGCACATTATTTCGAACATCTAACATACGAAAGGCTTAATTTGCCATTGTTAAAAAAATAAAGTAATTTTTAAATTTTTTATTTTAATTTAAAATTTTCGCACATAAGGAATTGTTTCCTCGAATTCTAATAAACCGATTTTAATGTTTATGGGCTCATTTGATTTATTTTTTTACATAGAATTGAATAACGTTCTATGTCACTTTAAAAACTTTTAGTTTTATAAAAGATATTAAGGAAAAAACGTTTTTTTGTTATAAACAAATTCAATTTTGACCCTGTTCCGTCACGAGTTGGACCGTAAAAATTTACGGTCATAATAAGGTCGTCAAGATAAATTGATTTAAAAAAATTGCGGTTCCAAGCCTGTCTGAAAAATGCTAATTTAATTCTACTATAATAATAAGAAAGAAATACAAGATTTTATATTTTTAAAAAGCTTCCCAAAGAACAAAATTTTGTCACATAGGAGCTAACGAATTTTCTAAGAAAAACATCGAAAAAGTTAATGATATCACTCGATATCACATCGAATTACCATGGCAATGTTAGTAGTATAATTATTATAAGTTTAAGAACATTAAAATTACAAATATTTAATTCAGTAAATATAAGGTCAGATGATAAATTTTAGTAATATGTATTTTCTCGAAAAGGTTACGCAGTATTTATGAATTACGCGAAATGTACTAAAATTTCTAAATTTTTAATAATACTTGTAGAGCATAAAATTTTCTACAAATGGTCTCGGAACTGACGTTTATTTCGCTTATAACCGGTATATATAACATACACAAGAGTAATTGAGTTAACTTCCGACCTTGTAACTTTAAAAAATAGTTACATTTCAAATTTTTCCCCAATTCTTAGAACATTTATTTGTATTTTATAAATACGTATACATTTTAGTCGAAATTCGTATTTATAAAATACAAATTAATGTTCTAAGAATTGGGGCAAAATTTTTGAAAAGTAATTCCAAAAAACCTAGAGTTCTCTTTGATTATTTTAATAATCTTTATCCATAAAAACTTTTTAACGAAAAATCGAACCGACGAAACGAGAAAGTAACTGAAAAGCAAAAAATAAAAACTTTTAATCAAAAAATTAAACCTTCGAAAAAAATGGGACTGAAAAGCAAAAAATAAAAAAGACCCTATTTAGTCTTACTAAGTCTTACACTAATGTAAATACCTAAATAATTTTGAGTCGGCGCAATATAAACAAAATGTAATATTTTGTAATATTTACTTTTAACCGAAAGTCAGATTCACCCTTCGCCCATTTCGATGGAGATTTGTTGGCGCCGACTCAAAATTATTTAGGTATTAACATTAGTGTAAGACTTAGTTAGACTAAATAGGTTCATTTTTATTTTTTGCTTTTCAGTGCTTTTCTTTTTTTCGAAGGTTTAATTTTTTGTTTAAAAGTTTTTCTTTTCAGTTACTTTCTTTTCGTCGGTTCTGTTTTTTGTTAAAAAGTTTTTATTTTTCACTTTTCAGTTCTATTTTTTTTTCGTTTATGTTATAGTATTATTAGAACTACATAAGTGTGCCAAGTTTCAACAAAATTGGTTCACCGATTAAAATCATTCAGTGGGTGAACAATCAATTTTCACTATTTTTCTGCCTCTAGGGGCGAAATTTTTTCATCTAAATTTATGGTACCAACTTCGAAGTAAATCCTATCCAATAAAAAAGAAATTATCGAAATCGGACCAGCCTGTAAAAACTTATGCGTGGTCCTGCATAACAATAATAAAAATAAAATATATATATATATATATATACATGTATATACGGGTATACTTGAGAAGCTCCATCGTTTTTTCGTCAGTTAAACAAAATTCAAATTTCGCAACGATATTGAGTGTTTACACACAGACAATATACATACAGTGGTTATATTTGTTTATTAGTGGAAGCGCTGGGAAGTCTCATTTTTTTTTTTTGTGGCAAAAATTTGAAATTTTTTCTTCATATTTATATAGTCGCTAATTCGAAAGAAACACAATAAAAAAAAGAATTCTCAAAGTCGGACTACTCTGTAAAAAGTTATGCATGATCATACATTTTAAAAAAATATACAGGTTGAATTGAGTACCTCCTTCTTTTCGTCGATAAAAAATAGTGATCGTAGGAAAAAATTTTTGCTATATGTGATAATTCAAAAATGAAAAGAGAGATCGAATTTCTTATGTGTGTTCTACAGCTAAAAAGTGAGATCAAGTTTCTGCATAGTCAAAATGGGATAATGTTTGGGCTAATGAGCAGTACTGTCAATCTTTGAAACCGTAAGAGATAAAACAAAAATTTAACGACAAAAAAGGTTCCTTTTTTTTAAATAAACAATTCTTGTTTAAAACTTTTGACAACTTTTGTTTGAATAAAATCAAATGATTTGTCTAATAAACATATTTTTTCATAAGTGATATTTCTTATAAAACTTATGTCTTACAGCGTATACACCATCGGCGGGACATCGGATATTCAAGATTTTACATACAAATATATATATATATATATATATATATATATATATATATATATATATATAAAATAATAGCAAGTTGTATTCAATGTAAAATGAAATAACATTGTTTAAAATTATCTCATTATTATTGTTGCTCGAAAATAAATATTATACTTTAATAATTATTATAATAATAAATGTTGTTATTATTATTCTCATATGTTCTAAATCCGAATATATTTAGGTCTATTGTTCGTTTTGTACACAAAATTTTAAACTTAGATATTTATAGCATTAGAGGGTGCAAAATACATATTTTGTTTGGAGTTCACAAAAAAGAAGTGAAGCCTTACTCTCGCGCTTTTTTTTTTTTTTTTTTGAAAATTTTTTCAAAAACAGTACGACATAGTCAAAAATTTAAATTACACCATTATTTCTGATAAATGAATTTTTTCATCTAAAGCTCAATAATTTCGTTTAAATTCAATTTTGATAGTAATGGAATACCATTATTTGTGTATATATTCTACTACAATTGGTCATTCATTTTTCACAAATGTGTTGTTTGCGTAAAATTTTTAACTTTAAATTATTTAAAACTTTTTTCAAAATTTCTTGAAGTTTTTTTTTAAATGTAGTTTTATTGTGTTTATATTAAAGAAGCGTGCCATCGTTTCAATGCCCTGTCAGATAATGGTGCTGTGTCTGTGAAGGAAATGCAGCTATTGTTTTTGCACCAATGTTGGAATTTCGTAAAAATTTCTTCAAATGTCCATCGATCCTACCTATTAGATGTTAAAAACCACTATCACGAAAATTTTTATATATGTATATATATACATATTTATATATGTACTTTTTTTAAATGTCTGTGGACTCTCAAGCGGTCACAGTT
This sequence comes from Nineta flava, assembly GCA_963920215.1. Classification (NCBI taxonomy): domain Eukaryota; kingdom Metazoa; phylum Arthropoda; class Insecta; order Neuroptera; family Chrysopidae; genus Nineta; species Nineta flava. Next base: position 47,569,215 of record OY986042.1, on the reverse strand, counting down.
TTATTCCGATTGGAATGAAATTTGGTATTTGAGCCGCTTTTGGTATTCTAAAAGTCAAATTCGTTAATGGGTAAAATCGGACGAGAAGAAAGGGGGGTTTAGAGGGAGGGGGGAACACAACATTTGACTATCTCCCTTAATATTTGAAAAATCGAAAAATTTATCAGGAGTTAAGTTGTCGGTACTAAGTGTTACTATAATTATGTTTCTTATCATTTTTCTGTTACACTAATATTTACAGAAATATTTACAATTAAAGACTGAAAGTTAAAATTCTAAGTGTCTCTGTTCACATTAGAGTTTGAGAAAAATGATCAGGAAATGAATTGTAGCAAACTTGTTTTTCTAAAACTTTACTCCTTATACATTTTTCGATTATTCGAATATTAAGAGAGATATTTAATATTTTGTGTTTGTTTGACACGAATACTTAAAATATATTTTATTGTAAAAAATTTTGACTGTCGTTTCCATAGTAACTATAAACTATAATCGTTATACATCGTTATACATCGTATTTTGGCTATTAATAAATTTAATTTTTGCAAATACTAAAGTCATATCAGATATTACATTTCACTTTGATCACACTAAAATTATAACCGCTAGAGTGATTTAAGTTAAGTATTTTAAGGAAATTCGCAAAGTTGGCGCAGTAACGAATTTTTTTAATTGTTAGTTTCGTTGTTATTTTAGTTGAATGGTTGTGTTTTTGAAATTTTTTTAGTATATATATTTGTAAAAATGAATAATTTGGTTTGTTCTTCGCGGTATCTTGGCCCTCTTTAGCCTTCAAAAGGAGTGCTGTGGAACCTACAACAGATCCCGATACTCGACACACACAAAAAACAAAAATATTAGTAAAGGATTACTAAATATAAGTCAATTGGACAACACGCACTTAAAAAAAAATTAAATAAAACAAAAACTCTATGATTCTCCAAACCTGAAATACATTTAGAAACAACTCTTTGAAAGTTTCTTAGGCGGTTAGAGTAAAACTAAAAGTTTAAAGCTTTATTCAATTATAAAAACACTTAAATTAATTTTTAAAGATCTGACATCCAGCTTTTTATAGATTAACTTTCAAAAATATCTATACGTGGAAAATAGTGAATGCCGTGTAAATTGCACATTGATCATGAAATTAAAATACAACTCCTAAAGATAAAAATTTAAAAAACTTGAAATTAAGTAGTTAAAACTATTGTAGATTGAGTATTCTAATCTAGTTTAAGACATATATTTTGAAATTAGAGTAACGCTTGTGAATATAATTTTCATTCAAAAACTATTTGAGAAATTGTTAAATAATTTTAGTTTATTGTGAACTGACCCAACAACCTTAACATTAAAATAATTTTTAAATGAAATAAAATAATTATCTAATTTACTTAAGATTTTGTACACGGAAAAATTTTTATGGAAAGTTTTCATTTTTACTATATTTATAGTGTTCCGTGCTTTGATAAAAAAAAAACATATGGAATCACCTCGGTGTCAGTCATGAAGTTTAAAATTCAAAATATAGCTAAGAAGTTTGTTTAGGGGTTGAAACGGAAAATGTTTTTCCAGATTATTATAACCAATTGTTATAACTGTGGCCGAACAGTTTGTTAATTAAAAATTCATGTAACAGAGTAACCGACTATGCTTGTGAAGCTATGCTTGGTTTGTTGCAGTTTACCTTCACAAACTCCAGATGAATATCGGCATAGTTCCTATCAAAGTCGGCTGTAGCCGAAAAATCTACAAATTTCAAAATCTTCGACGTCTGTCTGTATGTTTATCCGCCAACTCCTTCTAAACCACGCAACGGATTTTGAAACGGTTTTCACCGTCATGTAAATCAATAGATCTAAGTAGTAGTGTGGTATCATTTGAATAGGCAAAAAGTCATTTACTCACGGATAAGCGGGCCTGCATCCGTGCCAAAAAGAAAAAAAAACTTTTGTTTAAACTTGTTTTCCTACATCTCATATGTTTGGTGAATGCTACTAAAAATGTGGCGTAAATTTTGTATTTACACCAATATTGAATGCATGAAAAAATGTTTTAATCAAAATATCTTTGATATTTGTTTGTTTGTGTATACTTTCGTGTCCACATAACGTTGTTTGTCCAAAATTCCTTTCGAATACGTATGGCAAACTGTAGAAGACTATAGCGTATACTCCGACAAATTTCATTGTCATTGAATTTTATTAATTAAATTACATACTGATATGAAAAAATTAACTCGTCAACCTGGAATCGAAACTCGGGTCTCTGGATAACTAGTCCAGTATGCTTTCCTCTACACCAAAGACGATTGTGATGCGACAGCCAACCTTTTCATATTATTCTAATTTTGTATTTGTTAGACAGTATTTACTTGTTTTTGAAGTGATTTGTTTATTTAATATTTGTTTGCTTGTGTATACTTTCGTGTCCACATAACGTTGTTTGTCCAAATTCCTTTCGAATACGTATGGCAAACTGTAGAAGACTATAGCGACAAATTTCATTGTCATTGAATTTTATTAATTAAATTACATACTGATATGAAAAAATTAACTCGTCGACCAAGAATCGAACCTCGAGCCTCTAGATAACTAGTCCAGTATGCTTTCCTCTACACCAAAGACGATTGTGATGCGACAGCCAACCTTTTCATATTATTCTAATTTTGTATTTGTTAGACAGTATTTACTTCTTTTTGAAGTGATTTGTTTATTTAATATTTGTTTGTTTGTGTATACTTTCGTGTCCACATAACGTTGTTTGTCCAAATTCCTTTCGAATACGTATGGCAAACTGTAGAAGACTATAGCGTATACTCCGACAAATTTCATTGTCATTGAATTTTATTAATTAAATTACATACTGATATGAAAAAATTAACTCGTCAACCAGGAATCGAACCTCGGGCCTCTGGATAACTAGTCCAGTATGCTTTCCTCTACACCAAAGACGATTGTGATGCGACAGCCAACCTTTTCACATTATTCTAATTTTGTATTTGTTAGACAGTATTTACTTCTTTTTGAAGTGATTTGTTTATTTAATATTTGTTTGTTTGTGTATACTTTCGTGTCCACATAACGTTGTTTGTTCAAATTCCTTTCGAATACGTATGGCAAACTATAGAAGACTATAGCGTATACTCCGACAAATTTCATTGTCTTTGAATTTTATTAATTAAATTACATAGTGATATGAAAAAATTAACTCGTCAACCAGGAATCGAACCTCGGGCCTCTGGATAACTAGTCCAGTATGCTTTCCTCTACACCAAAGACGATTGTGATGCGACAGCCAACCTTTTTACATTATTCTAATTTTGTATTTGTTAGACAGTATTTACTTCTTTTTGAAGTGATTTGTTTATTTAATATTTGTTTGTTTGTATATACTTTCGTGTCCACATAACGTTGTTTGTCCAAATTCTTTTCGAATACGTATGGCAAAGTATAGAAGACTATAGCGTATACTCCGACAAATTTCATTGTCTTTGAATTTTATTAATTAAATTACATAGTGATATGAAAAAATTAACTCGTCAACCAGGAATCGAACCTCGGGCCTCTGGATAACTAGTCCAGTATGCTTTCCTTTACACCAAAGACGATTGTGATGCGACAGCCAACCTTTTCATATTATTCTAATTTTGTATTTGTTAGACAGTATTTACTTCTTTTTGAAGTGATTTGTTTATTTAATATTTGTTTGTTTGTGTATACTTTCGTGTCCACATACCGTTGTTTGACCAAATTCCTTTCGAATACGTATGGCAAACTGTAGAAGAATATAGCGTATACTCCGACAAATTTCATTGTCATTGAATTTTATTAATTAAATTACATACTGATATGAAAAAATTAACTCGTCAACCAGGAATCAAACCTCGGGCCTCTGGATAACTAGTCCAGTATGCTTTCCTCTACACCAAAGACGATTGTGATGCGACAGCCAACCTTTTCATATTATTCTAATTTTGTAATTGTTAGACAGTATTTACTTCTTTTTGAAGTGTTTTGTTTATTTAATATTTGTTTGTTTGTGTATACTTTCGTGTCCACATAACGTTGTTTGTCCAAATTCCTTTCGAATACGTATGGCAAACTGTAGAAGACTATAGCGTATACTCCGACAAATTTCATTGTCATTGAATTTTATTAATTAAATTACATACTGATATGAAAAAATTAACTCGTCAACCTGGAATCGAACCTCGGGCCTCTGGATAACTAGTCCAGTATGCTTTCCTCTACACCAAAGACGATTGTGATGCGACAGCCAACCTTTTCATATTATTCTAATTTTGTATTTGGTAGACAGTATTTACTTGTTTTTGAAGTGATTTGTTTATTTAATATTTGTTTGCTTGTGTATACTTTCGTGTCCACATAACGTTGTTTGTCCAAATTCCTTTCGAATACGTATGGCAAACTGTAGAAAACTATAGCGACAAATTTCATTGTCATTGAATTTTATTAATTAAATTACATACTGATATGAAAAAATTAACTCGTCGACCAAGAATCGAACCTCGAGCCTCTAGATAACTAGTCCAGTATGCTTTCCTCTACACCAAAGACGATTGTGATGCGACAGCCAACCTTTTCATATTATTCTAATTTTGTATTTGTTAGACAGTATTTACTTCTTTTTGAAGTGATTTGTTCTGGACTAGTTATCCAGATCCCCGAGGTTCGATTCCTGATTGACGAGTTAATTTTTTTATTTCAGTATGTAATTTAATGAAAAAAATTCAATGACAATGAAATTTGTCGGAGTATACGCTATAGTCTTCTACAGTTTGCCATACGTATTCGAAAGGAATTTGGACAAGCAACATTATGTGGACACGAAAGTATACACAAACAAACAAATATTAAATAAACAAATCACTTCAAAAAGAAGTAAATACTGTCTAACAAATACAAAATTAGAATAATATGAAAAGGTTGGCTGTCGCATCACAATCGTCTTTGGTGTAGAGGAAAGCATACTGGACTAGTTATCCAGAGGCCCGAGGTTCGTTTCCTGGTTGACGAGTTAATTTTTTCATATCAGTATGTAATTTAATTAATAAAATATCTTTGGTTTTTTATAAGAACAATGAATATATTAAAAAGAAAAGCAAACAACTTCTGTATGAACCTTTTTTCATGCATTCTAATATTACTGACAATACAAAATTTACACCATATTTACGACGTATTTATACCAAAACTAGGGAATGTATATTATAGATGTATATATAATACAATGTATACTACAATATACTACAATACAAAGTAGTCATCATCAGTATAAATTAGCTAGTTGTAATTTTCTCTTTAACAATGTGAAATAGATAGAAAATAGAGATCATAAGACAAAAAAAAAATTTTTTTTTAATTAAACAAATTAAATTAATATATAATAAATTTTATTGAAATTACTCTTGTTAAATTTGCTTTCATTCGATTTACTCTTGTTATCATCACTCTTTTTAAAATATTACTATTATATTGTCTCAGGATATGTTATTCGTTGTTAATTTGGCGACACTTTCAACAAAAAGGTGAAAGTCACCTTTTTGTGATTTTCTATTTCGAATTGTCAAAGAGGAAATTACGACTAGCTAATTTATACTGATGATGACTACTTTGTAGTCGTAATACGCATTTATAATACAAAAACTGATCTAGGATTGGGGCGAATTTTACATTTTATAAGGAATGTATGAAAAACGTTTCAAATAAATGTTTTTTATTTTTATGGAAAAAAACAGTATTTGCATTTAAATATTTTCTCTATCTTGCACCGTTTAAAAGTTATACCCCGCGACACGGATGCATGGAACCGTGCATTATGGTTCCCCCTTTAAACAGTGAAACTTTTGTTAGAAATATTTTGTTTAATGCATATTTTAAAAAAATATTTAGGTGGAAACTTTTTAAAGGAACACACTAAAGGTCGTTCGGGTGATTCACTCTAGATTTTTTCTATTACATTTTAACAAGAATTTAAATGAATTTAATATTAACAAAAGTATTTGTAATTTTAATGAAAAAATTAGCATGATAACTTATTAATATTACAATCATTGGAAATTCATTATGATTATTTTTCCAGTGGGAAAATTTGTCGTTTAATATCATTAGGTCGAAGTTTGACACAGAAATTCTAATTATAATTTTTAATTGTATGTAATACATTTTTTATTGTAAATTGATATTATTTAAATATAAACTAAAAATATATACATGAACGAATATGTTGTATAAATATAAATAAATATTAATATAATTTATTTATTTATTTACCGTAAATGTATAATTAAATTTCAATGAGTACTGACTGACTGTTACGGTGGTATATATTTTGACATTAATAAGACAAGTAAATCTGTTGGAAATTTCATACAAATATACATAGGTACATATACGGGTTGATCTTTTGAATACTAACCTCGTATATAACTCGGAAAATTTTTGCTTAATCGGAATATGTTTCGATGCTGATTTGTTGAGGGTACAAAAATTAGTATAATAAATTTTTTGATAAAGATTCATTTTCACGGCAAATACTGGGATCAACTTTGTTTTAAGGCATTTTTTGCTAATTATACCCAGTATAAACAATACATACTAGGGTATTAACAGTTTAGTCCCGACTTGAAAATGCGATGAAATATTGATCGCAGAAAAAACTTTTGTGTACAGGTGTCATTTCTGCTTGAACAAAGCACTTTTAAGAGAAAGTTTTCCTACAAAAGATACGTATTGTTTTCCGTAGAAATCTGATAAGCGCATTCGATTTCTGGAGAAAAATTACTAGGGGTTAATTTTTTAGTTAAAACCACCTTAAACGATTTATTATGCCGTGTCCAACTTTTTGGATACCCGATATATATGTACATATATATATATATATATATATATATATATATATATATATATATATATATATATATATATACATGTATGTTTGCAATTATGTCTCTACGTGCGCTATTAGACACAATTTAATTTTGATGTGAATAAAATTTACTATATTATGTGCTATTTGTCTATATGCATTTGAAAGAGTAAGTTCTATGATGAGCAAAGTCGAGGAAAGCGGGACTTACAGAGAGGGAGCTCATAAAATTTTGAATTTCTATTTAATACTAGTCAAATGAAAAAATTTATCAGAAATAAAGTTATAGTAAATAAATTTTATTTCGCTACGTAGTCCTACTTGACAAAATTTTGTTGGAAATATCTTTGTTGTACACGACAATTTTTTTTGGTATGAAGCATATATCACAAATACAAAAATAATAATTAACAAGCTACAATAAACTTTCCCACCAAAAGTGTATTAATATGTAATAAAAATGCATGGTCTCATTTACAAAGTTCATCTCCGTTTAGTATTGAAAAGGGCCCTTTATAAATATTGATTACAACATTTTTTGACCCCTCAAGATAATTAATTTTGCATCAAAGTCTTTTACGCTCAGACAATAATTATATAAAGTATTAAGCTGGTAAGTTTATAAAGGATCATCCCGTACTTATATAATATATTATATGGTATGTTTTAAATAAATAGCATTTATAAATTTTAAATAATATTGTATAAATAAATATATTTATTTATATATTTATAAAATAAAATTATTTAAGTGTAAATTAATTAATATTCGTGAAGGATTCTACATGCTTATTTTTGGCATGTCGTAGTGAAAACACACTATTATCTATGCATATATCAATTTTTCATCACATATCATATATCAATAAATTTGGACATAAATATTTTGATATGAAAAATCATACTCATTTTGGCTGGAAATTGAACGCAAAACCACTGGCAATCAACACCGGTCTGAGCGAAACAATTTATTTTTTCGCCTAAGTAACAAGATGCATTGTGGCAACCGGTGCCTGAACGGCAACAGATTGCGCGACAGAGATAGATAGAGATTTTGCAGGTCTTTCTGACCGAACGGGCAGAGTGGTAAAGTGCGAACGACCTGCGTGGCTGACTTTTGTTATCTTAACAATATTTTTATTTACCTATACTTATGGGTCATTATAGAAACCGTTTGTCAGATCACTCCAGTTTAGCTTGCATTCTGCTAAAAGTAACAACGCATGAACCTAATATAAGTCATTTGTCATCTAATTTTCAACAGCAGAAGGATTCATTACCGGGTATTATCTACTGCGGAAGTATCTGCACACATTGGGACTCCATAACGGGTCCATTATGTGCAGATTGTGTGGCGAGGAGAAAAAACATCCAGGCACATTATCTTTGACTGCGAACCTCTAGGTTACAGCAGACACAGAATATATCTCAACCCGAATATTTTAACCTTCCTGAAGACCGGATAAGCAAGTTCCTGGCTATTACCAACATATGGGAGAAGCGAGATCTCGTCGGACTGAAGTAGAAGAGGGAGTATAATGGACCATAAGGTCGAAGTACAATACTTTTTAGACCCCAAGATGTCTAACCCCAAGTCACACTAATTTTTTGTTTTATTTAAATAAACATAATAAAACTGTTATGATATTACTATTGTTGCAGAAAATGTATATTTCGGGTTTCAAATAAACAGTTTTAAGATAGTAGCATTTAGTTTTGTTTCTTTTCGGCACGCCACGGCCTCATTAAAAATTTTATGAAAATTTTTAATGAGGAAATTTTACACAACTTGTTTATTTTGTAAGAAAGAGTAGTATACTGGTGGGCAAAATAATTAAATTTTTGAGCTGATGTTACAAAATTTGAAGCTAAAAGAATATCATTAAATGATGCAAAATCCAGATTTTGGATGAAATCCACAAACCGAGAAATAGAGAAGTTAATTTTTTATCGCTACAAATTTTTATATAAATAAAAGAATAATTCATTTGAAGTATGTTTTGATATTTTTTTTTTATTCACAATTTGTTTTTTTCATTAATTAATAAAACTTAGGATTGGTTATGACGTCATTGTATCCGTTGAGGCTGAGAGGCAATTGGAATCCATGCTATATCCACTTGTATTTTCTATATTCAGATCACCATGTGTCATATCAAAACAGTGTAATTGTCTCATGTATCTCTCGTAAACATGGATGTTTTATCATTTCTCCATGGGGTGGCGTTACTAAAGCGATATAACGACGTCACTGGCGTTTAAATATAGATTTTCAAAAAAAAAAAATTTTAATTGTAAAATTACAAGAAAAATCAATTGATAAAATTTTTAAATTTAATTTGTCTTTTAGTAAACTTTTGAAAAACAATAAAATTACAAAACATGCAACATCTCTATTAGCACTTTTACTCTTAACTATTTAAATTAGAAAATTATTCCTGACAAAACTATGAACAACTTTTGTATCAAGCATTTTTCCATTAATTTATCTGAACAATTTACATACTTTTGTTCCAATTCTAATGAGTGAATTAAAGATAAATAATTTATATAGTTTTATTTAAATTCAATTTTGATAGTAAATGAATACCATTATGTGTCTATATATATATATATATATATATATATATATATATATATATATATATATATATATATATATATATATATATGTATTATAGTCCAATGTTTAATTCAATGATAAATGCTAAAGCCATTTGTTAAACTCTGTATATATACAGAGGTTGCGGGAGTATTACACAATGCATTTTTTGTTATTGAATGGATCGTACTTGACGTAAATCGACATTATAATTATTAAATAAAACAAATATTTGAAATTTTCGTAAAAAATATTTGTATTTTGAAAGAATGGTTAAAATATTATTTTTTTTGATGGAGAAATTGTATTTCTCAAACTATAGTAAAAAATTTTTCGGAAAATTTTAAATACTTGTTTAATTTAATTACTTCACATTTTTGTGGGTTCAATGAGAAATTTTTTTTATATTGAGTCTAATATTTTAAACGGAATCCTAACAAAATAAATAATAATAATTATAATTATAAAATAAAATTTAAACTTGTTAATCCCGATTGCTGTAACCTATAACCATCCTCTCCAGATACTACAACTCAATTCTCTCTCATATTCATGTTTTATTATTTCGTTTTCCATATAAATATATATATATATATATATACATATATATATATATATATATATAGGGTGTCTGAAATTCATTCAAGAAAACCATGAATTAAACATCAACCAATCAAATTGCACTTTCGAACTTTTGTGAGTATCGCTACACTTATTGAGAACTCTGATTGTCGCTATGTAGATTAGCGACAATCTACCTAGAGTAGCACTTATTGAGAACTCTGATTTTCGCTACTCTAGCATGCTCTACTGTAGCCCCACCTTCTTACACTATGAGGTCTGCGATTGGTGGAGTAGGGCGGCCACAATAGACCATGCTATAGTAGCGACAATGTAAGTTCTGAATAAGTATAGCGACAGCCGTATAAATTCAAAAACGCAAATATGATTGGTTGATGTTAGATTAATTATATCTCAAAAACTAAGAGTCAAATCGAAAAACTTTAACTCTTTTGTCAGTTTTTTGCACCGTGGTATAGTGTACCTAAATGGATTTCAGAACACCTGTATATATATATATATATATATATATATATATATATATATATATATATATATATATATATAGATATATCACTATATGTATTATATATATATATATATATATATATGTATATATATTTATATATATATATATACATAATATATATATATATATATATATATATATATATATATATATATATATATATATATATATATCACTATAATATGACTATATATATTATCGGCTTATTTATATCCTCAGACAGAATGAGATACACACATCCACACTAAAGGGTAGCATACAGAAGAGTAACAAGGAGTATCAACTCAACTGAACTGATGATACAATGAAACATAACTTTTAATAACAATGAAATTTATTTTATGTTTACAACAATAGTTGTGTCAATTCGAAGGCTTATCAGTAGCGAAATCAAACTACATTTTGTTCTAGCGAGTGTGAGAGAGATGGAGATTGAGGATGAGACACAAGTATTTATTATGTTTTACCTGTGGCATCATCATATTTATAAATTTTATAATCAGTGTTCTTTGTTTTTTGTTGGGTTACAAACAAACAAAAAACAGTTCTTATCAACAATTGTAATAATATACAGGATGGCTGAGATTTAAATCCGGAAAATTGGATTGGAAGAAAAGTTCAAATGAACTTGGATGTTTTCAAGCTTCGTTTTCAGGTTGAAAAGTGAATAAAAATAACTTTTTGTTTTCAAATATCTCAACAAAAAGTATTTGGTTGATTTCAATTACACACTTGGTACGTTATTAGTAATAAGTAAGCTTAATTTTGATGAAAATAGTTTTAATTTACTTATTCTAGGGATGGCGCTGAAGCATTCTAGATATTTTTAAAACAAATTTAAGTACTGCTTCACTGCTTCTATTTAAGATTTATATTACTTTTAGATTAAGTAATTAAAAATACATTTTTTTTGCTTTCGTACATTTTCTGCCTTCCTTGCTTACATTTCGAGAAATAAATAAAATTTCCCCGGGATAAAATGAGGTAATAAAAAAGTATACAATTGGATTAAAATAAAATACAATATTTGCTCTACCTAGGCCGGATTTTCTTTGATTTCGTTGAATGCTTAAGATGTGCCAATACACATGTTCCTCCTTTTAATGCAAACCATTTGTTTGTTTGATACTTTATTTCATAAAGTCAATATTTAAGCCACAATTTCTCCTCTAATATTCATGTAGGCCGCAGAAGCATGTGTATGAATATAGATATACATGTATACAGTACTTGAGATATACATATACAAATAGCGTCAAAAGTCGAGTTATCAGTTTAAAATTTTGTAATTTATTTTCGAAAAAATGCTTCGGATAAAAGTTGTTTATTATAACTATACTAACAATATTTATGGGAAACATTTATCCAAAATCCGAAGAAATAAGGCACAAATCCATTATAAAATTTAAAAATGATAGCTCGACTTTTAATGCTACATGTATGTGTCAAAGTATTAGAAACAGTAGAAACCGTGATAAAGAACTATGTATACAGGCTATTTGTATACTGGCTATTTGGACAATTAAACGCGAGTACGTAAGGTTTTTTTATTATCTAAAATTAAAATACAAAATATTTCGAGAAATAAAACCAAAAAAAGTATATTTCAAATATTTTTATAATATTTTTAATAATATTTTTATAGTCTAAGAAAGCCACAAAATCCGATAAAAATGCAACTTCAAACACATAGCCTCAATATAACACATAGCCCCTATATAAGTAATTTTGTCGTGGTAACTGCTGAAATTTTTCAGACGGTACAAAAAATTGTCTCAAATATCTTTGATAATCAGTATATGAGAGGGAAATATTCGAATATTATTCGAATCTATCTGTACTGCAAAATTTGTTATTAGAACATTAGCAGGAACTACGTTGAAACCTGTTTAGAGGGATAAAAATTCGAAATTGATTTTATGTCCAAACGACATTCAAATCTATAAATGTATATCTACATATATAGGGTAGCGCATAAGGAACGTTATGCGCATAAGTAATCTAATGCTGACTTTCAAAATTAATATATATTATTTAATATCAAAATATCACAATATATATATATATATATATATATATATATATATATATATATATATATATATATATATATATATATATATATATATATATATATATATATATATATATATATATACATATATATATATATATATACATATATATTTAATATCAAAATGTCTGGATATTTGTTAGTCCGGGCTGAATCTCCGAAACGGCTGAACGGATTTTGAAGGTTCCCGATATTTATCTTTAAAACCGTATGAGATTTAAGAAAAATTCAAGGCCATAAAATGTTCCTATCTTAAAAATAAACAATATTTAATGTTGTTCATTGTTTCTCACCCCCTCCCCCCACCAGAATGCCCAAAAATATCTATCTTTAAAACCGTAAAAAGAAAAGAAAAATTCAAAGACAATAAGGTTCCTTCTTTAAAAATTGTACCAACCAACTCCAGCCAAGGAGGAAGGAAATATTTGACATTGACATCGTAAGAGGTAGAGAAAAAGTTCACAGACCAAACGTTCCTTCATTAAAAATAGATAGTTGGCAATTTCGATCATTGTAAATATAACCACGCTAAGCGGTAGCTGTGCTCACAACATATATATAAATATAAAAAATGTTTATCTGATTAAAAACAA
>OY986042.1:47443465-47550965 GCA_963920215.1 Nineta flava | reverse complement strand
TTAATTTCGTAGGTCAAAAATAGTAATAAAATAAACTTTTTATAAAAATTTTAATAATATTTTGAATTATATATTAAATGTAAACTTTTAAAAAATATATATATATAATTGTTCTAAAATTTTGTTGATTGTCATTTCCACAGAAACTATACTTCTAGAAAATAACTTAAATTTTTTTTTAAATTTTGAAATTTCAATTTTGCTTATCATTTTCATAGAATATATAAACTATACTAGCACACTATAAATCTTTATATATAAGTTAGAAACATGCAAATTTGTATTTTGGCTATTAATAAACTTAAATTAAAATTTTTATAAATGAATTATTAAAGTAAGAGCCATCGAAGCAGAATATTTCAAAATTAAATAGCTTTTGACATTATATATTCGTAATATAGTAAATAACTTATAAGAGACAACCCTATTTTTTCTGCAACTCATTACCTGACCATATTTTCTGTAACTTTAATATTTATTGAAATATTTGAAATTTAAAAACATTACCCATACTAATGAATATTACAAATGAATCACTTGATTTATTTAGTATGTATTTTCTTGAATGAATGACGTGATCAGTTCAAGATTTTGAAATACTTGTTCAAAATTGCATAGATATAAAAATTGTTAGGAAATAAAATACTCTAATAGATATTTTCCATAAATATAAATTTTTTATTGGGAGAATACAATTCAATAATATTAAGCATATGATGTATTAAGGATGTTCCAGCATACTACCACTTTTCGACAGATTTTGTTCTTTTTTTTTCACAGGCTAAAAATATTGTTTTCTAATAAATCCCGAAGTTTCAGAATTTTTGACCGTTTAGAACGCGAGATAATTAATATCAAAGTTATAATTCTCTCTCACTCTCTCGCATTAGAAAAATGTAAACTTCATGCCCGTCCGACTATTATCTATTGTATTAGAAAAAATAATCGACAGAGTTTTAAAAAAACTAGGAGAGTAAAGCTAAATATTTATTATATAAATTTTAAAAAAAATATCGTGTGTTACCGTTTTGTTTTCGAAATATAAAAGTTTAAATTTATTTATTTTCTTCAAATCAACATTATTTTGTATATGTGAACAGTCTATTTGCCTGTGTGTTGTATATGTGTGTTTATGTATTTGTGCATCAAACCGGTTTGTTGTGCTGATTGTGTTAAGGTTAAGCCTTATTAAAAGGTTAAACTGAATACAAAATTTTGTTTTCAGTAAATATAAGTCTGTATTTCAAGAAGATATGCGATCCTTGTTAAAATATAAGGTAGTTGCTGTCGCCTAATAAAGCCCGATTCCTAATAAAGCGGAGTCATGAAAAATCGTTATTGTAATTGTTGAATTAATTCGAAATATATAAGTAGAAACATCTGTAGACAAAAATGCAATCACACTTTAGGCAAATGTGTTTTCGGTTAGACACCAACCCGTGTTTATCAGTGAAGTGTCAATGAGGCACTCTGTATATAATAATGATTAATATCTTTTTGAAACCTTTAGTGAATAAACGGAGTTTTTTTTCCAATTGGATCTTAATATCTAAGCTGTTCGTCATTGAAAGTAGTAAGATTTTTATTGACTTATTTCCTCATTTGTTTTTAACGACACTTTTGCCATCGCTTGTTAACGCCCGTAATAAGGCCCAGTTGATTGTATCCTAAGAATTCTTTACTAGCATGTTTTATAATAAATGGCCAGATAAAACAAAAACAGTTTTTTCGTTCATTTAGCCAATTTAGTTGCATATGTTACCAAAGTTCGAGATTTTTTCCCAAAGACTCCAAGTATGGCCCTGGGCGTTTTGTGAATAAGATTAAAAAACTGATTTCGATATTTAAAAAAAAATGTTTAGTAAAAAATAAGTAAACAATAACAGAGAAATGAAGATATTTTAAATTATAATGATAATTTTTTGTTTTAATGCAGTTTATATTTTTAATAGATCTAGTAAGTATATTTTTCGGCTGAATTGTTGCGCGAAATAGATGAATATTATGGAAGAAAACATTTATTTTAATGATTATTTAGTGAACTATTTTGATAACTTTGATTTGAAAAAGTTTTTTAATGGATCTTTTTGAGAGACCGAGGTTTTTTGAAATCGAGGTTTACAAAATTATCAATTTTTCATGGAAATAAATTAAATTGTGATTATTTTTCTCAAATATCGGATGCATAAATAATGTTTACTAAATTTCTATTTATTTTTGTTTATTACGCATTTTCATGTTTTTATAGTCATTTTGCAAAAAGTTGGCCTTATTGGGCACCAGTACTTTAGTTAAAACAAATATAAAATGTTGGCAGGAAAAAATAACTCACATTGTGAAAATTTTGATTTTCAAAAATTAACGTTGATGTTAAGTAAAATTAGTAAGATATTTATTTCCATAAATTTTTTATTTAAAAAGAAATTACTATAAGAACTATCTATTTTAAAATATCTAGTGAACGTCCACAACTGGGACAAAGACCATATATGCCTAATTGGTTTTTATTCGTAATGACAAAATCGGTACCTCAATCAATCAAGGTTTTCAGTGACCCGAAAATTTTTCTTAAAAGCATTTTTCCAAGAAAATTGTTCACATTTCTTCAGGAAAATCTGTCGCAATGTAATGATTAAAAGAATTCTTGAAAAACATTTTTCATGCTGCAATACACATTCATTGTACGTTTATTACAATTTGATTATATCGTTTTCCTGTATTGAGAAATCTTTATACCGGAAAAGAAATATCGGGGAACAATCAAAAGGAAAAACAGAAAATACATAACACTATCGTCAATATAAAAAGAAGAAAAAAAACCACAATTCAATAAAAATTTTTTTTTCCTTGTTTTGTTTGATATTTTCCTTCGATACTCATTTCGTTAGTTCTATTTTTCCGAGAACATTGGAATATGAACAATTTTTTATTTTTATAATGATCGGTTTTGTTACAGATGAAAAACTCACTTTTATATACAATAAATCAATCAAAATGCAAATTTTCATTTCACGAAAGAAAATCAAAACTCATCTTCTCGCACACAAAAAAAAAAAAAACAATTTTGTATAAAAATATTTGAAAAATATCATCGACAAGCGCTGAATAACGTTTCCCATGAGAAAATTTTTCAACCCGTTGTAATTATGACTAATTAGTCCTGAGTATATTTATATCTATACCCTTATTCCCAATATTTTAATTAAACATTGTACGTGTTTATATCCCTAAGGAAACTATACATAAATTAAAAAATAGTTTTTCTCACCTTTTAATAAAAAACAAAAAATTAAAATACCACTTTTCATTAAAAAAAAAACACTTCACATAGAAATTATCACTTTTCACAAGAAGAAAATCACATGATCACAATTCTCACTAATATTTCACAAAAATGCTTCCGTAGGGGGAGAAAAATAATCCAGAAATTTTATGCGACTACATTGGCAAAAAGTACACTTCACTTCCAAAAATTTTGTAGCGGAAAAACTTAGTTTTCTATTTGTTTATTGTTCGACTCTGTTCGAAAGTAGTTTGTATGCATATATATATGTATATATACATATATAGTGTCGATGCGGCATATATAAAAGTTAAAGCTCACATGCAATATACCCAGCGCGAATAGTATACAGTATTCGCACACTGTATACAGTGAGTGAGGAGATCCGTCGCGTCGTAGGTTGTACGTTCGTTCGTTGTTGGTCGTCTGGTCGCTACTCTCGCACGTCGACCGTTATTCCTACTTTTAAAGAGTAAAGCATCACACGTATAACACCGTTATGTATCGTTAGCTCTAATACATACCATATCATACGTTTGTATGATAGCGCAAACCGCGCTTGTGTTCATACCCCCCTCCCCAAATAGTATATAGTAACTCACTTACTCGATGGAGATCATATTTATGTGATGTAGTCGGGTAATAGTCATTCTCATTTTTGATGTATATATAATAATATGAGAACAAAAAAGTTTCGCGTCATGGAAAGTAGTCTACTTAACTGGTCCATAATTTTCATACCCGATATATTCATAAAAAACATATATATAAAATAAAATTGAGTTTAAAAGAATTCCTTACGCAGGAGCTGCGTCAACTTAGCGAATTTGCTTAGAATACATAATCACTCTCTAGTCACAATTTAAGTCTGATAAAAATGGAATGTCGTATCTGATATCATTTTAGTATTTTCAAGGCCAATTTTATTAATAAATGGCATACGTCAAGGGGAAATGGGGCATAAAGATAGAAGAAAACACAAAATATAACATATTTCTCTTAATATTGGAACAATCGAAAAATATATAACGAGTAAAGTTGTAGAAAATAAAATTTGCTATAATTTATTACTATATAATTTTTTCCAAACGCTAATGTGTACAGAGATATTTAGAATTTTAACTTTCAATCTTTAATTGTAAATATTTCTGTAAATATTAGAGTAACAGAAAAATAATAAGCCAAAAAATTTCAGTAAAACTTAGTACCTACAACTTAACCTCTGATAAATTTTTCGAATTTTCAAATATTAATGGAGATATACCCAATTTCATTCCAATCGGAATAAAACTGTGACCGTTAGAGAGTCCACAGACACATAAACGTACATATATACCTATATATATATATATATATATATATATATATATATATATATATATATATATATATATATATATATATATATATATATATATGTATATGTAGAATTTTCAGAATTTTTGACCGTTTAGAACGCGAGATAATTAATATCAACCTTATCATTCTCTCGCACTCTCTCTCATTAACGGCATGTAAAACTTCATGTACGCCCAACTATTATCTGTTGTATTAGAAAAAAAACTCGACAGAATTAAAAAAAAAAAACTAGAAGAGTAAAGATAAATATCTATTAGATAAATTTTTTTTAAAAATCGTTTGTTACCGTTTTGTTTCTGAAATATAAAAGTTTAATTTTTTTTCAAAATAACATTATTTTGTATATATTAACGGCGGATTTGTCTATGTGTTGTATATGTGTGTTTATGTATTTGTGCTATAATAAAAACAACCCGGTTTTTTCTCCTGATTATATAACACAGAGCTGGAACGTCCTTAAAATAGAATAGAATAAAGGGATTGACAACAAAATTAACTTTAATGTAAACAAAATCATGGTGAAGCTCTCGACTTACTCTAGTAAAAAAAGTAGCGCCATTATGAAGACGTAAATAGAGAGTACCCCATGCTTTTGTCTACATTAAAGTTCATATTGTTGTCAATCTTTCTATTCTATTTCTATTTTAAATTATTTTGCATTTTTTAGTTCATATTATTGCAATAAAAGCATGTTTTTTTCGTTTTTTTAGACTGAATTTTATTTTTTGTTTATTAGTCTTAAAACAAAATTATTTTTTGTGTTGTCGTTTCATTCATCATTATTATTCCCACGAGTAATGGCATGAATCCAATTCTCACCCAAGAAAGTATATATCGAACATTGCATAGGAAAATTAAGTCCCATAATTATTATTTGTTAAATTTTAACAGTTGAAAATGTCATTAAAATTTTCACAACGTCTGGTGCTAAAAAAAAAAAACAAATATAGTGTGCATTACTATCTTTTTTTTAGCGTCCAAGTGGCCGAGCGGTCTAAGGCGTTATGTCTACTTGGAACTGGGTGGTTATGGGTTCGAATCACGACATCGCCAGTTTGTCAATTATTAAGAAAAAAAAGAGGCGGTTAATTGTTTAAACTGTCGGCGTATGGACAAGAACGAAGTAACCGGCTATACTTGTGAAGGTTTTCTGCAGTTTCCTTCACTCCAGATGAATAACGGCATAGTTCTTATCAGAGTCGGCTGCAGTCGTACATCCTACCAATTCCTAGTCTACACACAAACATTTCTTCCACTCACATCTTCACATCCTTAGGCATCGCAATGCACCTTATAGTCGAAGTGTAGCTCATCCAGGGCCGCCGCTACAATCTACTTATTATCTTTTTTACATATAAAACAAAAAAATGTCTGAAATAATGATGAGAGAAAACCTTTGGTAAACTTTGTATACGACTCCAGAATAACTATCTGAAATTAAAAGTTTCAAACCGTTCCAAAGTCATAGGAACACTTTCTGACCGTTCCAAAGTTATAGCCTATCCAGATCTTTAACATAGTTTATAGTTTCTATAGAAATACCTGCGTTAACCAAATTTTGAAAATAATTTTTCTGTCAATAAATTGAAAATATAAAAAAATTAAGATTTCAACCTATCAAAATTTAGAAAAAAATAATTATTGAACAAAATAAAATGGGTTACTCTTTCGATTGCACGCAATAAACAGGTCAGTTCTCGAAAGGTGTTCATAAAATGACCTAATGAGTCCATTTTCGTCTGTCCGCCCGCATTTTCGTTCGGCAGTCCATCTGTCCATCCATAGACACGTTCACTTTAACAGAGATAACGATATGGAATTTTGAGTGTGTATTGTGCATCCCTCCGTCTGAGAAAGGGGGATAGTGGTGGGTATATACAAACAAAATGTATTTATATACTAAATAGAAACATATTTTGTCTTGAAACGTTTCTTCTATCTCTTACAGTATTAAAGGTACAGATTTCCTTGACCTGTGAGGGCATGGACCGATTTTGTCCATTCACTTGAAGTCAGTTTTTAACCCTATAGAACACACAAACAAAACTTCAGATCGTTATCTTTTTTCAGCTCGTTATCTGTACCAAAAATTTTTTTCTACGATCCATTTTTTTTCTAGTAGAAAATTCGGGACTAAACACAATACCCTTCAATTAATTTTGACCGCACGAAATAAGCTAAGAGTTACCGCACGAAATAAGCTAAGACATTTTACACGCGGCCATAAAAGTAATATAATTTTTTTCAAAATTTAATAATTGATTTATGCATTATTCATTCGATTTTAAAAATAAGTAATGTAACAACTCACTGAGTTAATACCCAGTATGTACTGAATTTATGGACAAATTTTTCATACAAAAGTTGTTTATTTTAAAAAGTGTCTTTTCAACAGAGCCGTTAAAAACAATATCCTAAAATCCAGCATAGCAATTCATTAGGAATATGATGGCCAAATCTAAGCTCCAAAGCTGGGATGCTAGAATAAAAATTTTCGATAGTATTGTTGCTTATGGAAGATCTAGAGAAAGTGCAATGCTGTTTCTTTAAAACGGTGTATAACTGGTAAACAAATACGACAAACTATATAATCAGGACAAAAACTACACCTATAGTCTGAAGGATACTATTAATAATTTAGTTTAAGTTAAAATAGTTTAATTAGTTTAATTTAATATTTTTGTTAAGATTAGTGTTGATTAACTTTGTAAAAACACTTGTAGCCACCCCTGTAAAGCTTAACTGCAAATACAGTATTTATTTATTATATTATTATTATTATTTTAAAAAGAAGAAGATTTTTTGTTATTAAATTTTTGTTATATCTCTTACGGTTTCAAAGATAGGCAGCTTTGCCCATTTTGTCCCAACATGGTCTAGAACTTTTTTGCTCTAGGACACACACAAAAAATTTCAGCTCGTTATCTCTATTCGTTCTTGAGTTATCGCGTCCACAGACGGTGTTCATAGGTGTTCATTTTTTGAACACCTATAACACAAATTTTTTTCTGCGATCAATATGTTCAACCGTTACAATGTCGGAACTAAACTTAATATTCGTTGTATATTTACACTATACTGGGTATAAAAAAGCTATATAAGTTCATTCTAAATATATACTAACAATTTTATTTGAAATATTTTCCGAAAAAACCGAATGAATAATGAACAAGGCACAAATAAAATATAAAATTTTGTAAAAAGTACACTACTTTCAATGTCTATCGTACGAATGTCATTTTGAGCTGTGTGCTTTATAGGCCTAGCTAATTAATAGGCCTAGAAAGATGGAAACGGTTTTAATCTCTTCATTTATATGTTTAAAGAGTTTATTGAAGTTTGCATCAATTTTCTACTTGTGCTTTATGACGGGTGTCCAAAAAATCTATAAATTATCGGACTTTTTTGAGTTTCTCACTAATTAGACTTAAAAAATGTATTTTTTGAAATTTGTAGAACATAAATTCTGCGTCGAATGAGTATCACAACTTAATAATTTGGTCAAGTTGTATAATCCAAAACTGCGTTCAAATAACAACGATTTTTTCCAACTTAATCAAAAGCTGAAATATAATATGAATAATATTCATACTATATGAATATGAGTCTGAAGCTTTGAAATGAGAACTCTAAGAGAAATATTTTAGTGATTTTCCCAATGAACACACGTATCAATTTTTTGTTTCATGTATCCGTGTAGGTCTTTTAACCGGTGCGAAACTAAATTTTTACATAAAAGACTTATTTATACCATGAATAATCTGTATGACTTTTGTATGAAACTTTTTTTCATACATCCAAAAGCTTTGATGTACATACGTAGATGTGACGGAAATTCTGTATCTAAACCCGAAATATGACTATCCATTTGCAAGCTTCAGGCTCATATACAGTTAGTACTATATCGCAGTCTATGACAAAGTTGAAAAAAATCATCGTTTTATGACCGTGGTTTTCGACCATACCACTGGACGAAATTATTAAGTTGTGGTACTCATTCGATACAGAATTTTATTTCCTTTAGTTGATTTTTGTTCAAAATTTTCTAGAAATGCATTGTTTAGAATTTATTAGTGAGAAACTGAAAAAATTTCGAATATTTCAAAAGTTTTTGGGACACCCCTAGGGTTTCACCGAGGCTACGAGGTAACCTCGCCTCGCCTTGGTCCCCGGTTACGAAGCACGAGGCGAGGCGAGGCCAGGTTCAAAATTTTAATCCTCGTTACTAACTGAGGCGAGGCGAGGTATGTCGTCATAAAAACCTCGCCTCGACTGAGGCAAATTTACAAAAAAAATTTTGTTTATTTATATATGTCAGTGACAGTGTAAGCATTTAAAGAATATATGTAATGCTAATACATGTTAAGTGTTATATCTTACTCTTACGTTTGAAAATAAAATAAAATGTTGTATCTATAAAAAACAGTTACTACAACAATAATCAAAATTTTGAGGGTCTGTTCATTTTATATATAGTACTGTAATACTATATTATATAACATATGTTTTCATTATTGTTATTCCAATGAAATATATAATTAAATTCATAAATTTAAAAGAATTGAAAAAAAAAAATACAGACGAATTGAGAACCATCCTCCTTTTTGAAGTCGGGTTAAAAAGTTTAATTTCCTTTATACTTACAGTAACTTGTATATGGGTTTCGCATTGGAAATTGTGGAAGCATTTTAAAGAACCTCTTAAATAGTACTTAAAACATCACGGGATTTCATCTTTTCATAATATTTTTTTAGGCCAAATTTTTTTGAATTTACTGTTTTCATTCGAGGAGTCATAAAAATTTAGAGACTAAGTAACTTATATTCCGTGTTTTAAAGACATTTATTTTCTAACAAGTTTTTTTAACCATATTATGTACATTCATGCAAAATAAGTCAAATTTAGAAAAAATTTTAACTCGGGCGAGGCGAGGCGAGGATGATAGCTAACCCAACCGAGGCGAGGCGAGGCTGGTCAACATTCTACCTCGGCCGAGGCCGAGGCGAAGCGAGGTTGATGTTTAAAAAAGCGAGGCGAGGCGAGGTGATACCAAAACCTCGCCTCGCCTCGTGCCTCGTGAAACACTAGACACCCCTCATATAGCACAAGAAAAAAATTGGTTCAATAAGCTCTTTTTACATGCAATGCCAGAGATTAAAACTATTTCCAGCTTTCCAGGAATAAACTAGCCTACATCCCTTTTCTGTCTTGTTTTTCTTGGCCTATTCAAACTCAAAATTACTTGTTCTTCTTTAAACAGAAGTGTAATAATATCACATCGATTTCATCATCATCCCTGATTTATTTGGATAAAATAATTTATCGTAATATTTTTCTTTTTAAATTGAAACTAAACATTGGAAAATGTTTGGATAAGAAATAAATGATTGTGTCTTGTGATGACCTAACTATTTTCATTTAATTTATCACATATTTATGATATTCCGTTAACTTCCGTAACATAACAACACTTGATTCTATTGACACGACACACAAATATACGATGTTAGTATTTAGAACAGTCTTTGACATAAAAAAAATACACATCTAAGGTGGGAATCGAACCCACGTCTTCTGGCATACCAGACCAATGCTCTACCGCTAAGCTATCTGAGATGTAATGGTAGTGTATTTAATAAATGTTTTTTGTAAACTAGCGTCTATGAATAGCCAATGTTAGTATCGTTGTTTTCGGTTATACATAACAAGCTGTCCCCCGCGATTTCACCCGCGTTAAATTTGTATATAGCCTATAACCTTCCATCTTTAAACGGGCTATCTAACGCAAAAATAATGTTTCAAATCGGACTAACATTTCCATACATCAGCGCTTTCAAACAAACAAACAAAAAAAAACTCTTCAGCTTTATTATGTTATTATAGATTTACCCCCCTCCCTTTCCCTCTCTTAAAATGTCAATTTTCAAAAATCCTTTCGAAGCTAACATTAACTATCTATAAACTACCTACCTGCCAAATTTCAGTTTCATGACGACAATTTCTCCATATTGACCTTACAACCCCATTCCACCTTCTTTTAGGAGTAGTTTTAAAAAAAAACAAATATGCAAACTTTAATTATTTACTATAAACAATATTTCTGCAAAGTTTGAATCAAATCGGACGACGTAACAAGTTTTATACTTACTTAGCCATCTAGATTTGGTATATCAAAAACTATGAACCAAACTTCCACGAATTCTGCTGTTTTCTAAAATGAAATCAATTTAATCAAAAATAATTGAATCTACTAAACCAATAAAATAAAAGCACGAATAATCTATTAAAGTTCATGTTATAAATTTAATCAAGCTGAATAGAATGATTCTTCAACCTAATTAAAAGTTATTTCAACTAATTGAAAATAATATAAAAACTATTTTGATATGGGATTTGAACACATCACTCACACGACAAGATAGTGAACTATTATTCCATCTATACTATCCGGTGAACAAAACAATGGATTTAGTATAGTAAAAGTAAATTATCTTACCGTCTCTCTATGAAAAGCCGGTTCCAGAGCCAGGAGCCGACAAGATAGACATATTTTGATTGTAGAAATAATCTTCCAACATATTTAAAAAATCAGTAAAAATAACAACTAACTGAGTTAATTGCTTAAATGCCTGGTATATACTGAATTTATGCAAGAATGTTTAGAACAAAAGTGTTTAACTTTGAAACAGGAACATTTTTCGTCCATACATTTTTCTTGTATCTCTTACGGTTTCAAAAATGGGAAGCTTTGCCCATTTTGCCCAAACATGGATCCCTTTGGTCCATTCACGAACTTGACCATTCACGAACGGACGGACGGAGAACATTGCGGAAATGGACTAATTAGGTCATTTTATGAACACATATACCAATTTTTTTTTGCGGTTAATATTTCCAACCGTTACAAAATCTGAACTAAACTTAATATTCCCTTGTATATATTATATGCCGAGTATAAAAATAATGATAGTGCCATCTCCATTTTGCTAGTTCT
Organism: Nineta flava; assembly: GCA_963920215.1. Taxonomy (NCBI): domain Eukaryota; kingdom Metazoa; phylum Arthropoda; class Insecta; order Neuroptera; family Chrysopidae; genus Nineta; species Nineta flava. Next base: position 47,539,329 of record OY986042.1, on the reverse strand, counting down.
ATACAGAATTTTATTTATTTTTTTATATTTGCAAAACTAAATGAAATTACATGAATAATACCAGGGATACTTTTGCAGTTCGCTAAACTTATTTCAAAAATTAACAAATTGCACACTCCCATTCGTAAAAATTGAACCTGTTGAATCATTTTAAGTGTTACTGTATGTAATATTATACATATATTTAGTAATCCGATCAAAAACATAAATATAAAAAAGGGCCGAGTTTTCGGGGAAATACTTCATATTATGTTCCTCCTTAAAAAGTAATGATATCCCATTAAAGAGCCGAGCTATTTTCAAAGTAAATACCACGGTAAACTATTTACCAAGATAATTAATGAGGGTAAATTGATTAAATGTAAGAAATAATTTGGTTGAAATTTATTGCGTAAGTATTCCCTTAGTATGTTTTTAAAATTTTATAACTTGGCAAGTTCTTTCTTCTTTCTTTTGTTTTAAATATTTTAAAAACATACTAAAATTTTAAAAACATACTAATGGAAAACTTGCGAAATAAATTTCAAACAAATTTTTTCTTACATTTAAATGAAAAATTAGATGAAAAATCAATTGTTTAAAATTTTTTTTTCATTTGTCTAAATAAATTTTAATATACTTTCGAAAAAAAGTAAAATTACAAAACATGCAAATTCTCTATAATATAATTTTGAAAAATGAGCACTACTTTTGTGGCCTTGTGTACCATTCACTCATTTTTCTATCATTTACCATCCAACAAAATACGCCTTTTTTATATGATGCTGAATGAAGACTAACTGTCGCAAGTAAAATTCTTATTTTACTGAACTAATATTTGAGTGAAATAATTGATCGATTTGTGTGTATAGATTTACTGACTTGACTGAAAGACCATCAAATGAAATACAAACAGATATTTTTAATTGACTTCTCGAAAAAGGAGGAAGGTTCTCAATATACATATATTTATTTTACTCATCAACTAAATGGTTATATATATATATATACGAGTATTATATGTAAAATTTGTGGCAACGGCATTGATATGTATATATATATATATATATATATATATATATATATATATATATATATATATATATATATATAAATTCAGGACCATATAAAAAAGGCTGAAGTGTTTAAATATTCGTTTTATACCCAGTATATATCGTAGGGATAAATGTTTGGCATGTGTTTGCCGTCTGTATGTCTGCTGTCTGTCCGTGGACACGATCACTCAAGAACGAAAAGAGATAACGAGCTGAAATTCTTTTTGCGTATTCTAGAGCGAAAAAGTAAGGTCAAGTTTGTTAATGGACAACATCGGACTATGTTTGCGAAAAATGGGCAAAACTACCTATCTTTGAAACCGTAAGAGGTACAACAAAAATTATACTTAAAATATTTTTCTTTTTAAGCTAAACAACCATTGTTTAAAAATTATTCCCATAAACTCAATAGTTTTCTTACTATTTGTGCTCAAAAGTTGCTTGGAATGCAAAAAATATCCCCATCTTTAAAACCATAAGAGTTTTTTTTAAATTGTGAGACAATTAAAAATTGATAATCAATTCAAACATTGATGTACAACTCAGTATATACAGGGTATTCAAACATTACATGTTATATTATATACGCATATCAATGCCGTTGACACCAATTTTTACACATGAAGAATTATATATGTTAGTATCAAAATATTTTCTATTTGACTAACGACACTTCTTTGCCGATTATTGTCCAAGAAAATGGGAATAAATTACGAAGGGCCTTTTTAAAAACAAAAACGTTTTAATGAGACATTTCTATACATAACTGCACAAACGATGATACCATCTGAAGTAGCGCTGAGATTTTATTTTTTAGTGAATTTTGTTATTGATGTAGGCTTTGTTGTTTTTTTAAAAAGTTTTATATGTTGTATAGTTAAAGTTAACAAAGTAAAAAGTGTGTTTAGCAATCATAAAATGACAATCGATAGTGGAGCTTTCATCACTAATAATCTTTAACATAGAAATTATTTATAGGGTGATTATCGTGTCACGTAAGTAGATATAATTTGCTTAGCAAGTTCATATTATCTATTTTGTTTTAAAAATTTCTGGAAACTTTCAAAGTCAAACATCAAATACCTTTTCACGTTTTCAATTTTTAGCGCATTAAATATTAAATTCAATTTTTTTTAAACCTGGAATCAAACCTTGGGCATCGCGGCCGAAGGCGAGTGGCATACCACTTACTACATCTTTCATCATCTTGAGTAGCATTATAATATTGTTCATATATATTTGTGTAATTTAACTTTAATTACAAACAGGATGCGCACAGGAAAACCGGACGGGTCTGAGCCAACATACGCATTGTATCCATACCTGAATTGAATAAGGAACGACATATCTAAAAACTATTAGGAGCATTTTTAGGATCAATTTTTTCGCGACGTTGCTATTTCTTATACTAAGAGTGATATTCCATATTTTGTGTTTTCTTCTTTCTTAAAACGCTCCTTATCCTTGTTCGATTCTGTTTATTATCGAACTTGGCCTTGGAGATAGCAAAAGCATATCAGATACGAAAACATATTTATTAATATATGTGTCTGTAGCCACTCTAGCGGTCACAGATCGCCATGAACATTAATAAGATAAAAGATAAATAAGACCCATTCCCAAAAGAGAAGTGATGTATTTAATCTAAGGAATCTTTTCTTTCCTTGTTTCCAAAGACCTATATTTCTATCAAATTTTTAGCTTTTCTAGAAGTGGCCTAGATGTTTAGATGAACGTCAAACAAATCAGCTACAAAATTATCGATTTTTGTTGAATTTCTCAGTAACCACCATAGACAGAATTTGAAATATTTCAGAACTAAGTTCTTAATCTGGAACAAAAAAATATGATCAGTACAACTTCGTAGAAGTATAAAGTAGAAGTATAGTGTCGAAATAGCTGTAAAGTAAATCGGGTAAACCACACTAAAGTGAATTTACCCGTGCACTCAAATTAGTTTTATATAATTGCATAAATATAACTGACTTTTTTTGTAGTATAAAAGGGATAAAATACATATTTGGAACAATTTAAAAGGGAGTACTACTTTGATTATATTATGTTGTTAGAATTATTTAAATTATATATTTTGAATTTTTAACGTAGAAAAACATTCTTCAAATGTTCTAGATGGCCATTAAAACCCACAATTTTGTAGGGCTTGTGAGCCCATCCAGAATTTAAAGAACTGTCTTTGATTTTCATGAAATTTCTTTTACATCTCCAAATTACAAAACTGTAATTACAAAGCAGCGATTTATTTTTGTCAATGACGATAGGAATTGTTCTTTCAATCGGGTCATGTTTTGCAAAAAAACATCGTTTAAGATATATTCAAATGCATTGTTTAAAATGAGCACCCTGTATACTCTTGTACGTATGTGCAGCACGTATGTACGTGTGTACTAGAATCCCAAAGGAACAATGACATACTTCTAATACAATAAACTAAATACCTGTTCCATCCCATTGACAGTAAAGGTAGAAAATATGATGTAGTTTTGTCTTATAGATAAGCATGGTAGAGGGAGGGGGTTGAAGGATTCAATTCAATTCTATGTACGTATATATATATATATATATGATATATATATATATTTATATATATATATATATATATATATATATATATATATATATATATATATATATATATTGATATTATGTGATAATATTTTAATAGTTCATTTCACAAAAATATGTTCAAGAACACTATAAAATTTTTTTTTTTAATTTCCCATATTTTTCCTTTAAAAATTTGCAGATTTTCCCAACACAATATTTAACTACTATTAGTAACTTAATACTACAAAGAAATATATTTTGAAACGAACTATAATCCTTTAATAGAGTATATATGTACATAGATAGCATTTTTTAGTACTGATATATAAAAAAAACATTATACTCTACATGTACAGGAAATATTTTATAATAACAGGTGTATTCTTTCAACATTTGTGTATCAGTTATGCTCACGATCGGGTAATTTGTATTGTTGGTGTTGGTTAAGTATTACTTTTGTTGTTGTGAGTATATCCCATAAAAACAGGTCTCTTAAGCTAGCGGACTAAAAATGTAGGCTACAAATGGGACCTAGTTGGGCATTTGTAGCCTATTTGTAGCCAATTTGTTACGCTATTAAAAAATTTGTAGCCTTAGCCAAAATTAAAAAAATTAGGTATCCGCTAGCTTAATATGAAGCTAGCGGATACCACAATAATCAATGTTTGGAAGCTTCGAATTACAATTGTAAGTGCATAAAAATTTGTAGCCGGCCAAGATCTATAGGATAGAAGCAATTAAAATGTATTTCAAATGCAAAAATGTATTTTACAGTAAAAATAGTGTAATTTAACATGCAGCGGCTAGGGATAAAAATTTCAAAAGTATTTTTTTGCTATCAGAATCGTTTTTTTAGACTAAAAACAGGTAAGCACTATGGCTACAAGTGTCGAAAGAATTGTTTTACAGAAAGAAAGGTTTGCTTAAACTAAAAACGGGTAGCTGCTATGGCTACAAATTTCAAATTGACTAAACAAGAGTAGCTACAATGACATAAAATTTCAAAGTAATTTTTTTCAATAAAAATAAATTTTTTTTAATGGGAAAGCAGCTATTGCATAAAATGTCAAAAGAATCGTTTTACAACTAAACATTTTTTCTTAACTAAAGCCGAGAAGCGGTTATGGGTACAAAGTCCAGCATTATCCAATAATTTTTTTTTCTAAAAAAGAGTTTTTTTTCGATATAAACCGGCAGCCGCTACGGCAACAAATTTCAGAAGTATTATTAAACAGTGACAATTATGTTTTTTCACCCTAAGTGTGTAGCCGCTACGTCAACAAATTTCAAATGGACTTTTATTGAGAGTAAACACATGGCTACAAATTTCAAATTTTATTTTTCTAAACAAGAGTTTTTTTCGAAATAAACCGGCAGCCTCTACGGCAACAAATTTCAGAAGTACTATAAAACAGTGACAATTATGTTTTTCCACTCTAAATGTGTAGCCGCTACGGCAACAAATTTCAAATTGACTTTGAACGAGAGTAGACACATGGCTACAAATTTCAAATTATTATTTTTCTAAAAATGAGTTTTTTTAGGATATAAACCGGCAACCGCTACGGCAACAAATTTCAGAAGTATGATTAAACAGTGACAATTATGTTTTTTCACCCTAAGTGCGTAGCCACTACGGCAACAAATTTCAAATTGACTTTTATTGAGAGTAAACACATGGCTACAAATTTCAAATAATTATTTTTCTGAATATGAGTTTTTTTCGATATAAACCGGCAACAACTACGGCAACAAATTTCAGAAGTATAATTAAACAGTGACAATTATGTTTTTTCACCCTAAGTGTGTAGCCGCTACGGCAACAAATTTCAAATTGACTTTGAACGAGAGTAGACACATGGCTACAAATTTCAAATTATTATTTTTCTAAATATGAGTTTTTTTGAGTATAAATTAAATATGAGTATAATTGTCACTGTTTAATTATACTTCTGAAATTTGTTGCCGTAGCGGTTGCCGGTTTATATCGAAAAAAACTCATATTTAGAAAAATAATTATTTGAAATTTGTAGCCATGTGTCTACTCTCAATAAAAGTCAATTTGAAATTTGTTGCCGTAGCGGCTACGCACTTAGGGTGAAAAAACATAATTGTCACTGTTTAATAATACTTCTGAAATTTGTTGCCGTAGCGGTTGCCGGTTTATATCCTAAAAAAACTCATTTTTAGAAAAATAATAATTTGAAATTTGTAGCCATGTGTCTACTCTCGTTCAAAGTCAATTTGAAATTTGTTGCCGTAGCGGCTACACACTTAGGGTGAAAAAACATAATTGTCACTGTTTAATTATACTTCTGAAATTTGTTGCCGTAGCGGTTGCCGGTTTATATCGAAAAAAACTCTTTTTTAGAAAAATAATTATTTGAAATTTGTAGCCATGTTTCTACTCTCAATAAAAGTCTATTTGAAATTTGTTGCCGTAGCGGCTACACACTTAGGGTAAAAAAACATAATTGTCACTGTTTAATAATACTCTTGAAATTTGTTGACGTAGCGGCTGCCGGTTTATATCGAAAAAAAACTATTTTTTAGAAAAAAAAATTATTGGATAATGCTGGACTTTGTACCCATAACCGCTTCCCGGCTTTAGTTAAGAAAAACTGTTTAGTTGAAAAACGATACTTTTGACATTTTGTGCCATAGCTGCTTTCCCATTTAAAAAAATTTATTTTTATTGAAAAAAATTACTTTGAAATTTTATGTCATTGTAGCTACTCTTGTTTAGTCAATTTGAAATTTGTAGCCATAGCAGCTACCCGTTTTTAGTTTAAGCAAACCTTTCTTTCTTTAAAACAATTCTTTCGATACTTGTAGCCATAGTGGTTACCTGTTTTTAGTCTAAAAAAACGATTCTGATAGCAAAAAAATACTTTTGAAATTTTTATCCCTAGCCGCTGCATGTTAAATTACACTATTTTTACTGTAAAATACATTTTTGCATTTGAAATACATTTTAATTGTTTCTATCCCATAGATCTTGGCCGGCTACAAATTTTTATGCACTTACAATTGTAATTCGAAGCTTCCAAACATTGATTATTGTGGTATCCGCTAGCTTCATATTAAGCTAGCGGATACCTAATTTTTTTAATTTTGGCTAAGGCTACAAATTTTTTAATAGCGTAACAAATTGGCTACAAATAGGCTACAGATGCCCAACTAGGTCCCATTTGTAGCCTACATTTTTAGTCCGCTAGCTTAAGAGACCTCATAAAAACAGGTGAAGTAGCAAAAATTAGCTACCAAATTTCAAATTTGTAAGCAATTAGCCTAAGACTATTGTGACGTTCTTGCTTAAAAAATTAGGTAATTATATTATTATCCTTACATAGTATAAAATAAAGTCCCCCAGCCGCGTCTGTCTGTCTGCCTGTTCGCGATAAACTCAAAAACTACTGCACCGATTTCCATGCTGTTTTCACCAATGGATAGAGTGGTTCTCGAGGAAGGTTTTAGTGTATAATTTGTCAAGTTTTTGTATACATTGGTCCTTACATATTATAAAAATTATTCATGAGGAAGGAATAGTTGCATAATTTATTGATGTATAAAGGTGTAAAATTTATCAGTCCTTGACGGGAGAAATATTATGTTATATTACTTGTTTACAAGAGCGTTACAAAATTTTTTCGGGCGAAGCCGCGACGGTTAATGCTAGTTAAATTATAAATTTGATTATGATTTCAGTCAACAGCCTATAGTAACAAACTTTTTTTTTTGGGATATAAAAAACTAACAAACACGAAAATATCATTTGAATTTCTTGGTAATAACAGCAAATTTAATCAGGGAATATACAAGATGTAGCGTGTAACATAGAAATAATTAGTCATGTTATCTCTGTCTCATTTCAATTAATGCAAGAAATGTATATGTGTTTCATGTTTGACTGTTTGAAAAACATATTTTGCATTGATTCATTATTAATAATAGTAGGGATTTATTTGTCAAAAAAAGTTAACATTTTAAAAGTTACTTAACATGTTAAAAGTTAGTTATAAACTAAAGTAATCTAAAATCGAAAAATCGGAGTTATAAAATAATTCGAAGAGGAATATTGTTAGTTATGTAGCAGTCAAGTTGTCGCGGTATCTTGGCTCTCTTTATACCTCAAAGGAGCGCTGCCCGAACCTGAAAATGATTCCGATACTCGACAAAAACAAAAAAAATATATTAGTAAAAGGTTTGACTAAATATTTTATAATTGATGACACGCACGTTTTTTTTTTAAAAAAAGAAAAAAAATTAAACTAAACACAAGTTTTTACGAAACAAAACAAAACCTGATTTTATTGCTTAAAAAAAATGAGAATCCAATTTCTTTTCCAACAATTATTTTAATTTTTCAACACAATGTCAAACTTTGAATTACCTTTAACCGAATCAAACAACAGTCGGATATATACTTCGAAACAAATCAGACAATAGTCGATTTTAAACTTTGAAACTAATCAGACAATAATCGAATTAAAACTTTGAGACTAATCAGACAATAGTCGAATTAAAACAGATTTGAATCAACACTGGTCACCGGTTTATATACCCGTCAAAGATTTTTCGAGAACATGGTTGTTTTTTAGAGTAAATATTTTTTTGACAATATATTTTCGCATGGAGGCTTCTAAAATATTTGAGTTTATCCATGGACGTAGTCGGAGTGTTCGGATTACTTATAAAATTAATTAAAAATTATAATACCTTTCCAAGGTTTGAATCATTATCACACCCCACTTGGTTGATATTTAACTACCGACTTAATGAACACGGCCAGTGTGAATTCAAAATCTATACACAATGTTACAATACATAAGCTTGCTTATTCTGTTTACTTAATCATGTTTTTACAAAATTATTTATTTGTGTATCTATTTATGTTCTTTATCAAAAACATTCAATTTGTATGACTTTTGATTTTTTTTTAATTAAATTATATCTGATAATTTTTTTTTCAATTTTTTTTCTAAAAAAAAAAAGAAAAACTAAATCAAAAGCAGTTATTATTTACTTTTCAATTTTGGACTTCAAAAAAAATACTGAGTTTAAGAAAAAAATAAATCGAACTACATTATTTTCTTTTTGTACTTTTGAAAAAAAAACTCCTTTTTTCAAGGAGAAAAATATCGTTTTCTTAAATATTTTTCGGAACATCGTACTTAATATTCTTCTATTTCATAATTGAAATGTGTGTTGGATCCAGAAAAATTATTCTCTATAATTTTCACAACAAAGTAAACTGGAAAAATCGGAGTTATAAAATAATTCGAAGAGTATTATTGTTAATAATACCGTCCAAGTAGCCGAGCGGTCTAAGGCGTTATTTCTACTTGGAACTGGAAGGTTATGGGTTCGAATCCCGACATCGGTAGTTTGTCAATTATTAACAAAGAGAAATGGGGTGGTTAATTGACAAAACTTTCGGCGTATGAACAAGAACGAAGTAACCGGCTATGCTTGTGAAGATTTTCTGCAATTTCCATCACGAACTCCAGATGCATATCCGCATAGTTCTTATCTGAGTCGACTCCAGCCGCACAACCTACCAGTTCCTAGTCTACACACAAAATTCCTTTAACTCTACTCACATCCTCACATCTTCAGGCGTCACAATGGACCCTATGGTCAAAGTGTGTCCCGTCCAAGGCAGCCTTTACAATCTATCTATCTTATAGTGTTAATTATGTAGCAGTCAATTAAAGTGGAAAAATCGGAGTTATAAAATAATTCGAGGAGTATTATTGTTAATTATGTAGCAGCCAAGTAAACTCGAAAAATTGGTGTTATAAAATAAAATAAAAAATAAAATAATTAATCGTGTATAAGAAATATGAATTTAAAAAAAAAAGTAAAACCAAATCATATGGAAACAATTAAAACAATTAAATAAAACCAACAAATACATATGAATTTAATAAAAAGAAGAAAAAACAGCATAGAAACTAAAATACCATAGATACTACACAAGGATACCTAACTCCATGTAAACAAATAATTGGCAAAAATAAGATGTCAGTAGTGTTCCTTCTGCACCGGAAACAGTGGAGAGTGTATAAGGCGCGAGTTTGAATCGAAAAACATGACACATTTATGTAGTGTTATAAAAATTATTTGCAGCCAAAGTATTTTTTCAATCAAATACTTTCTTTTATAAATGATAAGTAATTTCAATTTTTCAATAAGGAATTAGTTAAAGTTGAAGTGATAGTTAAAAATACGCAAAATAATTACATAAAAATGAAAATAAAAAAAACATCAAATAATTAAATAGTAACCTGTAAAGTTGGAATTGTAAAAATGAAAATATATTATTGAATCAAATATTAAATTAAACTTTTATTTATTAATAATAATGCTGAAAATTAATATTTAATATAATGCCATACAATTTAATTAAATAAATATTTTGGAATATTTATACTCTCTTTTGGTACTTTAAAAAGTCCTGGTTTTAAACCCAATTGATCCCGTTGCTTATTGTCACAAGCACTACCATTTTTACAATTGTCTACTACACATACTCTTCGCATTTTAAATGTTTTTTAAACAGTTTTTTTAAACATACATATATATATATATATATATATATATATATATATATATATTCATATATATATATATTAGCACTGCAGGCCTCAAGGGCTCGTGGCTTCAATTTTTTTATAAATTGCTTTTCATTTTTTCCTGTCCATTGCCACTTCTTTCCAGTTCTTAATTCCAATCCGTTGAAGATCCTCTATTGTGGCTCCCATCCATCTCTTTTTCGGTCTCCCTCTTTTCCGCTTTCTACCCTCTCCTTCGGAAATCATTCTTTTTGGAATTCTTTTATCAGACATCCGACAAATGTGTCCTAGCCATCCAACGCGCCGTGCCTTGATAACATTTACAATGCTGGGGTCCCTATACATTGCATAAACTTCTTCATTTGTCCTTATTCTCCAAAAACCATACTCATCCTTCACACCTCCATAAATTTTCCTTTCCCAAATAAGTAATTTATTAGCCGCTGCCTTGTTCATAACCCACGTTTTCGATCCATAGAGTACCGTCGGCCTAATCATTGTCTTGTAAATACGGGCCTTTACTGTTCTTGATACCAGTTGGGACACCAAAATGCTTCTCAATGTACTGACGACCTTGCTTCCTTTTTGAATTATGTTGTTCATTTCCATTTCTTCATCTGCATTTGCGGTAATTAAGACACCTAAGTATTCATCTCTGTAATATTTTGGAAGGAGTACGTTTTCCAAGATGTTTGAATTTTCAGATCGTTATCTGTTTCGCAATCATTGTTTCGCAGCTTAACATATTTGGTTTTCCTTTCATTAACTGTTAACCCATATTGCTTAGCTATATGCTCCAACTTCATAAAAACGTTCTGTAGTTCTGCTTTGCTTCTGGTCATAATAGCTAAATCATCTGCATATGCTACGATTTGATGCTTAAAGTGGTAAATAGTGCCTTTTGTCTGCAATCCACATTCCCTGATGATGACTTCTAGTACTAAATTGAACAACATCGTGGACAACGGGTCCCCGTGCCATAATCCCTTTTTAACACAGAATTTATTAGAAATCCCTCCTTCCCAAGTTACCTTACTCCATGTGTTCTGCAATGTCATCTGTACCAATATGTCCATTTTTTTAGGTAGATTTAGTTTTGTCATTGCTTCTATCGTCTTCTCTCTTATAATCGTGTCGTACGCTTAAAATCAATGAAAAGCACATGAGAAAGCAGGAAAACCAGTTGTGGATTTCGAAGCTCACACGGACAGAATGTGTCGAATCAGGTTGAGGGGAAAATATAGAAAGATTTCTGTTATAAATATTCACATACCATCCGAAGAAAAAGATATCGAGTCGAAGCAACTGTTTTATGAGGAACTTCAAAATACCACTAATAAATTACCAAAATACGATACGAAAATTATAATAGGAGATTGTAATGCTAAAATTAGTAAAGAGGCAATATATAAAAGTGTAACAGGAGGTAAAAGTAATCACGAGTGTACTAATGAAAATGGAAAATGTGTTGTTGAATTTGCAAGAGCAAGAATATGAAAGTAATGAGCAATCACTTTTTTAAACATAATTAGATTTAATAAATTTTTTTAAACAAATTGCATACTTCAAAATAATCACTTCGAAATAAAACTAGTTACTTGGCTTATTTCACTTCTATTTATTATACTATATTCCGCTACACTCACTTCGGTACGGATCAGTACCGATCAACAATTAGCGACCCCAGCGACATAAAAAGTAAATATAACTTCTACCATTTCGTTGCCATATTTTGTCAATTTTCCCGTTTAAGTTCGATCTCTTTGTGTAGTCTCCATGTAAAATACGATCATAATATTTATGACGTCATATAATAAGACAAATAAAATTGAAATTACGTCATCAAAAATAACACAAATTACATATAACACTTTAATGTATAATTATAGAATCGAATTGAATTAAATAAAATTTTCAGTTTAAAATATAAAATTAAAATTTTACATTTTCTTTTTCAACAATTTAACAAATGGAGTCAGATTTATTTAAAGAAACATAAATAAGTGATGTTACCAACCCTAATAAGATCGTTACAATGTAGTAACTCACTGACGTAATATGGTAGTAACGATAACGTTACACTATGCACTCAAAAAACATGAAATTGAATGAGATGAAAAATATTTATATCAAATCATCGACAAAAAGACTAAGCAAAGTAAATGATTATTTTATAAATAATTTGTACCTTATTCATTTAGTATTAAAAAAATGCTTCTAATAAGAGTTTTCCCAACCTTTTCCCCACAAAATTTGTGGACCATAGTACAAATTAACAATACATCTGAATAAGAGATGTAATGTTCATCTAAATAATCATAGCATAATTTGTAAGAGCACCAACTCGTATAAACTCACGAAATTTTCACATTTTTTCACATTTTTAATCTATAATAAATCGACTATGCGTGACAATTTCTTAAACAAATTGACAGATTTACTTTTTGTTGGTCACGACTCTTTTGTGAGATTAAGCAATCATGTACGAAAATATTTTTAGTATACATGTAATATATATTTCTTTAATCAAAGACCTACTGCTGGTGTGGGAACTTCTCCGTTAACCGGTGGTGATATAGTTAAAACTATGTAATGATACTGAAATATCAACATCCACTTATAGTCTTTATTATTGAATAATCAATTTCTTTAGTGTATTAGTCACCAATATAATATAGAGTGTTTAAAAAATTTAATACGGTTGGTAGATTATGTCATTTGAATACTAAATTTAATAATAGTTTTTGAATCAGTCGTGATTTTCCATTTAGCGCGTTACATTAATATTTTCCATATTGTAGACCAAAAAATAGCTAAATCCAAATATTTTAGTTCTCTCTAGCGGCCACAATTGTAGTCCGAACAAAATAAAATTTCGTATCTAATGTGCTTTAAGTAATTAGATCAAGTTCTAATCAGAACTTGATCAGAATCAGTCAAAGGCAAAGAGCTTTGAAAAAGATGAACACAAAATATAAAATATCTACCTCTCTTAATATTAGAAAATTAGTGATCCAATAAAATTTCTCTTTAAATTTTTTTGCTTCTATTTTTTAAACTCTAATGCAGTGATTCTGTACCACTGTGCCGCGGAACTTTTGTGCGCCGCCAAATTTTAGAAATATATATACTAAAGTATTAACCAACATAAAAAGGAAAAAAAGATCGAGACTCTAAATTTAGAAGACGATATGAGACTAGCATTGTCATTTTTACGACCAAAGATAAATGAAATTATCAAAAAAGATCAAGCTCAAATTTCTCAATAAAAGTATTCTTATTATTAACTTGTAATTAATTTGTTTTTGTAGTACATATTATTTTTTATTTTACATTCAAAATTAGTATCATAAACTATTTTACACAGTATATTATAGGTAAGTAAACAACTTTTAAACTTATCTTTTTCTTTGTGTGCCGTCAAATTTTGAAATCGTTAAAAGTGTGCCGCGACAAAAAAAAGGTTGAGAATCACTGCTCTAATGTATAGAGATATTTCCAACTTTCAATCTCAAATCGTAAATATTTCTATAAATATTGTAACAGAAAAATTGATAATTACTTGTAGAGAAAATTCGCTCAAACAACGATACTCATTTTGTTAATTTTAATGCTAAAAAAAATTTTATGAAATGATATAAAAAATCGGAAATAACTTGAAAACCGTTAGACTTGGAAAACACAATTATAGAGTTTAAACAATTGAATCGATTCCCTACCACCCGTATCACCAACCAAGTAGCCGAGCGGTTTAAGGCGTCATGTCGGCGCAGTATACAGTACTTGGAAACTGGGAGGTTGTGGGTTCGAATCCCGACATCGACAGTTTTTCAATTATAAAAAAAAAAGGGGCGGTTTATTGACTAAACTGTCGGCGTATGGACAAGAACGAAGTAACCGGCTATGCTTGAGAAGGTTTCCTTCACGAACTCCAGATGAATATCGACATAGTTCCTATCATAGTTGGCTGCAGCCGCATATCCTACCAATTCCTAGTCTACTCACAAATTCCTTCCACTCCACTCACATCCTCACATCCTAAGGCATCACAATGGACCTTATGGTCGAAGTGTAGCCCGTCCAGGGCAGCCTTTAAAATCTACCTCTACCACCCGTATCAATTTTACTCATTGTTTTCCAAATAATATCTATATTATGTGTATTTATAACATATTGATGACTAGTACACTCAAAAATCTAGTTGTTAAATGTACCAACTGTAGATAACAATCACCTCAAGGAAAGTTTATCCTGATCATAAACTCGATAAAAGATGCCGATGAAGTAAGTATTGTATTATATTATCTTGTGAGATAAGTAAAACAAGAATGTAATACATAATAAATATATTTCTTATGAAATAATAATAAATATGAAATATGGATTTGTATTATTGAAAAATATTTATTAAGCTGGGCAAAACTTTAACAAGTCTTGTTACGTTTTTCTTGGTGTTGTTTTCTTTTTAATTGCATTTGGAGTTAGAAACCAACAAATAATTAAACATGTATTCGATTGTTCAAAAATTATATAATAAGTGGGTTTATTTCCTGCATACAATTTAAAAAAAAACAATGTGTTATATATGAAATCAAATACAGTTATTATTGTATTCAATTTCCGATTAACAGAGTTTTCTTACTGATAATGGGGTTAAACGTAGAAAGCTGTATTCGAAAACTCTGTTGTATACAGTCGGTTTCTAATATTAGACTTTGAGCCCATTAATATGTCAAATGTATGTATTCATAACACGTGGTTTGAGTTGAAATACAGAACAGAATTATATATTATATATATATATATAAGAGATAATGAATTTCTTGTGAACGAATCCCTGTAATATTGGGGTTCGAATCTCAAATGGTAAGAGTCGGATTTAATATATATTAAAACACAAAACAAATAAAAATGATCTGAATCCTTAATTGTCCACAGATAAAAAAAAATTCCAACAATAGATACTTACCCGCTGAAGTCACCTTTAATAACGTGCTGATTTAGATCTCCTGCAAGGTTTTCTCGTTGTTATATTATATCCACAAATCCTATTCGAGCTAATTAGAGCTTAATTATTTGCATTATTAGCATTCTAATACCCAGGATATGGAAATAACGCCGAGTTCCAGGAATTTGGTCGAATAAAGTTCCGGAAAAATGGTATCCGTTTACTTTAATTAATTGTTGTTCGTATAATTTCTTATACACGTTCAATCTTCTGGTGTGATTTTTTTAGGTAAAACTAGTTTGATTGATGATATATCAAAGGTAGATTGAACAAAGAAGTTGTAGGTACTAAGTTTTACTGTAATTTTGTTTGTTATCATTTGTCTGTTACGATAACATTTACAGAATATTTACAATTAAAGATTGTTTAAAATGTCTGTGGACTCTCTAGTGGTCACGGTTTAATTTCGATTGGAACGAAGTTTGGTATTTGAAGCGCTTTTAGTATTCTAAAGGTCAAGTTAGTTAATGGGTAAAATCGGACGATGGGGGGGGGGGGTTAGAGGGGGAGGGAAACACAAAATTTGACTATCTCCCTCAATATTTGAAAAATCAAAAAATTTAAATATCTTTGTTCACATTAGAGTTTGAGAAAAATAATCAGGTAATGAATTGTAGCAAACTTGATTTTCTACAACTTTACACCTTGTACATTTTTCGATTATTCTAATATTCAGACAGATATTTAATATTTTGTGTTTGTTTGACACGAATACATAAAATATATTTTATTGTAAAAAATTTTGATTGTAGTTTCCATAGTAACTATAAACTTTAATCGTTATATCGTTTTTTTTTGGCTATTAATAAATTTAATTTTTCCAAATACTAAAGTCATATCAGATATTATATTTCATTTTGATCACACTAAATCTAAAATCTATATTCTCTGGAAATTCGTTATTTCAAAATAAGTTATTTCAAATTTAGCGCAAATATTTATTTACAGTTGTTTACATTTAATTGTCAAAATTATTTATTTTTAAATATTTTTAAATTATTTTATAAATATTGTTTGGCGGACTATTTGAAATAAATTCACAACAGTCTATAAAAAAAAAGCCGTAACAAAATGAAAATCACAAGGCGTAGGATGACTTTGTGTCTCAATTTGTAACATTTCTAATAGCGACCCATGTGGCTAGCTCGAACAACTTCCCAGTATGTGTTTTTTTTATCTGAATAATTTGCATAAATTTTTAACGATTGAATATTTGAACAAATATTTCCGTTTCGCTGAAACTCGACCAATAGCTATATATAGTATGTTCAAAATAAAGATTTCTGTTAAAACTTTTTTTCCATTAAAACACACAGATTTAAGTTATCTTATGGTGGTTTTACATAATTTAGAAAAAATTATAACTATTATAATTATAAGAGAACTAGCATTGCCCGTCGCAGCTTCACGAAAATTGTAAAGACGTAATGGAAAATTGTAAAATTGGTACTTAGCGTATGAATTATAAATAAAGCAAGCTTGTTGCGGTATCTTGGCTCTCTTTAACCTTCAAAAGGAGCGCTGCCGAACCTACAACAGATTCCGACACTCGAAACATAAAGGAAAACACAAATATTAGTAAAATTTTACTAAATCTATGTAAATTTGAACAACATGCACTTAAAAAAAAATTAAAATAAAACAAAAACTGATCTCCAAACCTGAGTGATTTGAACAAAAAAAAAAAGAATTTGAATTTTAATATTTTCTTTTTTATTATAATGAAGTCTCTTATTTCGTCTTTATACAACAATGTACAACTGTTTTTACTGGAACAATCGCTTTTTAACAACTTTAATTATTTTAATCCAAGAATGGTAATCTTAAAGTGACACTCTCTTTAAATATTAAACTCTCTTTACATTGTGGCCTGGAGTATTCTAGAACAGTGCCTGTTTGTACCAAACAGAAAATATTGAAAACTAATTTTTTTTAAACATATTTATTGTTAGATGCATCTAGAATATTCAGTCATAGTCGTATTTCAAGGGAGTCAGCAATTGCTAAATATTATTAAAAGTTATGATTGACTCAGACTCGAACCAATACAATACAATATAATACAAACCCCGCTTGTTAGAAGTTAGATGCTTTAACGCACTGAGCCACCGGCTATGTATATATAATATATATCTAATATGTACCGATTTTAACTTTACAAAAATACTCATTTAAAATTATATTCTTGATTTCAAAACATGTTTTGAGCCAAATTATACTTATTTATATATATTTATTTGTGTATACTTAAACGTCATCAATACGATGTTTGCCCAAATTCCATTTCGGTTACGTAAGACAAACTGTAGAAGAATTTAGCGTATACTATATAGACAAATGTCAATGTCATTGGATTTTAATTGAATACTGATATGAAAAAATTCAACCAGAAATCGAACCTCGGGCCTCTGGATATCTAGTCCAGTATGCTTACCGCTACACCAAAGACGACTGTGACGTAACAGCCAAGTTTTTCATATCATTCTTTTTTTTTGACAGTAATACTTCTGTCGAAGTTATTATTTATATATATTTATTTGTGTATACTTAAGCGTCAACAATACGATGTTTGTCCAAAATAAAAAAATATGAATGATAAGAAAAAGTTGGCTGTTGACATCACAGTCGTCTTGAGGAGAAAAATATTCTCATCTTAAATATTTTTCGTAATATTTTTACTTTTGTAATTAGATTGAGTCCTTAAAAATTATTTCACTAATTTGCAATTCAACAACCTACATGTATTAGCGTTTTTAGAGAAAATCATTCTTTGGCGGTGAGAAATGTCATGTTATTCAGTATATTTACTTGTACACGTTATAAAAGTACTTGTACACGTATTGACAATTAAATTTTTCGTAGTCGAAGCTGCGACGGGCAATGCTAGTAGTGTAATATAGTTTATAGTTTCAATAGAAATGCATTTACAAAATTTTATACAAAATTTTAATATGTTGTCAAAAAATAAAAAATATAAAAAAATTGACTTTTTATTTGTAAAAATTTGGGTAAAAAAATTATTAGCCTATGTGCTATACTGTCTAAGGAGCATGTCAGTATAGTCAGGTCCGTTTTGGCGCACAGCTAGCTTCCAATTTTGTCCACCAGAGTGCCAAGTGGCGCTGAGATCGCATGCTCAGATGACGTCAGAGTGGCTCAGAACTTTGCTAAGAAACTGGTGGCACTGCGATCGGTGGTTCGGAACTTTGCTAAGAGAGTGGTGGCGTATCATCTTATTTCAGATGACATCATCGGGGTGTGGCAGGAAGCGAGAGGAAAAATATATTTGGAAGCTGTGTGTCAGAAAAGACCTGACTGTACTCTTACTTCCTGCCACGCCCCGATGATGTCATCTGAGATAAGATGATACGCCACCAATCTCTTAGCAAAGTTCCGAACCACCGATCGCAGTGCCACCAGTTTCTTAGCAAAAGTCTGAACCACTCTGACGTCATCTGAGCATGTGATCTCAGCAATTCTTACATCAATAGTTTTGGCTTGGCGATGAGTGAGTGAGTGTGTGAGTGGTATTTCGCTTATTCATGTATAGATAGATAAACAATAGCAATATTTATTGGTATACATGAATAACAAAACAAACAAAAAATGAATTTTTACAAATATGAAAACATATAATCGGTAATATTTTTTGCAAATATTAGAGTAAATTTGATTTAAAACTTTACTTATGATAAATTTGCCCATCTAACTAGTATTAAGAGAGTTATTTCAAACTTTGTGTTTCTCTCTCCCTCTAACCTCCACTTTACCCTTGACCGAATTAGATTAAATTTATCTCAGATCATACTAACGTTGTTAATACGCTTCGATTCACACCTCAACGAAGTCGATCATTTCAACAAAGTGGTGATTCTCGAGATTTCGTCCAATGTCTGAGGCTCACGAACATGCGTACACACAAACTCTCACTCTATCTATATATAATTACTATATAATTGTTATCGCAATATGATGCAACTGAAAGATTTTTTTTTAAGAATACATCTACTTAACATTGTGGAAATATTTCTGCGGAATTAAGGAATTATGCTTATCCATTCAATAAAAAATTTCCTGCGAAGGTATCATTTTGTACTCTCCAAATATTTTGACTAGTCCTGTGTGTTTTGAAAGAGATTTAATGTAGTTGTCTTGCAGTAATCGTGTTAAAAAGTTTCAGCTCATAACACACACACGTCAATTACACAAGAAACCGGCTATATCAACATCGTTTACAGCGACGGATCGGTTATTACGACTAAATGACAAGGTCCCGACCGAATCCCTATGTAAACAACTATGTTAACATACCGCCTATATTATCGGCTATAACGACCAACCGTCATATTTTTTCAGTTAGTAAGAAGGATTAGTTTATCTTATAATTAGCTATGCACTTCCTCCCACCCCATCCGCCTCTTTTGCGCGCTCTGTGTTATTTCTGCTATCTGATATAGCGTCCAAGTTATGTGTTCCCTTCAATATCGTTATATCCGGTTTCGACTGTATATGAATAAACTGAGATTGTATACTATACTATTTTGACTTGAGTGTACCTCCTATAGGGGAGAGAGGTGCTTGTTGTAACAATTTTTTGGAAAAAAAACGCATATATCTTAACATCTATCGGTTGAATAACCACTAATTGAACATTTATTTTTACTTCCACTTTTCATATATTAATCCAAATAGGAAATACACCAAAACTATTGGATTTATTTCACAGTTGACGTTTTTACTAAAGAAGTACAATGTTACAACTTACCCCGTGCTTGGGGTTAGCTGTAACATCTACTGGCGCAGGTAGGAACAGTACAAAAGTCAAAATTGTGACATATTTTTTCGTTTTTCAGCAATAATACAAAATTCTTTACATAATATATATATATCTTCTTATCATTTTTCTGTTACACTAATATTTACAGAAATATTTACAATTAAAGATTGAAAATTAAAATTCTAAATATCTCTGTCCACATTAGAGTGTGAGAAAAATGATCAAGCAATGAATTTTAGCAAACTTGATTTTCTACAACCTTACTCCTAATACATTTTTCGATTATTCTAATATTAAGAGAGATATTTAATATTTTGTGTTTGTTTGACACGAATACATAAAATATATTTATAGTAAAAATTTTGATTGGCGTTTCCATAGTAACTATAAACTATAATCGTTATACCGTTCTATTTTGGCTATTAATAAATTTAATTTTTGCAAATACTATATTTCATTTTGATCACACTAAAATTATGACCGCTGGACAGTGATTTATGTATTCTAAGGAAATTCGCTAAGTAGACGCAGCTCCTGCGAAACGAATTTTATATTTTTTTTGTCTAGTGATTTCGATTTTCTATCTATTTCTAATTTTTAAAGAGTAAATTACGACTAGATACTTTATACTGATGATGACTACTTTGTAGTCGAAATACGTATTTATAATACAAAAACTGATCTAGGTATTGGGGCAAATTTGAAATTTTAATTGAAATCGTTAATATGTTAACAATAATTAAACGGTCGATAATTTTTTTTTCTCAAAATATAAATATAATCATTTTACATGATCCTAGTTTTTTAGCTAAATCGCTCGAGGCGTTTTTTACATAAAATTGAAAGTGTGGTGAAATTATTACTTTTGTTAATACCTGTAATGGTAATCGTACACTTTTTGAAAGCGATTTTTGTCAAAACTAAACTAAATAATTTAGAAATTTTAAACGAAGTTAGACACTTATATTTTGAATACTTTATAAAAAATTCAGCAAATTTCCAGACAACTACGTTAACATTTTGGTACTAAAATGGCTACTTAGCATATAAACCTTATTGTATACAGTGGCCAGAACATAATGGGCGATAAAATACAATATTCAACCTATCACAGCGGTTGAATGCCAGCTGCTGGTGTGTGCACAAATGTCAAAAACATAAGTCAGAGAGTCAACTGCGCATAACATCCTGCGCATAACATTGTGATTGGCTGGGAATAAAAAATCTTATTCCTTATTCCTCATTTTTGAATTGTGAATTTATCAACGGTTCTGCCATCTGCTGGATTCCACTATTCCTTATATCTTATATTTTATTTCTTATTTCTTATATCTTATACCTTATTTTTTTCATTGTAATGGGCTTTAACAACATAACGTAACATAATCAACACTTGCTTGTTGAATAAAAGGCTCATAATATAAAGAAGACTACCGGATCGATCGACATTATTCTATTCAAGTAAATAGATAAACCGAATAGATATATACTAAACTAAATTGTGTTCAATTCAAATGTTTAGCTCGTTGTAAACTAACTGACTTTATTAGTAATATGAATAGTGGTATTCATGCTCAATCATCGATACAACAATAACATATGTTGTATTGTTATTGTTTACGTAAATTAGTTCGCTCCATGTACGTTTAATTAATATACTAAACAGAAATCATATCTATATATAAGGTTCTAAAACCAAAAAATTTATGATTAGGCCAGGAAATGGGTAGATTTGCATGACATTTCTCCGTAATATTTGCGAATTACATATTCTTGTAGAACTGATAGCCCAGATGAAGACCTACTATTGTCCAACCACCGATTCACCACCCATTTTTTTGCCACGCGCTCAAATTTAGCGAAACGGAAAAAAAGGACGTTTTTGAGCGACAACGACAGAACTGTGAATTTGACAGAAAAAAAGTAAAGGAACCATTTTTAGGTATTAACAATACAATTTGGCGCATTGGAAATTAAAATCGATTAATTAGTTCTCTCGCATAGTAATAAAAACCAGTCCAAGTAGCTGAGCGGTCTAAGGCGTTAAGTCTGCGTAGTATGCCTCCTTGGAAACTAGGAGGTTCTGGGTTCGAATCTCGACATCGGCAGTTTGTCAATTATTAAGAAAAAAAAACGGACGGTTAATTGACTAAACTGTCGGCGTATAGACAAGAACGAAGTAACCGGCTATGCTTGTGCAGGTTTTTTGCAGTTTCCATCACGAACTTCATATGAATATCGGCATAGTAACTATCATAGTCAGCTGCAGCCGCACAACTTACCAATTCCTAGTCTACACACAAAATTCCTTTCACTCCACTCTCTTCCTCACATCCTTAGGCATCACACTGGACCTTATTGTCGAAGTGTATGTATCCCGTCCAGGGCAGCCTCTACAATCTATCTATCTAATAAAAATTAGCTGAACTGGTCATTTCTGAAACAACTATTTCTGAAATAATTATTAATGCAATAATGCGTGAACAGCTTTGAAAATCTCAGAAAAAATGTCTCTTAGTATATTTTATGAGTATTTAAATGTCGTGCCTTATGCAATGTGGGGGTGTTGTCTTCAATCAATTTTCGTACTACTCTCATCATTAGCTCTTAAATTGTAATTAATATTAAATTGTATAGTAAGCAATTTGATTGATCGATTTTAATTTCCAATGCACCAAATTGTTTTCCTTGTTAATATCTAAAAATGGTTCATTTACTTTTTTTCTGTAAAATTCACAGTTTCGTCGCAATCGCTCAAAAACCTCTTTTTTTCTGGTTTGCCAACTTTGAACGCGTGGAAAAAGATGGGTGGTGAATCGGTGGTTGGAAAATGGTAGGTTTTCATCTGGGCTTACAAGAATATGCAATTCGCAAATATTACTCTTTTTGAACCCATTTCCTGTACTAGATGCATTTTATGTAATACTAGCTGACTCGACAGACGTTGTCCTGTCCAAAAATCCCATATAAAAAAAGCTTTCAAGTTTTCCCGAATTCTCAAATTTTTTTGAAATTTTTTACAATTTTTCTTTCCCTTAAAACCTTAGTCTGGCTATTACGAACATTTGTTTTTAAATTAGCCAAATCAATCCAGAAAAAGCGTTTTTAATTTTTCTCTAATTTTTCATCATTCACGCTCTACTTTCTCTCTCGCGCATCTTTACTGCTCCGATTTTCAAATTTCAAAGCCAGAAATTACTATTTCATGACCAGATTATTGCAGGCAATCTGATATATATTTCTATATATCAGATTACCTATATTCACTTACCTGTTCATTCCTGCTTGCCAGGTAGTCATGACCGGAAATGAGTAAGCACTACTACCTAGGCATATTAGGTAGTAACTATCAGTTTAGAATATAAACGAAAAATTCGCTAAGTTAACAAGTGGGTGAAGGACAGAAAAAAAAATTAATTTAATTAAAAATAGCCAACATTTTGATAGTCACTGCATTTTTGGCGTATTCGCCTATTAATGAAACTTCATAAAAAATAGGTTTCATCCGGTTAACAGATGGGTCAAGGTCGATCTCTGTTCGGCTCCTGTACTAATAGATGTTTCCCACTAAATGACGCTATTTGAAATTTTCAAATAAATCATCAAGGAATTCGATTCGTAGACGAACTATTATCATCGCGATAAGTATTAAAATATTAAAATTGTAAATATTTCTGTGAAGTAAGAGTTACAGAAAATATCGTCAAGTGATAAATTGTAGTCAAATTTATTTGCTTATTTTACTAATGTTAAATTCTTCTATTTTATATTTAGAGAGATATTCTAAATTTTGTGTTTACCCTTCGAACTAAGTTTTTCCCATTGGCCAATTTTGTCTATTGACGAACTTTCAAATACCAAAAGCATGCCAAATTTCAAAATTTTATTCCGATTCGTTCCAGAGTGCAGAGCACAGGTAAATATTTTGACTTAGCATCTTAAAAGGAAAGGGTATTTTTAGCGAATTTTTCCTCACTTATGAATATTCAGTGTCAGTTTTCTGGAATTGTACCGATGTGGCGACCTTGCAAACTTTTTTTCAAATATGCATCGATTCTACCTAATAAAGCTTTTTCAGCTTATGGTTACAAGCTAGGATATTTATTTTAGAATGTGTAGATAGATAGATAGATTGTAGAGGCTCCCTGGATGGGCTACACTTCGTCCATAAGGTCCATTGTGATGCCTAAGGATGTGAGGATGTGAGTGGAATGAAAGGAATTTGTGAGTAGACTAGGAATTAGTAGAATATGCGGCTGCGGCCGACACTGATGGGAACTATGCAGATATTTATCTGAGTTCGTGAAGGAAATGTTCGTTCGGGATTCGAACCCATAACCTCCCAGTTTCCAAGTATACTTGGACGGAACAACTTTTTCGATACAACTTTGATTCAGTATTATTGACAATGAGTGTACGTATACAGTCTTTGAAATTGAAACATTATTTGGTTTAATGTTCGTAGAAATGTATCCATGCTATAATGTGTTTCCCTTCGGTTTTTTTCCTACTAGTAAAACAAACAGGCTGTTGAAAATGGTTAAAGTAAATATTTTAAAAAATAATTTACAGAATACATTGGGATATCTGTGTGTATTTTTCACAAGTCGAGAAAAGGAGACACCCAAAGACCTTTTTCCCTCGTGTTTTCATCTAATTAACATTTATATAATGATAACCTATTCCTTTTTTTTTTCCTGTAAAATAACAAGGTGAAAAAGTAAATATTACATGTGAAAATAATTAAATATAAAAAATACATTTTCTATTTAAATATAGGTACACATATGTTAAATAATTAATAATTAAGATCATTTACAAGGAAAATGTTAATAAAATTTTTTTTTATGACATGTAATGTTTTCCAAAAGTCACATCACCGAAAAAGTGGAAACGTCGAATTTAGTCGAATACGATGCCAAAATAAAATTTGAGGAATCGAATACTTATCATAAAATGAATACGAAGTACAGTGTTAAAAATAATATCCACAAAAAAACTAAACTGTTTTTCTCTGGATGGACCGAAATAACAGACCTAGTATATGCCAAAATGAAATGTCGAATCTGATATGATTTAAGTATTTACAAGGTCGATTTTATTATTAAATGGCATACGTTAAAGGGAAAAGGGGGTATAAAGGAAGAAGAAAACACAAAATATAAAATATCTCTCTTAATATTAAAACATTCGAAAAATGCGTAAGGAATAACGTTCTAGGAAAACATGTTTGCTACCATTCATTACCCTATCATTTTTGCTCAAACTCTAATGTGTACAGCGACATTAAGGAATTTAATTTTCAATTTTAAACCGTCAATATTTTTGTAAATATTAGTGTAACAGAAACAATGATAAGCAACAAAATAACAGTAAAACTAAATACCTACAACATTACTAGTTACAAATTTTTCGAATATTAGGGGAGATATGCCAAATTTTGTATTTCCCTCTCCCTCTAAACCCTCCTTTCCCCTTGCCGACTTTACCCATAGCGAACTTGACCTTTTGAATACTAAAAACGCCTCAATTACCTATTTTTATTCTAATCAGAATAAAACTATGACCGCTAGAGAGTCCAGAGCCACCACAGAGAGTCCAGGTATCTATAAGTTAATGTGGTTCTGGACTCTCTAGCGGCAATAGTTTTATTCTGATTGGAATAAAAATTTTATAATTATATATATATATATATATATATATATATATATATATATATATATATATATATATATATATATATATAAATACATATATACAAATTTTTACGAAATTCTAAAATTGGTACAAAAACAATAGCTGCATTTCCTTTGGAAGAAATTCGCTAAAACAAGCCTTTATAAAACAATATTATGATTTTTCTATGGAAGAAACTGTGTTTCCGAAACTATTGTCAAAAAAAATATATATAATTTAGAAAATCTCAAATATTTTTTTAATTTAATTATCGTTATATAAAATGTAACGTTTAAATCGTCGCCAATTATTTCGAAGTTTCCAGTTCCAAAAATATTGAAGAATCCCTTACCCCCAATACTTTTCAATAGCTAAACTTCAATCGAACCATCACAATAATTTACCCTTAAGCTATTTTATTTTTTAAACACATAGACGAGTAAAAAAGAAGCGATAACGTGTTTTACGATATATTAAATTAATTATTTACAGAAAAAAAACCAATTCGATCCATTGGGTAGGCATTTTTTTATGTCCCTAAAACTTTAAATTAATAACTTTATTTTAAACACAATTACTGCCATACATTTAAACACCATGATGCTCTATATATACAGAGAGTCACCCACCAAACTATCTAAAACAATAGAAAAGTTTTTCCTTCTATCGAATTTGTTACTTTTTTTTATAAGGAACAAATTTGCTATTTAAAGTTTGGTTGTATCTCTTACTATTTTTTAAATAAAATTTCAAGATGGTGAAATTCGAGCAATGTCACAAAAGCTCACCAGTATTCCTCGTGAGCTATTAGAAAATTCTTCATGGCTAGTCCCATAAATAATTGAGAATTTTTTTAATACTTTAGGATTTTTTCAAATGGGTATTCGTTTTTGGCGGATGGATATACTATACATTGGTGAATGGAACATGGGTCATCGTTTTATGCATCTATGAGTGTACAAAACTATAAGAAACAGTATACGCAGGAATTAATAACTCAATATGTATAGGCTATGTAAACAGTTAACTCATTTAGTTGTTAAATGTCTTGTTATACTATATGAATATATTTATTTAAGAATATTATAAATTTAGGCCTGATCTTGTAACGGTTGAAAATATTGTCTGCAAAATAAAGTTTTTGGTATAGGTATTCATAAAATGATCTAATTAGTCTATTTCCGAATACCTTTCCATCCGTCAATACGATAACTTAATGAAGTTTGTGTTCTAGAGCTAAAAAATGACTTCAAGTTCGTGAATTGGAAAAATCAGTTCATCTCTTCTCCTCCTGGGAAAAACATGTATCTTTGGAATCGTAAGAGATAGACGAAATTGTTTCTTTTTTTTTTAAATAAACGATTTTAGCTTGACACTTTTTTCATAAACTGAACAGTTTTGACACAATTTTAGAGCTCAACTATATGTCAGTATTGTAGATTACAAAAGCATGCGCATGCACCTTTACTGTAGTATATAAAGGTACACCTTTACAAACAACTATGTATTTTTTACACCTGCGCATGTATAGAATTAAAATAAACAGTTATTGCACTTATAATGAATTCATTTAATACAGGGTACTTAAACAATTATCCTAGTTAGTTGTTATTTACCAGTCCAAGTAGCCGAGCGGTCGAAGGCGTTATGTCTGTGCAGTATGCAGTACTTGGAAGCTGGGAGGTTATGGGTTCGAATCCCGACATCGGCTGTTTGTCAATTATAAAAAAAAAGGGCGGTTAATTGACTAAACTGTCGGCGTATGAACAAGAACGAAGTAGCCGGCTATACTTGAGATGGTTTTCTGCAGTTTCCTTCACGAACTCCAGATGAATATCGGCATAGTTCCTATCATAGTCGGCTGAAGCCGCATATCCTAACTCTAGTTGTTATTTTCGCAAATCTTATTTATTTTGTTAATTACATTGTATTTAAAAATTGAAATTCTTATTCACATCCTGTATACAAATAAATAACGGCCGAACAATAATATCGGTTTATAAAATCCAAGACCAGAAGAGTAGATTCTCCTCACACTCGCTTATCCGTTCACTATAACTATACAATATGCGCGCTTTTAAAAGCGTGTACATTTATTTGTGTCAGTGAGTGACTGCTACCTACTACTGGCTACTGGTAGTGAGAGCTTTAGTGA
Source organism: Nineta flava (assembly GCA_963920215.1). Classification (NCBI taxonomy): domain Eukaryota; kingdom Metazoa; phylum Arthropoda; class Insecta; order Neuroptera; family Chrysopidae; genus Nineta; species Nineta flava. The sequence continues at coordinate 47,511,536 of OY986042.1, read as the reverse complement.
GTTACCATTTGTTTTCACTTGATTAGATTCCACTGATGCTGAAATTGACCATCGAGGCTTGCAAACAATGTGGAACAAAAACATTTACATTTATATTTTTGTCTATATACATACATATGTGCAGTTGGTACAGAGTGGATTCTCACTTCACTCGTAAAAGTGTACAAATGAGTTATGAGGTTTGTTGAACAAGGAATATTTTTATACCCGGTATATGTACACTTCCGTTCATAAGAACTGAACCAGTTGAAACATGCTAAGTGTAGACATGTAAATTATACATATATTTATTATTTAGTAATATATACGCGTAGAATGTAACTTACTGGTTCAATATTTATGAACGGGAGAGTATATTATAATTTATAAATGGGATTGTTTTTCGGAATTCCCAGAAAAATAATTTATTCAATATTCAATATTTATTTAATATTATTTATTTAATATTTTATTTATTTAATACGCTTCAATATATTTGCAATATTTGAAATATTTGCAATTTACATATAATTCCCTCAATATTGAATATTAGAACTCATGTTATATATTTGAACTCATGTTGAATATTTGAACTGTTACCATGGTAGGTTGATTTGACATTCATTAAAAATGATCAGGTAATTAACTGTAGTAAAGGTGATTTTCGACAACTTTACTATACTGATATATTCTCCAAGGTCTCCTTTCTCTTTGATCGGTTCCACTAATTAACGAACTCGGCCTTTCAAATACCAAAAGCAAATCAGGTACGAAATTTTATTTTTTTCGGACTAAAATTAGCCATCCATGCACATTAATATGATTCAAGTTAATTAATATGTTAGATCTTAGAATTAATTAAGATCTATTTTCAAAAGAGAATTCATTTATAAAATTCGCTAAATGAACGCATCTCCTGCGTAACGAAGGTTTTTTTAAATTTTGTGTGTAGTTTTTTGCCACAAATTATGTAACACTCATATGCATATAATATTGTCTTCTAATGCTTTAAAGATGCACATTAACGATTTCTATACATAGGTAGGATAGTTACTAGAACTATCCAATAACACGATAATTTGTTGAGAAAAGGTTGAGTAGCATACAAGTGTGTATGCTTATGTGGGACTACCGTGACTACAGTTACAGGAATATTAGAGAACGCATTTTGAATCCTCTGGTTTACTGTCTTAAAAACAATCAAAAGGAAAATATATAAAACTATAATAAGGCCTGTAGTAATGTATGGCTCTGAAAGTTTTTTGTCCGACAGCTAGGGATAGAAAAAGCCTAGAAGTATGAGAAAGACAAATCTAAAGAATAATCTATGGACCCATGTGTGACAATGGAGTATGGAGGATTAGAACAAACGTCGAATTGGAGGATCTGTTCATGGACTTGGGCATTGTCACTGAAATCAAGAAAAGTAGACAACGTTGGTTGGAAAGTGGACTTGGGAAGTAGACTACACCTGGTAAGAATGTCAAATGCAAGAGATGCAAAGAAGATCTACAACAACAACCCAGTAGGCTCAAGATAAGTAGAACGACCAAGACTACAATGGTTGTACGATGTTATACTGGATCTACGCCAAATTGGGCTCGGGAACTGGAAAGCAAAAGCCCAGCACATAAAGGCCTGGAAGACACTTTTAACTGACTTCTTCATGTACCGTAGAGGCATGAATCTATCTATCTATCTATTTTAATCCTCCGTTTCTCAACAATCGAGAGAGTAACAGCGTTCGAAATACACGTTGAGACGGGCTATCTGATGAAACGTACCCAACTTCATTATTATTGAGAAAACGTGAATTTACTACTGGTTAATCAATACTCTTTGATACTTCCAAACGTCCTATAAATTTATAATTTTGTAAAAAATCATTTTAACAACCAATTGTTTTGGCAGAAAGTATTGATATCAATGAAATCTTTCCCATTTACACATGTTTTAATTTGATCAATATTTACTAAACATCGTACTGCTGAATATTTTACATCTACAGTCGGCAAATGTTCTGCTCTATCATCCAGTGAAGCTTCAGGCGACGCACTGTACATTTATTTACGTATGTGTGTGCGTCTGTTCAGTAGAGTGTAACGTCTATGTCGCCATCTGTATTTATGTAGTCGAATGGTCTTTAAATTTGACAACAAAATCGACAAATAATTGAATAGAAAATAAGTTTCTACATGTGTACGGCGATCTTTATTTTTAACCGACAACAAACAGGAAGTAGGTTCTCAATTCGACTTTGTAAATTACTATAATTTGATTTATCCACCACCAAAATAAACTTTTTACTCTTCATTAATTTTTTCAAGTGCTATATTTTTTCAAAAATTGCAATCTTGTCTTAGAAAATTAATTTTTTAAACCGGCTGTAAAATGGTTAATTACTAACCAACCAAACTAGTCCTTATTTTTATTACCCAGTCGAATGTGCTTTTTCTCTCAGCTATCCGATTCCGCCAAAAGTGTCCATTTGAAAAACGCAAGTTGATCTTCAAATAACCTTGTAGACCATGGCCCGCCCGGGCGAAAATCAAGATCATAAGATGTTCTTCGAACAAAACAACTTTTATTCGGGTAATTTTTCCAAAAACTCTACATGGAAAAAATATTCAAGTGCTTAGAAAGTTCAGTCCCCTTTTTTTAAGAAATATGGATCCTACGAAAATAATTTTGATACAGATACTCATAAAATATTCGAATTACTACATTTTCGCATGACCATCTAAATAATCGTTCAAATATGTTCAATTTAATATCTCATTTCGCGTAAAAGACGAAGTTTTCGGTATGATAAGATAAAATTCATACTACAATCATTGACTTTAGCCAAAAAAAAATTACCAAAGAACATTTGTACAATGCCTGAAAGTATAGACAGTTGCATTCTACGGTTACCAATTGGTTTTAATGTATACGCATTGCACTCATTTTATCCATGTTTGATAATGGTACAGCTCCCTTACGATCGATCATGTAAATGCATGTATGACTCAGATTTTAATCCGGAAAATTGAAAGGTGCGATGGACCTTTCAAAAATAAGAAGAAGTGCATATGAACTTGGATGTTTTCAAGCTTTGTTTTCAAGATACAAGTTGTTTAAGTTAATAAAAAAATATTTTTGTTTTCAAATGTCTTAAAAAGTACTTGGCTGATTTCAATTACAAGCACGTTTTTAGTAATAAGTAGATGCCTTAATTTGATGTAATTAGATTTTATTTATTATTTCAGGGGCGGGTCAGGGACATCCTAACTAGATATTTTAATGAAAAATTTGAGTACGCCACTGCTTTTGTCGAATTTTTATTATATTTATAGTTTGAGTAATTAAAAGAACAATTTTATTCTCTCTTGCATTTTCTGTCTGTCTTGCTTACTTTTCGAGAACAAAATAAAATTTCGAATTCTTGCCTCAGAATTTCTATACTAAAATAACTTAGGATTGATTCTATTTTTTCCGTTGCATAAACCAAAATTGCTAAATTGCTGGTAAGTATTAATAAATACTCGAATACAACGTATCTCAAAAATGAAGCTTGAAAATATCCGAGTTAATATGCACTTTCCTTCTTATTAATGGGAGATCTATCGTCTATTTAATTTTCTGGATTAAAATCTGAGCCATCCAGTATAATAATCATAATCATAACTTTTTTAAACTCTAAAATGAAATCGTTTTAAAATTTTCAGGTCAAAGCATCGAATTCTAGATTAAATATTGTTATGGATTTAACATTATACAAGTGTCATACGTATATGTTATAATACAGGTGTTTTATAAAACTTAAAATAAATTAAACATGTGAATAACACTACTAACTGAGTTAATTGCTTAAATATCCTGTATATACCAAGTTCATTATCAATTCATGAACTGTTTATGCTATTTTTTTCGAACGCTCAGATGTATAAAATTTACAAAGTAGTATATAAACGTCCTATATATTTACATACTTATATACTTTTGTAATCAAGAGTAACTACAGATGTTTGAGTTATTCTGGATAATTTTTTCAAAAAATTCAATCTTCTATTTAAAAATCCATTGTTTTAAATTAAAATAGTTAATTATGAACCAGAATGGATTTAATTATTCAGATTTTATGTTGTTTTTTTTGCTGCAGCTATCCGATTCTGACCAAAACCATCATCTTATTAATGTTCATGGAGATCCGTGACAGTTATTGTGACTACAGACACATATATAAATCAATATGTTTTCGTATCTGATATGCTTTTGGTATCTCAAAGACGAAGTTCGATAATGAACAGAATCGAACAAGCGTAAGGGACGTTTACAGAAAGAAGAGAACATAAAATATGGAATATACCTCTTAAAATTAATTTAAATACATTAAAAATATCAAGTAACCATGGTGATGCATTTGTATTATTCATTATTATGGGTATTGTTTTTAAATTACAAATATTCCTGTAAATTTAAAGCTACAGAGTTACAGAAAATGTGGTCAGACAACGAATTGTAGTAAAACTGATTTACTACAACTTTACTGTGGATATAGACTGTGTATATACTGACTTGACTGAAATAACTTCAAATGAAATACAAACAGATATTTTTAATCATCAGCCTTTTATTTATGTATATACAGGGTGAGTAAAAAGTCATGGAGTTTATTGAAAGGGTGGGTAGGGGATGAAATTCTAAGATGAAAAGGCCCACCGTTAACTAAATATTAATTAAATAATGTAATCAATTAGAGAAGCTCGTTAACGGAATAAGAAAAGGTGGGGAATGAAAGCAGCGGCAGCAGACGCATGTGAGGGGAGAGACTTAGCTCACTAAAATATTGAAAAAAAGTTTTACTTAAGAATTTATTAATGTTTTTTGCACTAATCAAACCAATTGCCATTCAGACCAATTTTCACATTTCGTGAAGTAAATTGAATGTTTTCAAATATCGAAAACTGAGTTTTTATAAGATGTTAAATTTTTGAGTTCCTAAATAACTATCCTGACTATCTTTATGATAATCCCAAAAATGAAATTTTCAAATAAATATTTTTTTAAAGAATTTTTACACTAATTGATTCCAAAATCAAATCAGCTCTTAAATTTAAAAAAAAAACAACGTTAAATGCCGTCGTAAAATTTCGTCATAAGAAATCTAATAAAAACTGAATAATTCTGTTTCACGCATAAGATTGACTCGCTCTGGGTTAGTGGTGGGGCGAAAACCCCCCCCCCTCACGTGCCTATGCTGCCATTGCGGTCATTTCCCACTTTTCCTTTTTCCATTAACGCGCTTCTCTAATTGGTTACTTTATTTAATTAATATCTAAATAACGGTGGATCAGGTACAAAAATGTCCAAGGGCTTTTCATCTTAGAATTTAGGCTTTAGGCAGCGCAGATCGACCTGTGACGCTATAATCAGCCTGAGGAACCAGGCTCAACAAATCATTGCGAGCAATTATCATGTCGCCGTGGCGGTGAGTTTGGTAGCAGGTAAAACTGTAGCCTCTTGGAAGTGTAGTCACCAGTACCGTATCATATGTTAAATTCCACAGGAGCGGACCACGAACCGAACTCTGCGGAACACCACATGTTACCCCCAAGTTATGACCCTTCCTTTTCCTCTTGTGGCTAGGATGCGTCTACCAGGCAAGTAGTTTCCCCCTATTGTCTTGATGTATAGGGGCAAATCCCATCTATCAAGGGCCCTCATTATTTTATCCCATGGAAGCAAGTTGAAGGCATTAGCAATGTCCAAACTCACCGCCTCGGCGACATAATTGCTCGCAATGATTTGTTGAGCCTGGTTCCTCAGGCTGACTTAGCGTCACAGGTCGATCTGTCCTGCTTAAAGCCAAACTGAGACTCTGACAGGCCCTGACCGTTCCTCAAATGTGTGAGGATTCTACTGGCAATGACCCGCTCAAATACTTTGCCGATTTCGTTTAGCAAACAAATCGGCCGGGATGATGACGGTTGGTCTGCTGGTTTTCCCGGCTTTTGTATCAGAACTAAGCGTCGTAGTTTACGAACGCCGTCTGGCATCTCAGGGGAGATAAGATTCCAGATCTGGTAAAAAAGAGTCGAAAAAATTTTAAAAACAATTTTCTAGTGAAAAGCGAATTTTCAAAGAAAATGTAACTATTAGTTTTGTACGGATGAAGTAATTCGGACAAAAGTTTCTATATATACATACATATAAACACACACACACATATATATATATATATATATATATATATATATATATATATATAATAAATATATATATATATATATATATATATAATAAATATATATATATATATATATATATATATATATATATATATATATATATATATATATATATATAAATGAACAGCCACAGTTTTAGTCAGATCGGAATCTATCTTTATCTAATATATAAAATTCTCGTGTCACAGTTTTCGTTGCCATACTCCTCCGAAACGGCTTGACCGATTTTGATGAAATTTTTTGTGCTTATCCGGTATCTATGAGAATCGGCCAACATCTATTTTTCATCCCCCTAAATGTTAGGGGTAGTCCACCCCTAATTTTTTTTTTTTATTTTTTAGACAAAATTTTTAATTTCTATTTTTTTATGATACAACATACAAAAATACATACAATCCTCAATTTTCACCCTTCTACGATCAACCCTTATTTTTTAATAGCCATTTTAGTAATTTAATCATTTTTCCTCTCCGGTCGAAAACTGATCAATCGTCATTTAATTAGTTATCCCCACCAGATGTCTACAGGTGTCACTTCTGACCCAGTAAACAGCACGGAGTAGGGATGAGAACGAAGCCGGTCTCCTTTCTTTCTCACTCCCTACACAGTTGTCGGCCATCATTATTGTTTATGCATCAAGTGTAGTAGTAACGTTGACAATTATTATTTTGCTATCTCAGTGTAACTCTCATATTAACTTTTAATCATTCCTATTTTATCAATAATAATTAAATTATCTATTTTGAGTGTATTTTGCACGATTAGTTAATCAAGTGATTTTATAACCTCAAAAGTACTCAACACGTGACACGAGCTTCCAGTAACAACGGATTTTGTGTTGTAAGTATACTTTTTTTTATTTATATCGAAAATGTTGTTGATCTTATAAAAATGTAATTTTAATTTAATTTTATTAAAACAATGTAATTGAACAATTAAGATTTTCATAGTTTCCAACAAATCAATCATTATGAATCTTTATTTTGAAATGTCAATGGAAATATTGGTTGTATGAAAAAATTATAAGAGACAATGTTTTCATAAAATTTAATTTTTTACTTTTGTTTGAAAAATTTTTCCATAAAACTTATATTTTTGTTATAAATCATTTCAAAACTGCGGCAAAAATCCTGGCCCTAATTATACTTTTAACATTTTTCATCATTAAATAATTTCATTAATTCTATTTATGTATGTTTTGTACAGTGAGCAATGCCAAGAAAACGCAAAGGGGCTGATTTGAGCCGCAGTACAAGTAAAGCTCGAAACTTGCGAAATAGCAGATCCGAAAGAACAGAAAAACAAATCCAGCAACAAAATACTGATGCACGTGTCAGAATGGCGCAATTGCATCAAGAAGAGCCAGAAGATACACGAGCTGAACGCAATGAAGTCAGAAGATTAGAACAACGACAATCACGCCGTTTCACAGTCAATAGACGAAGAACAAATGACCAACAACGACAACAGGTACATCGAGCATTTATATCTGATTCATTCCTGCGTCTAGCATTCCAGTATGAGCCCGATATTTAATTAATGATATATAATTTTAAGGAATAAATTATAATAACTTAAAAATAATGTTTGCCTTTTGTTATTTTTATATTCCCTCATCGTTCACAGCGCTCCATACTTATTTCACGCATATACCACATTCTTACATACATACAATATACACATTCTAACATACATACATACTTACAATAAGTAAGCTATTTTTTGTCTACACTAGAAATTACTAGGAAATTATTTATATGGCAAAACAACGTTTGCCGGGTCAGCTAGTATATATATATAGAAAACGGGAAGAAGAAAGATAGATTCCGATCTGACTAAAACTGTGGCTGTTCATTTATATATATATATATATACTAGCTGACCCGGCAAACGTTGTTTTGCCATATAAATAATTTCCTAGTAATTTCTAGTGTAGACAAAAAATAGCTTACTTATTGTAAGTATGTATGTATGTTAGAATGTGTATATTGTATGTATGTAAGAATGTGGTATATGCGTGAAATAAGCATGGAGCGCTGTGAACGATGAGGGAATATAAAAATAACAAAAGGCAAACATTATTTTTAAGTTATTATAATTTATTCCTTAAAATTATATATCATTAATTAAATATCGGGCTCATACTGGAATGCTAGACGCAGGAATGAATCAGATATAAATGCTCAATGTACCTGTTGTCGTTGTTGGTCATTTGTTCTTCGTCTATTGACTGTGAAACGGCGTGATTGTCGTTGTTCTAATCTTCTGACTTCATTGCGTTCAGCTCGTGTATCTTCTGGCTCTTCTTGATGCAATTGCGCCATTCTGACACGTGCATCAGTATTTTGTTGCTGGATTTGTTCTTCTGTTCTTTCGGATCTGCTATTTCGCAAGTTTCGAGCTTTACTTGTACTGCGGCTCAAATCAGCCCCTTTGCGTTTTCTTGGCATTGCTCACTGTACAAAACATACATAAATAGAATTAATGAAATTATTTAATGATGAAAAATGTTAAAAGTATAATTAGGGCCAGGATTTTTGCCGCAGTTTTGAAATGATTTATAACAAAAATATAAGTTTTATGGAAAAATTTTTCAAACAAAAGTAAAAAATTAAATTTTATGAAAACATTGTCTCTTATAATTTTTTCATACAACCAATATTTCCATTGACATTTCAAAATAAAGATTCATAATGATTGATTTGTTGGAAACTATGAAAATCTTAATTGTTCAATTACATTGTTTTAATAAAATTAAATTAAAATTACATTTTTATAAGATCAACAACATTTTCGATATAAATAAAAAAAAGTATACTTACAACACAAAATCCGTTGTTATTGGAAGCTCGTGTCACGTGTTGAGTACTTTTGAGGTTATAAAATCACTTGATTAACTAATCGTGCAAAATACACTCAAAATTGATAATTTAATTATTATTGATAAAATAGGAATGATTAAAAGTTAATATGAGAGTTACACTGAGATAGCAAAATAATAATTGTCAACGTTACTACTACACTTGATGCATAAACAATAATGATGGCCGACAACTGTGTAGGGAGTGAGAAAGAAAGGAGACCGGCGTCGTTCTCATCCCTACTCCGTGCTGTTTACTGGGTCAGAAGTGACACCTGTAGACATCTGGCGGGGATAACTAATTAAATGACGATTGATCAGTTTTCGACCGGAGAGGAAAAATGATTAAATTACTAAAATGGCTATTAAAAAATAAGGGTTGATCGTAGAAGGGTGAAAATTGAGGATTGTATGTATTTTTGTATGTTGTATCATAAAAAAATAGAAATTAAAAATTTTGTCTAAAAAATAAAAAAAAAAAATTAGGGGTGGACTACCCCTAACATTTAGGGGGATGAAAAATAGATGTTGGCCGATTCTCATAGATACCGGATAAGCACAAAAAATTTCATCAAAATCGGTCAAGCCGTTTCGGAGGAGTATGGCAACGAAAACTGTGACACGAGAATTTTATATATTAGATATATATATATATATATATATTTATTATTATATATATATATATATATATATATGTGTGTGTTTATATGTATGTATATATAGAAACTTTTGTCCGAATTACTTCATCCGTACAAAACTAATAGTTACATTTTCTTTGAAAATTCGCTTTTCACTAGAAAATTGGTTTTAAAATTTTTTCGACTCTTTTTTAATGAAACACGGTATAACAATGAATAGTAAAGCATATAGAAAAGTGACTTCTAGTACCTCTTTATACAACTTTCCTCTTCGTGCTTATAATTTCCTATAAAATTCATTCGAATAACTTTTGTATGGCAAGAATATCGACATATCTACTGACATTTTAAAATGTTTATTGCTTGACCAAAGTCATATACAACTATTAAAACTTTTTTAGAATATAATATTATATCAAGTAGCACGGTATTACGTCAGACCAAGTTTAAGTATAAATGTCTAATGTATTTTATTTTACAGGCACAGGAACAATTAGAGATGATTTATTTTTAGGCCTGTTATGTGTATCTCATGAACCAATATATCTATGAAAATGAAATTTAAAACGTATCTTGAGACCCACCATCTGATGGTACGTACCAAGTTTCAAAGGTCTTAGGCTGAAACTATCCAGAAAAGTTTGAAAGTCGGAAATTGACCTGTCTCCCCCGCCAAAAATGTACACCTTAAAATCGGTAAGAGATAGAAAAAAATCTTCAACACAATAAATTTTTCTTTTCTAAACAAAAAACACCTTTTTTCATAAAATTTATAGACTTGTCATAATTTCTGTCAAATAATTAGCGATGCTCTGTAGCTACTCTAGTGGCCAGCTTTAAACCGATAAGAATTAAATTTATTATTTGGTATACGGTGCTTTTGGGAATTTAAAGTAAGTTCGTTAATGAGAATATCGGACAAGAAAAGCCGTGGTTTAGAGGGAGGGAGAAACACAAAATTTGGTATATCTCCCTTAATACAGGAAAAATCGAAAAATGGGAACAAAGTTACAGAAAATTAATTTTCCTACAATTTCGTTGCTAACCACTTGCTTTGTAATATATGAAGACCCGGCACCTAAGAAACTTCCCCAATAAATATATACCAATCATTTTCTCACTTTAGTTTAAAAACTTGGTACTTACATAGATTTCATTACTTTGAAGGCGTACATTTTATTTTTTGCTTGGATAGCAATACTTTTTGAATGCGAAAACTTGGTCCCTCTCACATTTATGTTTTTTGTCGGATTTATAAAAGTACAGTGAGTTACAAAAGATATTATAATTTCCATTTAAAAGATATTAAATGTTTTAACATTAAAAAAGTTTTAATTGTATGCAAAGCTAATCGAATTTAATTTTTTTATAGTTATAAACAATTCCATCTTAATATATTCCAAGTCATTAGTAAAACCAAACAACGTTTTTTTTTAATTATTAAATACTAAAAAACGATTTCAAATTTAATTTACTTAAAACAACTACAAATTATCATTCGATGACGGTTAATGTAAATGATAATTAGATATTTATGTACTATGGACCACTTGTGCCTTATTGATTCGGTTTTCGTAATAGGTTTCGGACAAAAATTGTTAAATTAGAAATATAACAATTTTCTTTCGAAAATTTTTTCGAAAACCGAATGAATGAGTCACACCTTAACTATTTGTGCCTTAAAATTTTTTAAAATGACATAGCTATTATGGCCAAGTGTACAATATTTTAGGTACAACATTGTGCATGTGAGGTAGTTAAAAACTATTTATAAAAATTTGCATGAAGTCTGTTTTTTGTAAATATTAAAAATAAATAAATTACAGAAACTTATTCAACAACATTTACGCTTAGAATATAACTGTTCCAAATATATTGCATTTTTATTGTACTATTGGCCACAAAAGTAGCGCTCATTTTCAAAATTTTATAGTTTCTTGACCTTTATTCATTCGGATTTTGGGGAAATGTTTCGAATAAGTATATTTATAACGAACAACTTTTATTCGAAACACTTTTTCAAAATCCGCATGCATGAGGCTCAAATCAATTATAAACTTTTTCAAAATGAGCGCTACTTTTGTGCACCCCAAACAATCCAAATGGCCGAGCGGTCGAAGGCGTTATGTCTGCGCAGTATGCCTACTTGAAAACTGAGAGCTTATGGGTTCAAATCCCGACATCGGCAGTTTGTCAATTATTAAGAAAAAAAAGGGGCGGTTAATTGACTAAACTGTCGGCGTATGGACAAGAGCGAAGTAACTGTCTATGCTTGAGAAGGTTTTCTGCCGTTTCCTTCACGAACTCCAGATGAATATCGGCATAGTTCCTATCATAGTCGACTGTAGCCGATATCCTTCCAATTTCTAGTCTATACACAAAAATTCCGTCCACTACACTCACATCCTCACATCCTTAGGCATCACAATCGACCATCACGAAGTGTAGCCCGTAGCCTCTAAAATATATCTATTTGTCTATCTATCTTTGTTCACCTGGTACATTAAGAAACATTTGTTAGAAAAAACTTCTACTCTGGTGGATAACGCATAGACCAATCAACGAAAATGTATGTGATTTTTTGACAAATGTCAATTAAACACTAGAGTCTAATAATCTTCAAAAACGGGTTTTCAGGCAGGTTGTTGGGAACCGCAATTTTTTTTAAATCCACGCGTTTTGATGATCTTACTATGACCCTAAGTTTATACATCCCAACTCGATACGGAACAGGGTCAAAACTGAATTTGTTTAAAACAAAAAATGTCATATTCAGGACGTCAAAACGATTGATTAAAAAAAATGCGGTTCCCAATAACCTGCCTGAAAAATGGTAAGTTGACTCTAATAAATATTTGAAAAATTAAAAATAGTGTCATCTCTTAAAGGATGATTACTTCTTTCTAATCAGGTGGGCACAGACGGCTCTCCGGAGCCGAACGGCTCTCCATAAACTATGTAAGAGTAAGTAAAAAAAATATGTTTTGAAGTAAGACGGAACGATGTTTCAATACAGGTTGTCCTACCAATTATTGTCCAATAATTTATTCAATCAATTTAGAAATAGTTTTATAAAATATTTATTGTTTATGAAATATATTTTACAATATGGAAAGATACACCAAAAAACATAATAATAATAATAACAATAATAATAGTAATAATAACAACAATAATGATGATAGCAATAACAATAATTACAACAACAACAACTATATGTATTCCCACTTTATGTAAAATTTAACCATTTAGAAATTAGTAACAAATTACCAACCCAACCCCTTCACCCAGCTTTATCATTGGCATCGTTACTGTATCCAGTGTCATCTAATTCCCATGACACTATACCCCCTACTTAGAAAAAATAATTAAATCAAGTAAATAATTGTTTATTAGTTCTCCGATGTGAATAGTTTAGACAAATTATTCCGAATTTCCAATGATATTATTTTAAAATCTAAACTAAAGCTAAATCATTAAAAAATTAACAAGCGGTTTACAATTGTCAAGCGGTAATTGTAAAAGATCAAAAGATTTATATTTTATAATTTATATAACATTTATATTTTATTCATATCCAAATATACTAAAAAGGTACATTTTATGCCCCAAATTACCAGCCCAAAATTCCAGAGTATGTATTCAATGTATTGTATGTATTGTATACTTTGAATAATAGTGACCATAAAAAAGAATTGGTATTATTATATTTTTTTCAGAAAATGTATTAATAAAAAAATGAAAATAATTATAATTGGTAGGATACCCTGTATTTACTCTATTTCTCTTGCTACCTCTCACTCAGAGCTGAGTGCAGTCAAAGTTTGCCCACCTATGTTCTAAAACGCTATATTATAAGATTTTACTTATAAAATTACCGAGTCATAATTACTTCTGTCATGAAATTTGAAGCTAATTGATAATAAAGGACACACTTGCAGGGTATGAAATTATTGGTGTAAACACAAAATACGCTCAACAAATTTCAGACCCTTATCTGGTTTTGTTTTTAAGTTACTGACGGACAAACAACTGGTCGGAGTAATTGTAATTTTTTATGAACACCATTATGGCGATTTCTCCCAAAAATTGTATTTACACAACAACCTACACTTGCAGACTGTAGTCTATATATACAGGAAGCATGGCAGCGTTCACGCCAGATTTAATTTTAAGTATCTTTAAGTACACACCTACTTATCACGTTCTTTTAGAAATAATAATAAATAATGAAAGGATAAAATTAATTAATATACTTGTATATTTATTTAAATCTGTTGTCAGAAATATCGCCCACCATACAATGCTACATACATTAGTACACGTGAGACCTCTTCTATACCACTCATCCCGATCTTCCACTTTTACACGTGAAAAATATACTAATCAACAGAGAATGTAAAACAGTAAAGAAAAACTGAATGGTAAATTTTTATAAACTTAAATTTAAACAGCACATTTAACAGTCGTTGCTGGTGCATTTAATAATCTCAATCCAGATTTTCAAAGGGTTTCTCCAAAATTTTGTAACGCCATTCACACTCACGAGTTAAATATTTCAAGAATGAAAAGTGTTCAAATATAGAAATTTAATGCAAATTAATAATACAATTGTCAGACTGGAAAGGATACTTATCTATACGCTTTTCCCGATTTCACTTCCTTCAAAGTTACTTTTGAGTCATTATCATCAAATAATGAAGAAAAAAAAAATTATTGAGCCCGGGACTCAGGCATGTTCTAAAAACATATCCCATGAAGAGTTTTTTCAGGATGATGTGCATCAAGTTGGTACTTTGTAAGTAGCTTCGTTTTGAAAAGACGCCCAACTTTTTTAATTATAAAATTCTGAAAAAAGGTATCGAAATTTTCTGGAAACCGTTGAACATTGATTATGGGAGACTCAGGGTCCATTCCATTGAATTTGTAGGACGAAAATTTTTCCTCGTTCTTCACTTGATTATCTTACAATTAAACTTCAAAATAACTTGATGCTCGTAAACTTTGAATGAAACGTTTGGATTGACCGTGACTTATGTGGATCCCAAAATATAAAAGAAAACTGAAGAAACGATTTTCAACATCGAAAATATTCCTTCTGTATTAAACGTTTTGCGATAGTCGATATTATAAACTCGTTTTCAAAGTGGTAGAAGTCCTATGGGCCATAAAAGAAGCAATCATTTTTTTAAATTTAAAATCATTTGGTTTTCGAAAAAGTGCTTCGAATAGAAGTTATTCATGATAAATATACTAACAACTTTTATTCGAAACATTTTCCCGAATAGTTATATAATAATAGCAAAACTTTCAACACACTGCTGGGCCAAGGCCTCTCCCAAATGCTTCCACGAATTGCAACCAGTGGCGATCCTCTTCCAGAGACCACCAGCAAACCTCTCCAGATAATCTTTCGAGCGGTTTAGCTGGTGATGTTTTATGGGCTGCTTTTTGAGTTAAGTGGTGTCCAGTTTGTAGCCCGTATTGCCAAGCGGTCGCCTCTCAGCCTAGCTACATGTCTAGCCCTGTTCCATTTTAATTTGCTGACAGCGAGAGTGACATCTTTGATTTTGGTTTTCCACCGATGGCCGATGACTTATTTGTTTCTTTTTATTTAAGCCTGCTCATGCTCCTCTTCGTTCTTCTTTGTGTAGTTCTTAGTTTCCTTAGGTCGCATACATTGTAAGTAAGGGTTTAGATCCATAGGTAAGTCAAAAACTTTTCGTTTTGGTGAGATGGTTATATCGTTTTTGAAAATCTGTTTTAATGAGCACCATTTTAAATATGGCACCAATGAAATATAAAATTTTGATAAATGAGCGATACTTTTGTGGACCAAATGAGTTAATGGTAGTTTTTGCCCAAAAAAAAGCTACGGTCTATTAGAGTAAGGATTTATTTTCTCGTCAATTTTGCCTTTCAGTGTATTTCGTTGAAATGACAACGAAACATTTTTTTTTCATCCTCATTTTAATAATAATTTTTGACATTTGATTGGCAGTTTGTTACTACCCAGAAATATATTTTTAAAAAAACCAGAAATATTTTGTAATTAAATATAGAAAAATAAAAATATGAAAAAAACTTTCTCTTTTCTCCGATCACAAGATTTATTTAATTCGAGTGTAACAAACACGTTTCGAGGAGGCACGAGGAAATAAAAAGTAAGACTATCTGTAGGAAAGTTAATATAAAATGTGTACATACAGTGAGATTTTTGTGAAAGAAAGTTTTGGGACTTTTTTCTCCTCTCTAAATTCAATTATTACAAATTATTTTGTTAGATTTTTACTTAAATTGAAAGGAAAAATAAAATTTTGTTTTCTTAATAAAATTGAATTTGAATTTACTCTTTGTGTAAAAATTCTTGTTTCAAAACTGGACCAAATGTTTTATTATTCTTGGGTGATAAATATCCACTTTTCTCAGAGCAAACGATAAACAGATAAAAAATGCATTTTAACTTTCTAGCATAACTATTGTCATTAAAAGCACGTCTACAGATCTCTGGAAAAAATGTCCCTAAGAAAATCAATCCTTGAAAAAATATCAGAAAAAATCCTAATGAAAAAATATCGGTAAGAATATATATGTAAAAACGCGTGGAAACGGTTATAACCGGTTTCAATTCGATTTAATCGGAAATTTGAACCTTTTTGACCTTCAAAACCAAATTTAACCAAAATTTTGCAGATTTGACTGTCAAAGCACATGGTAAGACGATTTCTGCATGTGATATAGAAAAAAACTCATGAACTTATTCATTCGTGTTTGGAAAAATATTACGAATATAAGTTGTCACTATATTTTTAATGAACAACTTTTAATGGAAGCATTTTTTTAGAAAACCGAATGAATAATGTACAAATAATTTATATAGTTTTGAAAAATAAATCAACTTTAAAATTTTGAAAAAAGAGTGCTACTTCTGTGGTGGTGGGTATCTCTTGATCTCTTATCTATCTCTGGCTTGGGGTCTACATCTGATTTGAATAACAAACTACCCCATTCTCAGCCCTTAGACCATAATTAAAGAGCGCTCTCTATCAGTTATTTTATATCAAGACCTGGATAACGCCTGGTACTTCAGCCAGTGCAGATATTTTGTCATAAAAGTATCATGACAATACCAGTCTCCAAGAGGCCGAGTGGTCTAACGCGTTACGTCTGCGCAGTATGCCTACTTAGAAACTGGGAGATTATGGGTTCGAATCCCGACATCGGCAGTTTATCAATTATTAAGAAAAGCCTCTACTGTCCAGGGAATCCTCTACAATCTATCTATCATGACAATCGTTCTTTTTTTTTTACAAAATTTTAGCTCAAACATATTTTTTAGGGCCATTGGACATAGAGGAGATATTTCCGCGATATATATCCTATATTCGCATGGAATCTGAATGAAACGAACGAAAATACGTAACGTGCTGGGCCACGCATGAATGGTTAATTCTCACATCACAATATTTTTCAAAACCCAAACATCCTTTACGCCAGCAAATATTTTGTCATAGATTATGACGAAAATAGTTTTGCTGGCTAATTTTAAGATAAAAATAGTTGTAGTGGTAAATCAATTGGAATCTCTATGAAACGAACCAAAATCAAGAACGTGTTAGGTTAGACCAATTTCGTAAACATTTTAAAGGCATATCACTAATCGATTGTGAATAGTGTTTAATGTGGATCAGGCACTATTTTTCACAATTATTTTTTTAAAAGTAAAAGTTTTTTTTCCTTTTTTTTAAAGTAACAAAGTTGATAACAATGATACTTTATCTGACACCCATTGTACGGGAATATAAATTAAAAATTAATATCAAACGGAACTTCAAAACGATTATTGCATAAATTTACAATAAATTCCGGTGTCTTTCGATCAATTCTCTTCTATAACTTTATAATAGAAACTTCCTTATCGATCTTCTATCGATAAATAGTTTCAGTGTATATTTTTCGTTAATGAGATCAGAGTCTAACTAAATATTAGGTGTCAAAAACGATTTTGTATTTCGTTTGAAATATCCATAACTTGTAATAAAATAATGAAATCCTAAATATCGATACCAACGTTAATACGGTTATCCCACACTACATGAGTACTACAATCCTACATCTATAAGATTATCCCCTAACGAGCAACAAGCCAAAAAAGAGCAGTGCCGAACGAATTCGAAATCTATGGTAGCGTCGTAAACTAAATGAAATAACGGCAAAACCGATTATGTAGCTGACCTATCGGGCATACAGTAGCCAGCGACAGTCCAAAGTTTACGGATCATGTGCAGGACGCTTTCACAAAAAATCATGGCATGGACACGAACTGCGTCTTTTTTGCATACTTTTTCACATACGATATTTTCTATTAATCGTACTAAAATTGTGACCACTAGAGACTATACAAATACATGGGAAATCAAATCTATATCTAGAGGTAGATTGTAAAGGCTGCCCTGGACGGGCTACACTTCGACCATAAGGTCCATTATGATGCCTTAGTATGTGATGATGTGAGTGGAGTGGAAGGAATTTGTGAGTAGACTAGGAATTGGTAGGAAATGCGGCTGCAGCTGACTATTATAGGAACTATGCCGATATTCATTTGGAGTTCGTGAAGGAAACTGCAGAAAACCTTCTCAAGCATAGCCGGTTACCAAGTTCTTGTCCATACGCCGACAGTTTAGTCAATCAACCGCCCTTCTTTTTTTAATTTTTGTAATTGACAAACTGCCGATGTCGGGATTCGAACCCATAACCTCCCAGTTTTCAAGTACTGCATACTGCGCAGACATGACGCTTTAGACCGCTCGGCTACTTGGCTGGTAAATCTATATCTGTATCTATACTAATATAGCAAGTGATAAAATTTGTTTGTTTGTTTGTTCCGGGTAACTCCGGAACTACTGAACCGATTCTAAAAATTATTTCACTTATAGGAATTTACATTATTCCCGAGTAACATAGGCAGTAAAGAATTTTTGTTTTATGCATCAGAGCTCGCGTGGTAGCTACTAAAACCGTGTCCGCGTTTCTTGCAAAAAAACAAACTAAAAAAAAATTTTTATCTAATAAAAACAAACAGGGTAAGTACGGTCCATTTTTTCGCACAACCAATACCTTAAAAATAATTTCAGTGCGAAGCCTATGTGAGTCTGGTAGTATTTATACTTAGGGGGTATTCTCTGGAACTACTGAACCGATTCTAAAAATTCTTTCAATGATAGAAAACTACACTATTCTTGAGTGACATAGGATTTAAGTTTGCATTTCATGCATGCGTATCGCGTAGCGGGCTACAAACCTAATTTTTAAACGATGCGAGATAGAGAAAATCTTTAAATATAAAAAATGTTTATCTAATTAAAACAAACAACTTTTTTAATATATATTTATTTCATAAAACCCATAGTTTAGACACAATTTCAGTAAGCAGCATGTGCGGGTAAGGAAACTGCAGAAAACCTTCACAAGCATAGCCGGTTACTTCTTTATTGTTCATACTCCGATAGTTTAGTCAATTAACCGCCTCTTTTTTTTATAATTGACAAATTGTCGATATCGGGATTCGAACCCACAACCCCACAGTCCCCAAGTAGACATAACGCCTTAGACCGCTTGGCAACTTGGCTGGTTATATATATATATATATATATATATATAGGTAGAGGTAGATTGTAAGGCACTTCGACCATAAGGTCGATTGTGTTGCCTTAGGAAGTCAGGATGTGAGTGGAGTGGAAGGAATTTGTGAGTAGACAATTAACCGCCTATAAAGATTATTAAAATAATCAAAGAGAACTCTAGTGCCGCTCTCTAGTGCTAATTTGGTGCCGTGACACAGGCACCAAATTAGCAACAAGCAACATATCTCTGAATCCATATCCCAGAGATAGTTACGATTAGCTAATTCATACTGATGATGACTACATTGTAGTCGAAATACGTATTTATAAAATACAAACAAATGTTCTAGGAATAGGGGCAAAATTTGAAATATAATTAACCGCCCTTTTTTTTTATAATTAACAAACTGCCGATGCCGGGATTCGAACCCGTTACCTCCCAGTTTCCAAGTACTGCACAGATTAACGCCTTAGACCGCTCGGCTACTTGGACTGGTTATATATATATATATATATACATATATATATATATATATATATATATTTGAGCAGTCACAGTTTTAGTCAGATCGGAATCTATCTTTCTTCTCGATCTATCTTTTGTATTAATACGGAGAAAATTGGAAATAATGTCGTTTTATTTTGTTTGAGTTTGGTATCGACATGATACACATAATATACAAAAAGTATAAAAATATATGAAACTAATTAGTTCCCCTTTTATTTTAAAATGAAAATAGATTATAAACACTTTGATCTCTCATGTATACTTACGTTAACGATCAAAATAAATAATTGTTATTCATCAAACTTAATTGATAATATTAATTTATATTAATAACGTTGATAATATTATTTTAACAGTTGAATCTTCATGCCTAATTAATTAAATTTGGAATATTTTATTAGTATACCAAATAACGGGTGAATAAAAAATAAGTAAGACTTAATGCAAACATGAGCCTCAACTTGGGAAAATATGCCACGCTCTTCCAAGCAGATGTCTACGCCATACTGGCTTGCGTCCATGAGAACCTTCGTAAAGGCTACATAAACCAGAACGTATGCATTCTGTCAGACAGTCAAACTGCTTTAAAAGCCTTGTCTGGAACTTAGGTCATCCCAAGGGTAGTCAAGGATTGTCTGGAGGAACTTCTGAAACTGGCAAAACGGAACAATGTTAAATTGATCTGGGTGCCGGGTCACAGTGGTTTCGAAGGAAACGAAAAAGCGGATACCTTAGCAAAGAAGGGAGTCGGAGGAATTCCAAGGACTGCATGTAAACAGGTGATCAACGAGTGATCAAATGCTAAACACCGTGATCACTAGAAAAAAGTACCGCGGCAAGAGCTAAAGAAGGTACTGCTTCAGAGCGCAACGAAGAGGTTATCTCTCGATGCACTGAGGCTGAACAGGATGGAACTTTGGAGGGTTAAAAGGTTCATTACCGGGCATTATCCCATGCGGAAGTATCTGCACACAATGGGAGTCCATAACGGGTCCATTATGTACAGATTATGTGGCGAGGAGGAAGAAACATCCAGCCACATTATCTTTGACTGCGAACCTCTGGGTTACAGCAGATACAGGATATTCGGTGCATCTCACCCCGAATATATAAACCTTCGGGAGGACTTGATAGGCAAGCTCCAAGCTATTGCCAACATATGGGAGAAGCGAGTCTCGTCAAACTGAGGTAGAAGGAGGAGCACAATGGGCCATAAGGTCGTAGTGCAATGTCTTAGTACGTCTTACTTAGTTTACGTGAAGTGTTAGTCAACGGAAAGCGTTAGTCAACGCAAAGCGCAAGCTAAAGCGAAGCGTAAGTTATTCCACGCGAAGCATGAGTCAACGTGAAGCATTAATTGACGTGAATTGTTGGTCGACGCGAAGCATTCATTAACGTGAAGCGTTGGTAAGTCAAAACGCGAGGCGTCAGTCAACACGAAGCACTAGGTATCGTGAAGTGTAGGTTAACGCAGAGCGTAAGCAAGTCAATGCAAAGCGTTAATTAGCACGTACTGTAAGTAAGTTAACGCAAAGCGTTAGTTATTCAACGCGAAGCGTTAGTCGACGTGGATTGTTGGTTATCGAAAAGCAAACGTAATGCAATAGTAATAATAGTAAACGCTATTACGAGGAAAGTGACTGTCGCTTCACGATAAGTGACTATCACTTCGCAATAAGTGACTATCATCTCGCGATAACTGACTATCAGCTCGCGAAGTGATTGTCGCGCCGCGATTGGTATGAACTTTAAGAATCTTTTTAGCTTTAGAACACACACAAAATTTCAGCTTGCTATCTTTTCGTTTATTAGTTATCGTAATGAGAGATGAACGGACAGTCGGACATGCAGAAATTGATTACTAGTATGATTATCTTTCGGTTCGTAAACGCTAGTCACCACCGTTTGGAAACCATAACCGAAAGGCAATCATACTAAGAGTAAATGGATAGACACATAAATTTAACTGTTTTTAAACAAAAACCGTTTAAAATTTAACTGTTATTAAATAAAAACAGTGAAATATACGTTAATAGTCGAAAACAAAAGCAAGTAATAAACACACAGGTAAATCAGATAGTAAGAAAGTATACACGCTCTACCATAGCATCCGGATAGCTCAGTTGGTGAAGCACTGGCCCGGATAGAGATGTTGGGTTCGCTCCCCAACAATGGTCTGTATGATTTTTCTTATTAACCATCGATGTCAAAATAATCTTAGATATTTTATCCTGTTACATGCTGTATTCAATCGATAATATGTCAGTATAGATGAGATTATATAATTATATAAATAAATTCATTTTTGTATAAATATTTCAAAATTAACGTATGGGTAATTTACTTTCATATTTTAAAAAAAATGTATATTAATTGATCGTTAATTCGACCAATTAACTAACTTAATTGGTCGAATGTCAATTATAAATTGATTTTTCTTGATCAACTGTGAATCATTAACTGATTTAAAATCGGTGAATTTGTCGACTTATATAGGACCGTGGACCATTCTAGAAGAATTCTTGTTTCAACCAATGGAAAATATTGTTTTTGAAACACTTTTTTTTTAGATTCTTCCTGAACAATTAAATAGAAAAATATATTTCAAGAGTGCCTAGGTAACGGACGTTACCTACATCTATTGATATTATCATATTTGTCATTGTAAATATTTTAAAATTTAATTATCAATTGATGTTTCATGAAATTCATAATAAATTACAGCAATATTTATATTGATATTAATAATTATTGCTTGAAAATAGTTGCGGTGACGAAAACATATGTAACAATCAATTTTTTAAAAACCTTAAAAAATTTTTTGTGGATTATGCAAAAATAAAAATAAATATCTGTATATACAGATATTGTTTGCCATTTATTAAATATTTATTGTATTATTTATTATATTATAATTTTTCCATTTCAGTGCATGTAATCTGTGCCGGATTTAGGATAGGCCCGCGCCTTGAGTCACTCGACAAGGTAATTTATTTTGTGATTAGTGCATCAAGGAATATTTTTTTTTTCATATTCATGTAAGTTTTTTAATATTATTATGTACCTACATATGTAAAAATTTAGAGCTCCAGTAATCTGGTGAATGGAGTTTCGTATAAAAAAAGTAAAATCGGTTTAATTACAAATATTTTCAAATAGAGACGATCTAATTTTAAAATATAGGAATAAATAATATATTAAGTATTATAAGAAAACGATGATTAGGACGCCATATCGGATAGGGTCTGGGAAGGCGTCTAACCTAAATCCGCCACTGATTTTATTCACTTTACGTCAAGCTTCGCTGTAAGTTATTCATCGTGTTAGATAACGCTTCGCATGCAGTAATAAATGCTTTAATAAATTCTTTGATAAGTTCGCTTTAATAAATGCTTTGCATTGAATTACGTTCCGATTTAAGTTACGCTTAGCTTTTTGCATCGTGTTAGATAACGCTTCGCATGCAGTAATGCTTCGAATTCAGTAAGGCTTCGCGTTATGTATGTACGATTTAGAGTAACGCTTAAGTATATACGTATTATAATAACGCTTGGCATTAATAAATACTTCGCGTTGAATTACGTTCCGCTTTAAGTCAACTTCACTAAGTTACGCTTCGCTTTGGCATGCTTCGCGTTAAGTAAAACATCACTTTGAGTAATGCTTCGAATTAAATAAGGCTTCCAATTAAATAAGGCCTTATAGTAAAGCTTAAGTTTAATACGAATTATAGAATCGCTTAGCGTTAAATAACGCTTCGCGTTAAGTAATGCTTCGTGTTGAATTACGTTCTGCTTTAAGCCACGCTTCGCTTTAAGTCATGCTTCACGTTAAGTAAAACTGCACTGAGTAATGCATCGAGTTAAATTACGCTTCGCATTAAGTAACGCTCCGTGTTAAGTAATGCTTCGCGTGCTATAACGCTTCGCATTAAGTTAGGCTTCAAATTAAGTAAACGCTTCGTGTTAAGTAAACGTTTCGTGTTAAGTAACGCTTCGCATTAAGAAACGCTTCGCATTAAGGAACGCTTCGCATTAAGGAACGTTTCGCGTTAAGAAACGCTTAGCATTAAGAAATGCTTCTCGTTTAGTAAACGCTTCGCGTTAAGAAACGCTTCGCGTTAAGAAACGCTTCGTGTTAAGTAACACTTCGCATTAAGGAACGCTTCGCATTAAGAAATGCTTCGCATTAAGAAACGCTTCGCGTTAAGTAAACGCTTCGCGTTAAGAAACGCTTCGCATAAAGTAACGCTTCGCATTAAAAAACGGCCCGCGTAAAATAACGCTTCGCGTTAATGTTTGAAGGGTAATTATCGCAAATTTTATTAAAAAGTATCTTTTTAGAAACGAAAAATTTTTGGTCTTCCAACTTTCCTTCTATCTCTTACCGTTTATTCGATAGAAATTTCTTTTGCGGGCGCGCACACAACTCACCGAAGTCTCATTGTAATCTAATGCATGATATAGGAATGCATAGAAGAGGAACGAACGAATACATTAAAATTTATTCAAGAAACTCTATAATTTACTCCAACATTCAAAAAACTTCGGAATTTCTTAGAAATACCTATTACAAAATTTTTTCGAATGACGGATATTTTTAATAGAATGTATCAATAAAACCAATCTTAAGAAAATTTGGTAATGACTGCAGGACTTTTTGATAAAAACGTTTTACAATATGAAGTACCTCTATCAAAATTATCAGTTTTTTGAAAATATTAGGAACATTTTCGATTTGTAGGAATGTGATTTAAATATTTCAATACTCCCCGAAGTTTTTCTCCGCGATTTAAGTATTCTCCTATTTATATGTTATTTATTTGTACTAATTATATATTATTTATTACGATGTAATTATGTACTAAATCATTTATTATTCATCGACCAAAATAAATCTGTTCTTCATCAACGAAAACAGATTTTCTCCGAGTCAAAACCATATTTTATTGCACTGCATAAAATTATATATTAATTAGATTCATACCAAAAGAACAACGTTACTTATTTGATAATTACGTGCTGACAATTTCCTTCACGGTATTTACACAAGAAAACTACAAAACTACGTGAAAATCCCTCTTTTGAAATGACATTGTATGCAAGTGTGGTTTTCTATTCTAATTGGAAATTGTTTCACCACCAATGTTCTCATCTCATTGTTTCACCTCATCGATCATCCATTCTTGGAGCTCTGAAGCGCCTTCGAAGGAACATGTCTTCTAAATTCTTCTTCTTCGAAGGAACTTCGATTGAATACTACTGTACAAGTTATCGGTTGTAGTTAATAGTACCAGGAATAGTCAATATAGGAATCATATGTCGATTTCAATAGTACATCTAACAACCATGATAACAAACGTTTTAGAAAATAATTGTCTTTACATATGTTAAATTTATATCCAAAGTAATTTTGAATCTAAAATATGAATATTGAATTCCAATTATCGATTCTTACATAATTCAAAATTTTCTGATTTTAATTCGTCATTATAATCATGTAAGCTTACTTATCCTAATCATTTTCGTTCAAAAATAGTTTTTTTTTAATCATTTTCCAAAAAAAATTTAATAGTTAATTCCATCACAATAAAGTTTTGAATGTCTAGATATTCCCCCGTTTGTCCTATGCTCAGATAATGGGATTGGTCACTTTTTCAGAGTTGAATACTTAACGAATATTTTATTGATAAACGAATAAAAAATTTTAAACAGTGTAGCTAATCTTTGTTATGCCCATTTATGTTCGGGAATATATCCGGAAATTCCCATCAGCCTGTGGAAAATTTCTAATAAAAACTGATAAAATATCGAAAAATTCAGATTCTATAAGTGCTCATAAATATTTATGAGATTAAAAAAATTTATGATACAGGTTTTATAAAAATGTATCATGTTTCTATCAGAAATTACAGACTAAATTTATGAATTTTTTCTTTTATAAAACATTATATATATTAGTAAATAGTTTTACCTACTACTGGCTTATCACCAATTATCTAGTATTGCTTTGATGAACATAAATCTCCATTCGCGAGGTTCAATGATTTCACAGTTTTAAAGTATTGCGTATCGTTCCACCAATTAATAATTGAATCATATCATTTATAATTTTTGAAATATATTAATTTTAATAATTATAATTAATAAGTAAATATTTAATTGGTTGACTGATCTTCTGATCGAAGGGGTAATGATTACGTAATATGGTGTTCTACGATTGTACAAGTCGTAGATTCACTGATGTCATAGTTTCAAAGTATTGCGTATCGCTCCGCCAATTAATAATTGAACCATATCATTTATAATTGATTAATATATTTTAATAATGATAATTAATTAGTAATTAATTAATAATTAATTATTTCATTGGTTTTCTGATTGAAGGGGTAATGATGACGTAATATGATTGTACAAATGGCGTCAAATGTCGAGCTATCATTACAAAATTTTATAATTGATTGCTGCCTTATTTATTCGGATTTCGGAAAAATGTTTCGAATAAAAGTTGTTAGTATAGTTATATAATGAACAACTTTTATCTGAAGCATTTTTTTGAAAACCGAATAAATTTGGCACAAATCAAATATAAAATTTTGAAATGATAGCTCTACTTTTGACGCCATTTTTACAAGCGGTAACTGTGATACCATTGTATTGTTTTCAAGTTAATGTTGGTTTTGGTGCATTTTAAAGTTGGTTAATTAGACATAGTTTACACATAATAATAATAATAATAATAATAAAAGATTAAAATCATAAAAGTAAATTAAACAAGTTCGTGAATAGGAAAATTTTAGCCGTACATCCATTGCACTCTGCTATGATGAGCAAATATCCACTTTTAAAACAGTTTTATTAATTGATTTAATCTCGTAAATAATACGTTTGATTGTCCTACAATTATGCATACCAAATATTTTATGAGAACTTAAAAAAACTACGAAGTTTTAACCTCAATTTCTTATAGATTTTGATAACGGTTTTATTTCCTCGTTTTCTTTATGAGAAAATAAATTTTATGAAATTTTGAAAGTTTTTTTTATCGAAAAATACAGAGCATTCTCTCATAGCTTAATTTTTTAGGAGATTTTATCAGATCTTTTCCACAGGACAAACAAAATGTCTGGTTTTGTCCGTCATGTGGATTTAGGCCTACAGGGGAAACCACGTTAAAAAAAACGCGCCAACGTACTCTCCCTCAGATGGGTGGTGTGGAAATGGGTACTCATTTAGTTTTGGGGTATTGAGAATCTATTAAAACGAAATTCGAACGAGGTGAAAATTTTACAAATATAATCTGGCACATAAATTTAACACAGGTTTTTGAATATTCAGCTATAGAAGTTACGAAGAGTTAAGAATTGACGGAGCCACACAATGCGTCAACATTTCGCTCAATAAATCAATGTCAATTAACTACCATTTAAAAAGTCGATCGATAAAGTTAATAAATATTTTTTTATTTAGCAGAAAAAGGAGGTACTTATTGAATTGAACAAGTTATCGATTGTAGTTATTAAAATACACTACGATCTCATTGCGGCTACAAGTTCCAATTTAAGGTAATTTAATCCATACTAGTTTTAATTGAACTAGCAGTCCAAATTTTCTAATGTAAAGTAATTTTGTACCAAGAAATCCAACATCAAAAATCGTTTATACAGTAGTATAGTTATTATTAATAATTTTTACGTGTTTTAGTAAAAATGCATGATTTGTTAATTATTTATATGTAGCCCAATCAAACTACGACAGTTTATTTTCATTAGCGCTTAGACTTATTTCTTTTTAGTTAATTTGTGATTAAACAGATATATAAAATTTAAAAATAATATATATTTCATTTATTCCAAAACACGTAAAAATTATTACAGAATATTTACAGAAAATTTTTTTTAATAATTTGAAAACATTGTTTTCGAACGGAATAAACTTTTTTCATATTGTTTGGCTACATTAAAACAAAAAAGATTTTGTGACTTTTCAAAATAAAATTAATATTTTAGAATGTATAAGTTTTTAAGTATAAAAAAGTCACAAATTTCACCATTTTCATCCACCAAAATACGTTTTTAAAACGAAGGGTTTTCAAATTCAGCAATATAAACATAAACTCATAATCCCAAATATTTCTATTCTATTGTAATATAAATATTATAGAAATGTACTCGAAGATCAATTATACAAAGGTGGTAATATTCAAATAAAATATATCTGTCAACTGAGGAAATGGTTGCGGATGTCTTCACTAAAAGTTTGAACGGTACTAAGCATTGGAAGTGAATTAACAGCATTGGAATGCGTTACGCTTAAATTAAGTTTATTATTTTTAATTTTTTGTGTATGTTTACATTGAGGGGGCATGTTGAAGTATCAATGTAAACCCTGCTGTAATGTAATCCGCTATAATCTAGTTAAAATGTTATCATTAAGAGTGCTTTGTATTATTGATGTGTCAATATTATAAAATTTGTCAATATCTTTACATAAATATTTTTTGCATAAATTACCACCTTTGTATAATTGATCATCGATTACATTTCTATAATCTTTATATTACAATAGTAAAGAATATGAAAATAAATTTTTCCGTTCGAAAACAACCATTTTTGAGAGTATTTAAACAATTTCGCTTTTAAAAAAAGAGGTCAAATTTTACAGTGCAAAAATTGCATTTTTACAATCAGTACAATGAAAAAACAAATTCAATAACAAAAATCGTATCAGGATAGATTTTATCATATGGTATTATTCTATGCTATAATATCATTTTAAAAAGTCTGTTTATAAATATTACCAGGTTTTTATGAGTCAGTCAATTGATGATGATACTGAATTCGTATATATAATATTGTAATGACGGTATTTCGTCAAAATTTAAAGATTGCATAATTGTTTTGTTTTCAATTTTTAACAGGGACACGCACCCTACGCACCCTATTGTTTTAAAGAACTACTTTTAAGAACACGAGACATATTTTTTTAAACTTTTTGATAAATAGATTTTAGAAATTACCCGAATAAAAGTTGTTATGTTCTTAGACGGATATCTTATGCTGATTTTATTTTTTATTTTTTTTATTCTTGATAAATTTTTTCCAAAGACTGTTTCTCAAAAAATGCAATCTTAGCCAATATAGACTTAATTACTCAGTTTCAATACCTCAGATATTAGATTTTTTCAAAAAAACTTAACAAAAAATAGAACCGACGAAAGAAGAAAGTAACTGAAAAGCAAAAAATAAAAACTTTGATAAAAATTAAATCTTCGAAAAAAGACAGGACCTGAAAAGCAAAAAAAACTAAGTCAATGTAAATACCTAACGAATTATAACTTACATTCTCTTACTCTTGACTCACATTGACTTAGATTTTCTTGCTTTTCAGTTCCTTTCTTTTTTCGAAGATTTAATTTTTTGTATCAAGTTTTTATTTTTTGCTTTTCAGTTACTTTTTTCTTTCGTCGGTTCTATTGTAAAAAAGTTTTTTTTTCACTTTTCAGTGCCTTTCATTTTTCATACATATTATTGTGTCATTAGAACTACATAAGTGTGCCAAGTTTCAACAGAATCGGTTCACAGATGACAATTCAGTGGGTGAACAATCCATTTTCCCCTATTTTTCTACCCTTAGACACGAATTTTTTTTCTTCAAATTTTATGGTACCAACTTCAATTTTATGTATATATATGTATATATATGTATATATATGTATATATATGTATATATATGTATATATATGTATATATATGTATATATATGTATATATATGTATATATATGTATATATATGTATATATATATATATATATATATATATATATATATATATATATATGTATATTTTTATTTATTTTGATCACGCATAATTTTTTACAGCAAAGGCTTTGATAATTTTTTTTGTTGGATAGGGAATGATTCAAAGTTGGTCCCATAAAAATTTGAAAAAAAAATTCAAATTTTAGCCTGAAAAAAAAAATTAAAAAAATAAGACTTCCCAGCGCTTCCACTAAACTAATATCTTACATATATACATATATATACATATATATACATATATATACATATATATACATATATAAACATATATATACATATATATATATACATATATATATACATATATATATACATATATATATACATATATATACATATATATATATACATATATATATATATATGTATATATATATATGTATATATATGTATATATATATGTATATATATATGTATATATATATGTATATATATATATGTATATATATGTTTATATATGTATATATATGTATATATATGTATATATATGTATATATGTAAGATATTAGTTTAGTGGAAGCGCTGGGAAGTCTTATTTTTTTAATTTTTTTTTTCAGGCTAAAATTTGAATTTTTTTTTCAAATTTTTATGGGACCAACTTTGAATCATTCCCTATCCAACAAAAAAAATTATCAAAGCCTTTGCTGTAAAAAATTATGCGTGATCAAAATAAATAAAAATATACAGGTTGAATTGAGTACCTCCTTCTTTTTGTTGGTAAAAAAGGGCTCCCCTATGAAAAGTGAATGTTCAAATAATTTTGAAGGGCTTGGTGTTAAGATTAAAGTTTTATCATATCATTTTTACCAAAATCTTCTGGAAATATTCAAAATCAAAATAATTCCTTGAAGAAATATTCAGGTGCGTTGTTTAAAATGAGCATTATGCACTAATCTCAAAAACTAAAAGAATATGATTTATATATATAATACAAAACGTCAATGTTGTCCAGTTGTTATTGTTTGTCAGGACCTTTATACGTAGTTAATATGTTTCGGCACCAGTTATCTGGGAGGTTTTTAAAAAACTCGTTAGTGATCTGGTCGGGGCCCGCATCCTTGCTGGTTTAGCGTTTTGAAAATCGCTTTTAAGTTCTTGCATTGTAATTTCGCCATCTAGGAGGATATTTTCTATGACTGCAAATCGGGTATTTAAGGAATCTGTGTAACTAACGTAAAGCTTTTGGAAGTATTTTTCCCATTCACTTAATGCTATCCGATTTTGCGTATGCGATTTAATACTTCCTAATGCGTTTATTGTTTTCCAAAATTCCCCGCTGTTCGTATATTTGATAGTTTTTCTTTGATTGCTTTTAGGTGGAGTTTTTTATCTTGTTTCATTCGGAAATTATATTCTGATTTTAATTTAACATAGATTTGTTTGTGCTCCGGTTGGTGACCTTGAGTTTTGAAATTTGTAAAAGCAGTCATAGTTTTTTTCTTTAATTCTAAACTCTCTTTGGTGAACCAGGGATTCTTACTTAAACGGATTCCTGTTATGTTAGTTTTATTTGTGGATATATCGACTTGTTTTGCTGCGTTAGCTATGGTAGAGGTTACAGTTGTATATGACAGAGAGTATATTTGTGTTACACTTGTAGCAACAGCTGAGGGATCTATGGTGGCTTCGGCTGTATTTTTCATGCACTCTATATATTTATCTTTACAGTTTTCATCCCATTTAATTACTGATAAAATTTTTAATTTTGTGTTACTTTTTCTGAAATCAGTAATTTATTTCTATTTTTAATTTTTAGTAAGCATGGGAAATGGTCCGATGTTAGCACAAAATCCAAAATTTCGAAATATACTACCTCATTCATCATCGATCCATTTCCCCACACTTGGTCTATAATACTCTTCCCCCTACTGTCACAGTAAGTAATTTGTGCAGGATTATCACTTAGTGATCTTCCATTTACTATAACTAGTCCCCAATTTTCCATAAGTTTAGAAGACGCGTTCCCCGTTAATTTAACGTTTCATCTACGGTATATCTACGAGCAGATAGATTTGTCCCCTCAAAGAAATCACCTTCGAATTTTTCGTCGAAATTGTTAAGTGACCCTATCCTTGAATTGAAGTCACCAGCTATTACAATTTTTGACATAGGGTGCACCACTGATATTTCCAGTAACAAATCGTTTAATAAATTTAAGTATTCTACAATGTCATATTTAAAATTAGCATAAACAAATATCAAAATAATGTTACTCACTCCATTTTGGATCTTCAGGGCAATCCATAGATTCGTGTTTTCAATAATTTCATTACGTATAGTTTGCTTGATATATATGTTGATTCCTCCGCTAGCTCTACCTTGTGACTTTCCCTTTGTTGCTTTTGCGGAGTATCACTTATACTCCCTTAAAAATACTGGTACTGTTTCTGAGTCTCCCCACAGTCAAGTTTCACTAAAACAAATAATATTAAAAGACTGCATTGTTTGTTGTTGCCCTTCATCAAGTTCAGCAACGTGTTTAAATACATTGTAATTCCAAACAAAAATGTTTATGTCTGGAAAATTTGTAGATGATACTTCTAGAATAAATTTTTCTGGGATGCCTTCGCCGACTCGATGTAATCGTTCTGTCGTAACTCGTTTTTTGTATTTCTTTCGGATATCTTTGTTTGCGGTGTTTCTGCTCTCTTTGGTAATTGCGATTGTCGATCTTTTAATTTTTTTGTTTCTTGCTGTGTAATCTGCTCTTGGCTTTCTGTTTCCCCAGAGGATTGATGTAAGAGTCTTTTACGGTCATTTCTCTTGTACGTTTGGCGTCTTTCTTTGTTTTGTAGCCTGATTTATAATGGGAGGTCTTCGTTTATAAACACTTTTGTACCCTTTAACTGTGTTCTGTTGCGTATTATAAGAGATTTAATGCGATAATTTGATAAGCAAACTTTAATTGGCCTGATTGCGGTGTTCTTCTTCACAAGGCGGAATATTTGGTCTACTTTGCGCATTATAAGAGATTTAGTGCGATAATTTGATAAGCAAATTTTAATTGTTTGAACAACAATTCGTCGAGTTATTAAGTAAAGTCACAATGAACAAGGTTGATAGTATATTTTTCTATACCATCAAGGCATTAAAAACCAGAAGCTTCATCCTGGAAGAATAAAAACCATAAATACGATACAATTTATAAAATATATTCCATATTTAAAACAGTGATACACAATATTTTAACTAAGTATACAAAACCATAATCTACACTCTCGTTCATGAATAATTGAACCACCAGTTAGTCACATTCTAGGCATATATGTATATTACATACAATAACACTTGGAATGTTTCAACTGAATCAATTTTTGTGAGCGGGAGTGTACATTATGTTAATAATTAAAAATATGCATATTATCTTAATAATAAAAATAAATAAAAATGTACCTAAAATTAATACACCTATGTAGCCAACACTGTAAACTTAAATGTAATACAGTATATAATAATAATATTAATAATAATAAGTAAATAAAGAAATTTGACGTTAAACTTAACAATATTACTAACACATTGGAACATTAGAGACGGAAATATATTTGAGACGGTAATATATTTGAGACGGTTTGAATTCGGCTATTTCGCTCTCACCAGGGTAGTTGATGAGATAGAACTCCATAAACTAATAGAATTTACAGTTGTTTCAAATGAGGTCGTCCAACGTTCGATATCCATAAGTCTCGTGGTCTCCACAATATATTTATATGGATGTACATGTCTGTACGCCCTATGGAAGCCACAATTATAGGTTGATCACGATGAAATTTTGTATATGACGTGCTTTTTGTTTTCGAAAAGCTATTGTTTTTGAATTTTTCTAACTATAAGAGGGATATTCCATATTTTATGTTTTCTTCTTTCTTTAAACGCCCCTTACCCTTGATCTGTTCATCGTTCTTTAACGAATTTGAACTTTGAGATGCCAAAAGCATGTCAGAAAACATATTTATTTACATATGTGTCTGAAGCCACTCTAGCTATCTCGGATTCCCATGAACTTTAATAAGATGAAAGATAATTAAGATATATTTTTAATTGACGCAGTTCCTGCGTTACAAATTTTTTTTCCAAGTACTTATTAGTGACAAACTGCCGATGTCGGGATTCATAACCTTCTAGTTTCCAAGCACTGCATACTGCGCAGGCATAACAGCTTAAACCGCTCAAGATAATCAAAGGGAACTAAGTTTTTTGAAATTGAATTTCAAATTTGACCAAGAATGGGTAATCCGCTGTCTCCGTTCCTAAGTAATATCTTCATTAACAAACCAAAAGGAAGAAGAAGCCAAAAACGATTTCAACTATTTTCCAAATGTATAGTACGTCGATAATATTTTTGATACGGACAAAGAAAATCCCCAAAAATTTACCCGACGATATAATTTACAACGGAAATAAAACAAGCATGCTCGATTCCTTTTTGAGATATAAAAATTACAAAGAATGACGATAGTAGAAATATAAATTAGAATTTTATATCTAAAGAAAACCTACACACACTGAACGATACATTACAGCCGATTCGAACAACCCACCTCAACACAAAATGACTGTTTTCTGACTTTAAAGAACTAAACCATATTAAACAAATTGTAATATTTAATGGCTTCGATTCTAACATAATAAATAATTTAGTCCGCAGAACTAAATTTAAAATTTTACGAAATAATTCTACCGTATTAACAGAAGAGAATAACAACGCAGAACAAAAGAAATGGTGCAAATTAAAATCACAAAAGAACTAAGTAATCATAACCTGAAAACAACGGTTGATAGTAAAAATAAACTTAAACAGTTACTTGGCAACCCAAAGGATAATATTATTAATGAACAACAGTCGGGTATATATAGTGTAAGTTATCAAAATTGTTCAAAAATTTATGTTGGTCAAAGTCATCGCCAAATCGGAATTCAAGTCAAAGAACATCTGGCTCATGTAAAATTTGGGATAGCCGAACAATCGTGTATAGCTGCGCACGTTATTGAAAACAACCACAAAATTGACAAATCTAATTTAAAACTACTGAAATCGGTACAAAAAAATCCCACAGAATTAATTGCATATGAAAGTATTTATATACACAAATTAAGAAAACAAGTCATGAATTC
Organism: Nineta flava; assembly: GCA_963920215.1. Classification (NCBI taxonomy): domain Eukaryota; kingdom Metazoa; phylum Arthropoda; class Insecta; order Neuroptera; family Chrysopidae; genus Nineta; species Nineta flava. The sequence goes on along the minus strand of OY986042.1, from coordinate 47,476,763 downwards.
AGATAATGGGCCAATTCCAAATTCTGATTTATATATATTGACCATAACAAGACAATTTGGTCAGAAAAGGATTACTGCCAATCGTGGCAGTGGGTTGGGTTCATCACAAACTAAATCCTTTAATTGGTTAGTTTACTCAAGTAATTCCTTAGGTATTACCTCAATCCAATCATGTAAAAGATAAAACCTTGTGAGGTACGCACCAAATTAGCAACGAGTAACATATCGTTGACTCCATATCCCGGAGATAATTACTGTGGGGTTTTGTACCGATTTTAGGAGCTTGAAATTCGATTTGTCAACCCAGCCCAGCCCATTTATTGGCGGAAACCTTTTCTGACCATGCGGTGTTGTTTTTACCAGTAAGGTGAGGGTGTTAATCGAAGGTAACCTTGATATTCAGAAATTAAATTTTTGATTTTCACTAATTTTGTGTTTCAGGTATTAAATTTTCAAAAATTGAATACCTGAATCTCAAGGTTAGCATCCATCAACCCCCTCACTTTTTTGACAAAAACAACACCGCATGGTCAGAAAAGGTTACCGCCAATAAATGGGTTAGGCTCTTCACACACTTAATCCCTTAAATGATCAGTCAACTCAAAGTAATCCTTCAGGTACTACTTCAGTCAGATCATATGAAAGACAAAACATTTTAGCGAATTTCTTCCAAAGTAAATGCATCTATTGTTTTTGCACCAATGTTAGAATTTCGTAAAAATTTCTTCAAATGTCTATCGATCCTACCTATTAGATGTTAAAAATCACTATCGCTAAAATTTTTATATATGCATATATATATATATATATATATATATATGTACTTTTTTTAAATGTCTGTGGACTCTCTAGCGGTCACAGTTTTATTTCGTTTGGAATGAAATTTGGTATTTGAGGCGCTTTTGCTATTCTAAAGGTCAAGTTCGTTAATGGGTAAAATCGGACGAGGGGAAAGGGGGATTGGAGGAAGGGGAAACACAAAACTTTACTATCTCCCTTAATATTTGAAAAATCGAATTATCAGGAGTTAAGTTGTTGGTACTAGGTTTTACTGTAATTTTGTTTCTCATCATTTTTCTGTTACACTAATATTTACAGAAATATTTACAATTAAAGATTGAAAGTTAAAATTCTAAATATCTCTGTTCACATTAGAGTTTGAGAAAAATGATCAAGTAATGAATTATAGAAAACTTGATTTTCTACAACTTTACTCCTTATACATTTTTCGATTATTCTAATATTAAGAGAGATATTTAATATTTTGTGTTTGTTTGACACGAATACACGAAATATATTTAATTGTAAAAAATTTTGATTGTCGTTTTCATAGTAACTATAAACTATAATCGTTATACATCGTTCTATTTTGGCTAATAATAAATTTAATTTTTGCAAATATTATAATATTTTGTCATATCAGATATGTTTTATGTACTCTAAGGAAATTTGCTAAGTTGACGCAGATCCTGCGTAACGAATTTTTTTAAATATTATTGTGTGACACGCACCAAATTAGCAATGAGCAACATATCTCTGACTCCATATCTCAGAGATATTTACGATTAGCGAACTCATACTGATGATGACTACCTTGTAGTAGAAATATGTATTTATAAAATACAAATAATTTTTCTAGGAATTGGGGCAAAATTTAACTATAAAATAAATTAAGAACGACAGACAACATGAATCACATCTACTAATATCTATACACTGATTGCGAATGTTCTTTAACCTTTTTGTTTTTGGTTCGTCGAGCTCAACAAACAAATCAAAAATTGTAAAACGGTCCAGAGTTTTAAAAATTTATGAAAAAAAATTCAATTTAGTTGAAGTAAAGTACCCACTTCTAAAACAAGTGATTGTATTTTAAAATCACTGTGTTTTATATAAAATTTGTATAAAATTGCGTAATAAAACATTTTATTGTTCAATCAAAAAACAAAATAAATTTTAACAATACAATAGACATCAATTTATACGTACATACTACTCATGTAACATAAAAAAATATTATGTGAACGCCACATAACCTCTATATACATACTGTAAAAAAAATGCAAAGAATTATCGAATGGTAAAAAAAAAATTTACACACGTGCGTCGGTCCAATTTTAACCAACGGATCGACTAAAAACTATTCATTGGTTTAAATGTCCGTAAATAGTTCTACCAAAAAGTTCTTCCGCGATGTTTTATATTAACTGCTTTTATAAAGTTTAAAGTTTAATAAAATTTTAAAATTTCAGAAGTGTCTTAATAGGTTTGAAACCGAACGCTTTATCTTCGTAACAGAGCGTACTTGTCGTTTTTGAGTACATCCCAAAATACAAAAACATTCCTCGATCTCAACAAGTCTTTCGATATGACTGTTTTGTTCAAAAGATTATTTTTGCAATCTCTAGTGATATAAAAGAAAGCATACATCAAACTCTAGTCAAAAATAGTGTTATTATCCTCTCCAAACTTGAAGAGAATCTGGTGAAAATTTGACATCGATTTTCGAACACATACATACTACGTTGTAATCTGTACATAGAGGTAAAACCATCTCAAACCCTCTAATACAACACTTAACGGGGTAAACATTACTCCCATTTGGTTCAAATTGTGGTTCATTTGTATCAAAACATACAATGGATTTTATACTGATTTTTCAATTATGATTTATTTATAATATGTACCATAATGACTTCAATAGGCTGCTTATTCAAAACGGCTTGCACTACAGGTAACTCACCCTACAAGTTCAACATCAATAAGTTCATGTATATAGTAGTAACGGATGGGAGGTAGAAGTCTGGCAAGTATGCCTTTCTAGGCCTTTTTTACCGACTCCTAAAGGACAAGAAATTTTTATGTAGACTAGGAATTGGTAGGATGTGCGACTGCAGCCGATTTTGTTAGGAAATATGCTGATATTCATCTGGAGTTTGTGAAAGGAAACTGCAGAAAACCTTCACAAGTATAGACGGTTACATTCGTTCTTATCCATACGCGACCAAACCGCCGCCGTTGGGAATCTAACCAACAACCTCTCAGTTCCGAGCAGAACGCCTTAGAAAACTAAGCTACTCGGCTAAGCTACATATATATTTTCTTTAATAACAGTTATTTATATATGTGTCTATAGCCACTCTAGTTGTCACGGATCGCCATGGAAAAGAATTAGATAAAAGTCCAGAAGTGATGTATTTATTCTGAGAAAATTCGCTAAGTTGACTCAAGCTTCTATGTAACCAATTTCATTGTAGTTCCTACAATCGTACCATAATGGCAATCTTATTAGACAAGGCTTATTTTTTTGTTTCAGATGAATTTTTTTTTGTTTCAGATGAATTTTTTTTTGTTTTAAAGGGTTTGGTTTCCCATTGGCCCCATTGGCACCAAATCGCATTCTGATGAAGGAATCCCCGGGAAATCGAGGAAAATCCTCATTTTATATGTGATAACCGGTTTCTGCGAATTTTTTTTTTTTTTTGAAAGGGTATACTCATTCATAATTGGAAAATAAGAAAATTTTTTTAAAAACCGACCCCAAAAAAAAACTTTAACAAAAAAAAAAAAAAAAATGCATGTAAAAAAAAACTCAAAATCTGTTATAAAAAAATGCACTAAAAATTAAAAAAAAAAAAAAAAACGGGTAAAAAAAAATGTGTTTAGTAAGTCGTTTAGTAGGTCTACCCATATTTAGACAAATAAAATCAGTTATAGAACTTCGAAGTCACTTGGAGGCGGTATCCAAAAGTTAGGTGAATTTCTCTATGCTGACACCGCCTCCAAAAATAACAATAATTGTACATATATATTTAAAAATTTTTGCTTAGGTGAACTAAAATTGTCACAAGAATATGCAATTATTTTTTTACTTTTTAGTGCATTTTTTTGTTATAGAATATTTGATTTTTTAATTCGGGTTTCCATTTTGTCAAAATATGGTATATTTTATTATTGCGTAAACAAAGCCGAAATTATCGCTCTCTAGACTGGAATATCTCGGTTAAAAAATGTAAACATGTCATCCTTATAGAGTACTTAACATAGCAAACTACTTCTAACGCGCGTACAACTGCTAACACACCCATTTGGTTTTTGTAAATTAATTTAAACAAAGTCGGATCTTGTCACATTTGAAAGGCGTTCTTTCAATATTCCATCTAGCTAACGCCTAGTAATATGTTATTACGACATTCTGATACAATGTATCTCACAAATATTGACAATGTATTTCTACTGAATATAAAAAAAAACTCTTTGTATGGTACAATTAACTAAGTATGGCGCCGACAACGGGTATATACAATGCCTTTGATGAGCCCATAAACATTATAATATCAATATAGACTTTCTTATCGAACTAATTAATCGTACTTGTCTAAATACACTCATTTTGAAAATTCTCTGTCGTACAGGAAATAAAAAGATCAGCATACGAATTGTCCAGAATTTCTCAAAGCTTATACTTTTTTGAATGTACAGTGTCTACAAGGATGTATTATTTTTCGGGTTAATAAACAATAATATTAAAAAATCAAAATAAAACAATAAATAATCAATATTCATAATGAAGAAACTAATAATATTGAATTAGAATTGATGGTTTTTTTTGTCAACTTCTTCGCTACGGGGTCGTCTATTCAAAAAAGTTTCATAAAAATTTCAATTTCAATTTATAGAAAATATTTTTTTAGCGAAAAAGATTAAATAACTATAAATAATAATTCAACAATTATTAATAAGATAAATGAGTTTTGTAACATTCTGGAAAGTTGGTCGTGTGTGTCTCACGGGTCGCACTTAGTAGGTACTTGACAATCAATGGTCAAACCCACCGTATGGCTTGTTACAATTTATTATTCACATGTGCAAAACGCTGTATATTCTACCATGTTAAGGTAGCTCTTCTCTTAATAGAGGCTAGAAATACAAGATCTATCTCAATATAGTGCCACAAACTACCATAACAATCAGAACCTCTACAAGGCATGGCTAACCTCGACTTGCTGGACTCCTACAACTATCATTTACATTTTGTAATAAATGGGTCATTACTTCCATGGGACAAATTTCCATGATAATTATTAAAATTAAACAAATATTTAAACTTGTACACTTGGCCACAACAGTTAATGTCATTTTTTTTACTTTTATGGTTAATTTGTGCCTTATTCTTTCGGTTCGGTTCGGTCAGCGAAAAAAAATATTTGAATAAAAGTTGTTTCTAATGAACAACTTTTATCCGAACCATTTTTTCGAAAACCGAATCAACGAGGCACAAATCACTTATAAAATTTAAAAAAAAGACATAAACTTTTGTGGTCCATAGTACGTATAGTGCAACTATACAATATAATCATAATAACCATAGTTCTACGCATCGAGTTGTTGGATGGCTATAACTTTGAATATTTTTGAAAACGAACAACGTTCTTAATCCAAAATATGTGAGGATGGATACGTTGATTACTTTCCTAAAATTTATAAAAGCTATGTAATGAAACAGCTTCCAAATTAAAGGTGTTTTTTTCGGGAGGGGACCTCTTATGGTGACCTTGATTTGCATCTTGAGGTTATTTAAGAGTGAACATGTGTCATTCAAATAAGAAATTTTAGTGACATCTCTGTGCTCGTATGCTTAGGGATACGAAGTTTCATGGAGAAAATATTTCTCCATTTTAAGGATACAAAGTTTAAAGCTGAAAAAGTTTTCCTAATGCCGGGTACACACGTTACGGTATACCTGTACAGCAAACCTCCACAAGTATACCGGAAAGGCATACCTGTGCAAGCCTAGAGCACCCACACGTTACGGTATACTTGTGCAGGTAAACCTGCACAGGTATACGATTTTTACCACTGATTTTTTTGAAGCATCGGCTTCTATCTCCTTTAATTTTATGACAAGTCTTTCATAGGCTGCATCTCTCTTGTCACGGTCGTGGTAGTCTTTACTCTTAACCCGCCACAGGCAAGGTTCCGTCTTATATACTATATATATATATCAATAAATTCTTCAATCTCTTGGTTACGTTTTCAGATTGACATGATGATCACAAAAGTCTCCTGTTGTACACGTAATAATAACGTGTTGAATAACGTGTTGAACAAGTCTACTATGTACACACGAAAATGTTGTAAATACAAAAATGACTCATTCTATTGTCAACAAGAAACTAGACACAACTAATAAGACCATTAAATAATAAAACCGTTTAAAAACATAAAAACTATGCAGGGATACCGGAGTGACTCATACACACGCTCAGGTCTGCATGCCTACGCAGGTAGTCAATACTGAATTTCGATTCTTGTCCGGTCGCCTGTGCAGGTCCCTATGCCTGTGCAGGCGGCTGGTACAGTCGCTCCGGTTTGCCTGTGCAGGTGACCTGTACAGGTATACCTCTCTGAAATACCGTAACGTGTGTATACGGCCTAAAGAAACGGTTTGATTTGCTATGTTTTATTTCAATATACATAATTAAATCTAATTAAATCACTGAATTTAGTTTTAATTCGATTTATCATTAAATTTCTTTACATTCAATGTATTTTTATTTATTTATTTAGTTTTATTTATTCTTTGTTATAAAACAATTCCTTATTTTTTAAATATATTTAGAATAAATTTTATATCCAGTTGATACTTTGAAAGTAGTATTAACAAAATAATGTCAATAGTTTGTAAATATAATTTTGCAGAATTTTTCTTTATGCATATCGTTTGAAAATCGGTTGATAGGTTTTGAGAGAAAACAAAATTATTTGAGAGTTAATGTTTTCACATAAAAACGATTTCAATTTTTTTATGTGAAGTTAGTCCCCAACTTCTAATTTTAAAACTTTTGTTAATTCAAATCGTTAAGGAGTTTGAGGGAGTTTAACAGAGCACAAAAATTGTTTGAGAGTTAATAGTTTTTACATCAAACGATTTTAATTTTTTGTGTGTGAAGCTGGCTCCCCACTTAATTTTTTGTGTGAATTTGGCTTCTATTCGGCGCCTATGCATATCTTAAAACTTTCTTTTATGCAAATCGTTAAAGAATCGTTAGAGAGAGTTTGAGAGATAACAATAATCAATTTAAAGTTAGTAATTTTTTACGAAAAAACGATTTCAAGCATTTGTGAGAAGGTGGCCCTCATTTGACCCCATTGCATTTCTCAAAGATTTATTTAATTCAAATCGTTAGCGAGAGTTTGAGAGAGAACAAAAATTATATGACGGTCAATATTTTTTACGTAAAAACGATTTCAAGCTTTCATGTGAAAAACGAAATCGTGTTTACGTAAAAGATATTAACTCTTAAATAATTATTGTTCTCTCTCAAAGTATCTCTAACGATTTGCATAAAATAAATTTTTGAGTTGTGTAATGGGGCCAAATAGAAACCCCAACATCACACAAAAAATTATGTAGGAGACCAGCTTCAAACCAAAAAATTTAAAATCGTTTTTATGTAAAAAAAATATTAACTCTCTAATTTTTGTGCTCGCTCAAACGATTTGAATTAATGAAAGTTTTGAGATTTGTTGAGAAAGTTTTGAGATTTGATTTGTTTTGATGTTGGGGTCTACCTTCACATAAAAATTGACATCGTTTTTACGTGAAAAATACTAATTATCAAATAATTTTTGTCTACTCTCAAATTCTCTCAAACAATTTGTATAAAGAAAAGTTCTGGAAAATGAAGTCGGGGGCCGAGGTAGCTATCTTAACGGCGGTGACTAATCACCTTTTTAACGATTATCTTAATTGTTTTTTAATCATTTGATTATAAGTCATTGGCTTATATTTAACATTTTGACCATACTGTCAAAGTACATACAGTACTATTATTTTAAATACTTTTTGTATGTGTGTTATTTTTATTACACTTGACTGTACTGTTAATACAGTACTACTATTTATTATGTTATTTCATTAACTTGTTTATGGGACGATGAAATTTTTCAATTTTGATCAATTTTATTGAAACCAACTAGAGAGAGCTTATATCTCCATTTTAATTTATTTATCTTATTTTATTTTATTTATCGATTTAATGATTAATCTAATTTTACTTGCTGTTCCGTTTGTGGTTTTTTCATGGTTTTTACACAAACTTTTAAACATATCATTGTATGTTGGAACAGCCCCTAAAGTCGACCATGAACGCAAATTACTGCGTTTTCCATTCGTGTTTATACAAGTATGGGAAGCGTAATCCCTTCGATTAAATTTTTTTTTTCTCTCTTTCTTTTTTTTTGACGCATTCAATACAATTATAAATTGTTTATTTTGAATAAAGATTATTATTATTATTATTATTATTAACCGCTTGAAACCAAACCAAAATTTGTATTAATTTATTTGTTAATATACAAAGATCAAATTTATATGGTTGAAAATTTAATTTAATTTATTTAAATAAAAAAAGCAAAAATAAACACTTTTCGGAATTTATTTTTTTTTAAATTTGAAGAAAATGAAAAGTGTAAGTTTGTTTTTATTTTTGTCATTTTTTCCTTTGTCCATTTGTGGTTCTTTTGGGTATTTTTAAGTTATAGCCAGCTGCTTTATTTGAAAATTGATAAATTTAATAGATCCACTAACTTGTACCGTGCTAATCATTAAAATTATCATTTAAAATAATTGCAAAACTTAATGTATTATTTTAAGTTTTATTATTTGCCAAAGCAAATTTATTTCAAATCAATATTCAATAATCATTATTTGGGAATATTCTGGGAAAATTTTGTGTTCGTAATTAAGACAGTCCGGCCACGGACTAATATTAAATTTACGGTTATAAACGAAAATAGATTTTATCAATACTTTTTCTACTGAGTTTATCTGAACATTTTTACTAACAATGGCTTCTTACCGAGTTAAAATTTAAATACAAAAGGAGGAGGACAAAATAAATAACGATGTTTATTTATTCTAGTCGACGTTTCGTCAATATATTTTGACTTGACCAAGTACTGCAATATAATTATAACAATATTAATATCAGAATACTAACCTCAAAACAAACATCAATTGTCACAATAGTGTCAAAATATATTGACGAAGCGTCGTCCTAGAATAAACTAACATCGTTAGCTATTTTGTCCACATTCCTGAGAATTCCTGAGAGTGTTGTTATAAATCATAGACGAGAATATTAGAGACTTTAAATGATATGTTTCTAAAATTAAACATTCAACACGTAACATATATACTTATGGGAACATATATTTCATCGTAGATACTAATAAAATTTGATACTTATCAATATTACTCAACAAATATCATATCAAAGTATTTATTATGCGCATAAACGTTTTTATTAAATTTATAATACATTAATATGATCAAAGATTTCCCGATTTTTTATTTAAAAAAAATCTAATACCTGAATATCAAGGTCAGCTTCGATACCCTCACTGTAGTGACAAAAACAACGCCGCATGGTCACAACGGAATACTGTCAATGAATAGGTGGATCTCTTCACACACCTAATCCGTTAGTCAGTCAACTCAAATAATCCTCAGGTCAGATCATACCCTCCGTCAAATCGTATAAAAGACAGAACTTTTTCAATATCATTGTGAGACACGCACCAAATTAGCAACAAGCAACATATCTCTGAATTCATATCCCAGAGATAGTTAAGATTAGCTAATTCATACTGATGATGATTACATTGTAGTCGAAATACGTATTTATAAAATACAAACAAATGTTCTAGGAATAGGGGGAAAAAAAATTTGAAATGTAATTTCAAAAAACCTAAAGTTCTCTTTGATTATTTTAATAATCTTTATATTCAATTTTCGATAACGACGTTATCCAAAGATCAATTTAAACATATGGCATTCTAAATGGCACATTTGATGTATTCTATATATTTACTGACGTTGTAGAGTATCCATTTGCACTATTTTGTGGTTTACAAGACAATTTTTATTTACAGGATAAGAATAGGCAGCAATACTTTGAGGGGGGGGGGGGTTGTTACACGTCCCATAAATTATCACATTTTCCATATATTATCTATAATTGCCTACTGTTGATTTTATTTGTTGAATACTATATATTTTTAATACCATAATAATCTCTTTAAGTAGATAAGTGGTTAAGGTAAATAAAATAGCTTCAATATACAGAAGGTTCAATAACGACTAGTCTTAGTTTTCAGAAATGATAATGTTAAAAAAATTAAAATACTAATATTAATTACACCTTTCCATTTACAATACATTGTAGAGAATATGCATTACCAGTGGGATTAAGGAAAGCAAATAAAGGAAAGAGGAAAGGTAAGGTAAGAACTTTTCCAATAAGTGCTTCCATAGAAAACAGAGGTAAGAGTATCCGTCTCCTAATTTATATACAGGTTGGGGCATAAGGGAAAGGAAGGGGCGTGCGGCATGTTACAATACATTCCTTGGCTCAAACCATTTCACTTTCAATTGCCATCATGGAGTCGTGGACGTTAGAGCAACGCATATCCACGAATGATTGTTTAGTTCGGAGTGGTGTGTCGGTGACTGAACCTGAATTCCGCTTGAGACACAATCTTACGTTGGGCTAATAATCTTCGAACAGGAGGCTTAATAAAGAAAAATAGTACCTCAGCCATCAACGCACTGTGCGTACTCCAAAGAACGTTGAAAGGGTTAGACAAGCTATACTGCGAACCCCACGCCGCTCTGCACGTAGTCGTTCAGCTACACTTCAAACCAGCCATCGTACTATAAGACGGTAAAAAAATCCCCCATACAAAATAGCGATTGTGCAAGAATTGAGTGTAAGAGAAGCTTAAACTTTATGAGGAGAATGAAAACATGTTGTTGGAAATGAGTGAGGTAGCTCCAATTTCACATTAACGTGACCTTCAACAGACAAAATGCATCAACGAATGACCGCTGCACAGCTCCAATTGTCGTGAACACAGCTCCAATTGTCTTTGTTCTTAAATATATTGTTATACCAATAAATATTTTTAAAGCAAAAACTAACTATTTTATTGTTATTTAACAAATACTTCCTACCCCTCAACCGATCAAGCGCGAATATGCGTTGCTCTAACGTCCAGGGCTCCATGAGAGCAACTCAAATCCTCAAACATAATAAAAATTAAATATGAATTTAAAATATACCTATTACTATATGTCAACGAAGCATTGAATAACCACTGAATATTGATATGAGTTTTAAATAAAATCATTCTTGTTAAAATTAAGCTTAAATTTCAATACAATATCTATCCGTTTAGCTGATGAGAAAAGATAATTAAATGCATAATATCAACATATAAATTAAGATTGAATATCAAAATTTTCCAGAATTCCTACATAAATTATTTATATTTTATAAATACGCATTTCGATTACCAAGTAGTCATTTTCAGTATGCATTAGCTAATCGTAATATTATTCGATATGTTAAACGTGGCTAATTTGACGCGTGTCTCACAGACTACAGTGTTTGTCTCTAAAATACAAATTATAGATAAATCTGTCAATTATACAGCCACTAGAACAAACATAATAAATAGTTTTTCATTTCAGTGAACTCATAAAAACTGTGCCCAGGGATCAAAGCAAAACCACTTCTAAAGAATATGAATATGTAGTCAGTAACAAATTAAAAAACCGTTGATAATTAAATACAAAAATTATACATATTTGATTAGGCAGACCGAACAGGGAGCAAAAGTGTACCTCATTATGTCAATATCGACGTTATTGTACTTCTTTTATATCGATGCGGAAGCATTTCTGAATTTCTGAAGAAAGTTTATAACAAAAAGTTGTCTATTTAAATAAATTCTATCATTCTTTTAATTTAGGTATAGTTATTCTATCTAGCTATAAAGAGAGCATCCTGTATATGTTATTTATGTATTCTACAAATAAGAATGGAAATCAATAATCGTTTATTTTCGATTAAAGGTACGCTTGTATATATTTTTAATATTAAGAACAATACAAATTTTAAATTTAAACTCAATATATATGTATATGTACCTATATCTTTCCCCGAAACGTATACTGTCGTAATTCCAATTTTGTTTTTACCAATATTACCAGTTATCTCGGCCAACGAACGGGTGTATAAATAAATATATATATATATATATATATATATATATATATATATATATATATATATATATATATATATATATATATATATATAAATATATAAATATATATATATATATATATATATATATATATATATACATATATATTTAAAATTTTGCCCCAATTCGTAGACCAATTATTTGCATTTTATAAATACGTATTTCGATTACAAACATCATCAGTATGACTTAGCTAATCATCTCTACATTTTTCGAGAATTTAAATAAAATGTACCCGTCAGTAGAATTTACAAACGAAATAGAACAAACAGGCTCGATTCCATTTTTAGATATAAAAATTACAAGGAATAACGATACAAAAAAATTATAATTCGATATCTACAGAAAACCTACATACACTGAACGATACATTACAGCCGATTCAAACAGCCCACCTCAACACAAAATAGCTGTTCTCAATTTTTTAGTAAACAGGTTACTTAACGTTCCACTGTTAAAGAAATACTATTTTACAGAACTAAACCATATTAAAGAAATTGCAATCTTTAATGGCTTCGATTCTAACATAATTTGGTCCGCAGAACTAAATTTAAAATTTTATTTTTAAACACAAGATACTGGCAACGCTGAGCAAAAGAAATGTGCAAGCTAACATATTTCCGCGCCCATGCACAAACAAAATCACAATCACAGGATTAAAGAATCATAACCTGAAAACAGCGCTTGTTAGTAAAAATTAATTTAAACAGTTACTGGACAACCCAAAGAATAAAATTATCAATGAACAACAATCGGGTATAAATAGTGCAAGTTGTCAAAATTGTTCGAAAATTTATATTGGTCCATTTGCCCACTTAAAATTTGGGAGAACCAAAAAATCGTGTATAGAGCTGCACACGTTATTGAAAACAACCACAAAATTGACAAATCTAATTTAAAACTACTGAAATCGGTACAAAACCCCACAGAATTAGTTGCATACGAAAGTATCTACATATACAAATTAAGAAAACAAATCATGAATTTAGACAATGGTCCAATTTCAAATTCTGATTTAATAAAATTAATTCATTTTCAAAATTCATACCTGAATATCAAGGTTAGCTGCGAATAACACCCTCACGTTATTGACAATAACAAGACCGTGTAGTCAGAAAAGGATTACCCCAAACAATGGGTTGGATCATCAAACACTTCACCCTTTAATTGGTCAGTTAACTCAAGTAATTCCTTAACTCAAGTAAGGTACTACATCATTCAGATCATATAAAAGACCGAAGTTTTTTAATATTATTGTGAGACACGCACCAAATTAGCAACGAGTGACATATCTTTGACTCCATATCCTCGAGATAGTTACGATTAGCTAATCCATACTGATGAAGACTACTTTGTAGTCGAAATACGTATTTATAAAATACAAATAATTGTTTAATATTTGTTTATTTATGTATACTTTCGCGTCAACATAACGATGTTTGTCCAAATTCATTTCGGTTACGTATGACAAACTGTAGAAGACTTTAGCGTATACTCCGACAAATTTCATTGTCATTGAATTTTTTTTTTTAAATTAAATAAAATACTGATATGAAAAAATTAACTCGTCAACCAGGAATCGAACCTCGGGCCTCTGGATAACTAGTCCAGTATGCTTCCGCTACACCAAAGACGATTGTTACGTAATAGCCAACTTTTTCATATTATTCTAATTTTTTTTTAATTATTTAGGAATTTGGACAAACATCGTTATGTTGACGCGAAAGTATACACAATTAAACAAATATTAAATAAATAAATCACTTCAACAGAAGTAATACTGTCTAAATAAATAAAAAATTAGAATAATATGAAAAAGTCGGCTATTACGTCACAATCGTCTTTGGTGTAGGGGAAGCATACTGGACTAGTTATCCAGAGGCCCGAGGTTCGATTCCTAGTTGACGAGTTAATTTTTTCATATCAGTATTTAATTTAACAATTGCAATTTAACAATGCAATTGGTCTCCATATCAATTTTTCCTATATATATATAAATCGATGTGTGTATGTATGTTCCCTATGGACTCCAAAACGGGTGGACCGATATTGATGAAATTTTCAGGCAATTTTCAGATTATCCGAGCGGGTGATCCTGTGAAGTTTGGCGATCGGCAAAAAAATTTAGTTTTTTGGCAATTTTGTGTCATATTTTCAATTTTGTGTCATCTGGCATCAGATAATTAGGCTATTCTGGCTAGTAACTAATATTATTCAGTACAATACGTAAACTTTTGTGGTTCTTTGTACGTATCTGAGCAAATACTCAGTAATAAATGCAAGTCAATTAACTTCAAGAGCCTTCCATAAATGTACGGGTTATATTCCGATAACGTAATTTTTTCGAATTATTTTTGTTTATAATAATTGGCGAGCTTTTAAACGATATCCCTTTGCTCCCTTTAAGTCATAGTTTTGCTGTTAAAATTAATTAATTAATGAGATATCGAAAACAGGACCGTACACATTATTCATATACAGGATATGTACACATTATCGCGAGGCTATAACGATTACCATAAAGGTACACGATTTTTGTATTTTTCTTTACTTCCACAAAATAATTTTTCACATACACGATACGGTAGTTAACAAATAAAATTAAAGATACAAGAATAATATATTTCAATGAAAATAATGAATATTTGTTCTACAAAACGAGATTTTTAAGTCTCATTCTTATATGCGTGTTGTATATATGAATTAAATTTTAAAGGGACGTATAAAATAATATTTATTCACTGATTCCTGTTCCGCAATCTGTCCTTTTAATGTTTTTCCTTTTAATTTTAACCTCTATATAGATAGAAAACTAAAATTCGTTACGTAGGATCTGCGTCAACATAGCAAATTAGAGTACATAAAACACTCTTTAGTGCGGTCACAATTTTAATCAGATCAAAATGTTGTATATGATATTATTTTGGTAATTGCAAGGACAATTTTATTAATAATTGACATAGGTCAATGGGACCGGCCAAGTAGCCGCGCTTGTTAGCGCCGTCTACTTGGGACTGGGAGGTTATGGGTTTGAATCCCGACATCGGCAGTTTATCAGTTGTAAAAAAAAGAAGGCGGTTAATTTACTAAACTGTCGGCGTATGCACAAGAATGAAGTGACCGGGTATGCTTATGAAGGTTTTCTACAGTTTCCTTCACGAACTCCAGATAAATATCGGCATAGTTTTTGTCAAAGTCGGTTTCCTAGTCTACACACAAAATTCTTTCCACTCCACTCACATCCTCACATCCTTAGGCATCACAATGGACCTTATGGTCCAATCCGCTACAATCTATCTCTATCTCTGGGTCTAGGGGAAAGAGGGGGCGGGGCCACAGAGAAAGAACAAAACACAAAACAAAAAATATCTCTCTTGATATTAGAACAATCGAAAAGTGTATGAGGAGTAAAGTTGTAGAAAATCACGTTTGCTACAATTCATTAACTAATTACTTTTCTCAAACTCTAATGTGTACAGAGATATTTAGAATCTAGAGCACGGTAGTGCGCAAGGCCGAGATTTAAGGGAGACTTTCGGACTTTTCACTACAGTGCTATATCTTATCGTTAATTTAGGCTCATTTTTTGGGTGCTGTATCTTTTGAACGGAAAGAGCTACAGGGTTGATATTTCGAATATAGATACTTTACGGAATTATAAGAACCAATGTTTTCAATCAATGTTAACGAATTAACCGTTAAAAAGTTATTTCACTTCAAAAACGCAAAATTCGTGGGAACGCCCACAATTCTTGGTAACTAATAGATCAAAATGTTTAGCTACTTCCAGATATGCTGTAAAGTTGATATTGGGCATGTAGATAGCTGTAGTACCCAAACCGACGAGAAAATTGCGAAAACTCGAAATTTGTATCGGAAAAGTGGAAAATTTAACATTTTTTATTTTTAAGACTAGTTTAACTCAAACTACCATGTAGAGAACGATATATCATATATACCTATTAATTTTTATACCATATAGAAATAGACATTGCTATTTGAATACAGCAGTATGCGTTGATTTTAAAAGTTATGCAACGGAAGCCTCGGAAAATTGGAAAAACATCCTCCAAAATTATGTTTTTCTGTTCTATTAATGCTATAAAGTTTGAATTTTCACTAATCGACCCGAAATAACGTCAAAATTAACAGAATATTTTGAAAAATTTCATTACCTACATCGCAACCACACCGAAAATGGGAAAAACATCCCTAAAACTTACCTCTTTACTTCTATTCATGATAGAAAGATCAGTTTTTTTCCATCACAACCCTTCGAATTTGGTAAAAACACCCCCAAAACCAACCTTTTTGTTCTATACATACAACAAGATGCAGTTTTTTGCAATCGACGCTTAATAGCTACAAATTAGGAAGTTATTTCGAAAAACTTAATATATTTTTTTGCAAACTCCCGAAAAATTGAAAAAACACCCCCCAAAATTACGTTTTTCAGTTCTATATATGATGAAATGATGGAAATTTGACCAATCGACCCGAAATAAAGTCAATTTAACAGAACACTTTGAAAAATTTTTTTACCTATAACGCAAACCTCCGAAAATGGGAAAAACACCCCTTAAACTGCCTTAAGGCATTTTGATCAGACTAAAAATATGACCGCTAGAGAGTGATTTATGCATTCTAAGGAAATTCGCTAAGTTGACGCAGCTCTTGCGTAACGAATTTTTTTTTGTGAAGTGGAGCCAACGGGTCAAGTCATTTCTTCAAAGACTATAACGTTGATAATCAATTATCTGTAATAATAAACGATTAGTTTAGAAGTCATAATCGAAACAAATCAAATAACATCTTATATATACTAAATTTTATATAGTTATTTTAATAAAAAATATATCACTCTTATTTCACATTAATTTGTGGCGTTTTAATAAAAGGCCTATGATATATGATCGATAAATATTATTATCAATAATCCAATGTATAAAATTTATGCTTTCTTTTCAGTTTTCTTTGGCAATAACACTGCTTGAATATTTGGTAATATACCGCCTTGGGCGATTGTTACACCAGATAATAATTATCACGAGCTGCATTACCAGCTAATTCAAGAACTTCAGCAGCTAAATATTCCATAACTGCTGCCAAATAAACTGGAGCACCAGCACCCACTCGTTCAGCATAATTTCCTTTCCGCAATAATCTGTGAATTCTTCCAACAGGGAATTGTAATCCTGCACGACTTGATCTTGACTTTGCTTTACCCTTAACTTTACCACCTTTACCGCGTCCAGACATTTTTGTATTTTTTTTTATTAATAAAAAAAATAAATGGGTAACACTTGTATGTTTATTGTACAGAATCTCGTACAACAATGTTAAAATTTTAAGGTTATTCAATTAATTTATAATATTTATTATTTATCATATGTTAGGTATTAACCAGTAGTATTATAGAAATGTCATAGACCAATGAGCGCACAGCATTCATATATCATGTAAGATCGGTTTTCATATATATATATCATAAAACTGGGTAACTATTTTTCATTTCAGATTACCTAAAATATCCAACCTCGGTTGTCCTACTCATACCACATCCTTTTTCCTGTTTTCCACCGACGCACGTCGGGCGGGATGAAAATGACGACATCGCTGACGCCCCATCGGGCGAAAGCGCACTATCAGTTCCCAGAATAATGATCTTGGATCAAACTGGACTTTAATATCTGATTCATCCCGTAACTATTTTTATTGATAAACAGATTGCTTTGTGAGAAGTATCAATTGTTAACAAAAATGCCACCTAAAACAAGTGGAAAGGCAGCCAAAAAAGCTGGTAAAGCACAAAAGAATATATCAAAGAGTGATAAAAAAAAGAAGAGGAAGCGTAAGGAATCATACGCAATTTACATATACAAAGTATTGAAACAAGTACATCCTGATACTGGTATATCTAGTAAAGCTATGAGTATCATGAACAGTTTTGTTAATGATATTTTTGAACGTATTGCTGCTGAAGCATCACGTTTAGCTCACTATAATAAACGTTCAACAATTACAAGTCGGGAAATTCAAACTGCAGTTCGACTATTATTACCTGGTGAATTAGCAAAACATGCTGTCAGTGAAGGTACTAAAGCTGTTACAAAATATACAAGTTCAAAATAATATAATTCGAAGTGATATTTAATAAATATACAAACATCATCCTATGAAATCGGCTTTCTTTTTAAGAAAGCCATCAAATATTTTCAAATAAGTGTAAACTATTATTAATATCAAATATAATAATATTTTTATAATTTAATAAATATTTGGTTGTAAATATTATTTGATCATACATTTTTTTAAATATTTGAATTTTTTTGGATGCATTTCATGTCAATGTTGCAAATTTTGAAAAGTCGGAAAATTTTATAAATATATATTTATTATATAAATAAATAATAATTACTCTTATTCGAATAATTTTATTTTTATTTTTTTTGTATTTTTTTTTTTGTTTATTTATTTATTTAAAAAAAATATATTCGGGGGTTGGGGAGATTTTAATTAAATTTGAAATGCAAATCCCACCCATACCCCCGAATTACAAATTGTCCACCGCGACTGTTACGGCGACTATGAGATCCGTTACCGCGACTGTGTCGGCGACTGCGTGTGCCGCGACCGCGACTAAATCCATTACCGCGATAACTGGCTCTAAAACCTCTACTTGGAGCTGCAATAGGAGCTGCAACTGGCGCTGCATTTGGAGCTGCATTTGTAGTTGCAATTGGAGCTGCAATTGGAGCTACAATTGGAGCTGCAATTGGAGCTGCAATTGGAACTGCAACCTGAGCCAGAGATTCCTCTTGAACAGTTTCAGTTTCAATTCCTCCAACAGTACGAATATCTGCGGTTGCTGAGTCTTCTTTATCAACGTCCATTCTAAAAAATTAATGTGTAAATATATATCGGATATCAAAAACATAAATGTAAGATAGGGCCGAGTTTTCGGGTAAATCCTTAAAGTAATAGTTCCTTTTTAAAAAGGGATGATATGAGAGTAAGTACCGAGCTATTAATAAAGTAAATAGCTCTAGACTTCATATAATAGTTGCTCCTTAAAAAGTGATGATATCCCAATAATGATCCTATTTACAAAGAGGTATTATATACCAAATTTTTTTTTACATTTAAACAATTTTCCCTAATTACTTTTTTTGGTAGATTTAATACAAATTTAGTAGATTAATTATTATATAGTATTAATTATTATATAGTAGTAAATAAATATAATAGAATAAATTATTTTTAAATTACCATTTATATTAATATGTAAGTAAATTGCCATGTAGAAAACATAAAAAGTTAGAAAATATCATCTAAAATTCAATTATTTTTTGTCTGTTTAATTACAAACTAATTGATTGATTGATTAATATCGGGGTAAAAACTATTGCACTTCGACCCTATGATCCATTGTGCACCCCCTCCTACCTCAGTCTGACGAGACTCGCTTCTCCCATATGTTGGCAATAGCCTGGAGCTTGCCTATCAGGCCCTCCCAAAGGTTCATATATTTGGGGTGAGATGCACCGAATATTCTGTATCTGTATCAGTTAAAGATTATGTGGCTGGATGTTTCTTTCTCCTCCCCGGCATCCAGATCAATTTAACATTGTTCCGTTTTGCTAGTTAAGGCTAATTAAGGTTATTCAATTAATTTATAATATTTATTATTTATCATATGTTAGGTATTAACCAATAGTATTATAGAAATGTCATAGACCAATGAGCGCACAGCATTCATATATCATGTAAGATCGGTTTTCATATATATATATCATAAAACTGGGTAACTATTAGCGAATTTCCTGAAAGGAAATAGAGCTATTGGTCCCGTACCGAAGTCAAAATTTCGCGAAAATTTCTTCAAATGTCCATCGATCCTACCTTGTAGATGTCAAAAATCACCATCTGTAAAATTTATATATATATATATCTATGGACATATATATATATATATATATATATATATATATACATATATATATATATATATATATACATATATATATATGTGTCTGTCATCACTCTAGCGGTTACATTTTATCGGAATGAGATTTGGTATTTGAAGCGCTTTTGGTATTCAAAAGATCAAGTTCGTTAATGGGTAAAATCGGATTAGGGGAAAGGGGGGTTTAGAGGGAGGGTGAAACACAAAATTTGACATATCTCCCTTAATATTCGAAAAATCGAAAATTTTATAAGAAGTAAAGTTGTAGGTATTAAGTTTTACTGTAATTTTGTTTCTTATCATTTTTTCTGTAACCCTAATATTTACAAAAATATTGACGGTTTAAGATTGAAAATTAAATTCCTCAATATCTCTGGACGCATTAGAGTTTGAGCAAAAAAGATAAGGTGATGAATTGTAGCAAACATGATTTTCTACAACTTTGTTTCTTACGCATTTTTCGATTGTTCTAATATTAAGAGAGATTTATTATATTTTGTGTTTTCTTCTATCTTTATGCCCCCCTTTCCCCTTGACGTATGTTATTTATTAATAAAATTGGCCATGCAAATACTAAAATCAGACACGACATTTCATTTTGATCAGACTAACATTGTGACCGCTAGAGAGTAATTTATTTATTCCAAGGAAATTCGCTAAGTTGAAGCAGCTCCTGCGTAACGAATTTTTTTTCATTTCAGATTACCTAAAATATCCAACCTCGGTTGTCCTACTCATACCACATCCTTTTTCCTGTTTTCCACCGACGCACGTCGGGCGGGATGAAAATGACGACATCGCTGACGCCCCATCGGGCGAAAGCGCACTATCAGTTCCCAGAATAATGATCTTGGATCAAACTGGACTTTAATATCTGATTCATCCCGTAACTATTTTTATTGATAAACAGATTGCTTTGTGAGAAGTATCAATTGTTAACAAAAATGCCACCTAATACAAGTGGAAAGGCAGCCAAAAAAGCTGGTAAAGCACAAAAGAATATATCAAAGAGTGATAAAAAAAAGAAGAGGAAGCGTAAGGAATCATACGCAATTTACATATACAAAGTATTGAAACAAGTACATCCTGATACTGGTATATCTAGTAAAGCTATGAGTATCATGAACAGTTTTGTTAATGATATTTTTGAACGTATTGCTGCTGAAGCATCACGTTTAGCTCACTATAATAAACGTTCAACAATTACAAGTCGGGAAATTCAAACTGCAGTTCGACTATTATTACCTGGTGAATTAGCCAAACATGCTGTCAGTGAAGGTACTAAAGCTGTTACAAAATATACAAGTTCAAAATAATATAATTCGAAGTGATATTTAATAAATATACAAACATCATCCTATGAAATCGGCTTTCTTTTTAAGAAAGCCATCAAATATTTTCAAATAAGAGTAAACTATTATTAATATCAAATATAATAATATTTTTATAATTTAATAAATATTTGGTTGTAAATATTATTTGATCAAAAACATAAATGATGAAAATTGGCTAGCTATAAAAGGGTGTTTTTTAGTTTTTTCATATCAAGAGCACGGTAGTGCGTGGCCGAGTTTTAAGGGAGACATTCGGACTTTTCACTACAGTGTTATTACTACACCTTAATTTAGGCTCATTTTTTGGGTGCTGTATCTTTTGAACGGAAAGAGCTACAGGGTTGATATTTCGAATATAGATACTTTACGGAATTATAAGAACCAATGTTTTCAATCAATGTTAACGAACTAACCGTTAAAAAGTTATTTCACTTCAAAAACGCAAAATTCGTGGGAACGCCTTAAAAACTTAAGTATTAGATATCAAAATTATGAGCTACTTCCAGATATGCTGTAAAGTTGATATTGGGCATGTAGATAGCTGTAGTACCCAAACCGACGGGAAAATTGCGAAAACTCGAAATTTGTATCGGAAAAGTGGAAAATTTAACATTTTTTATTTTTAAGACTAGTTTAACTCAAACTACCATGTAGAGAACGATATATCATATATACCTATTAATTTTTATACCATATAGAAATAGACATTGCTATTTGAATACAGCAGTATGCGTTGATTTTAAAAGTTATGCAACGGAAGCCTCGGAAAATTGGAAAAACATCCTCCAAAATTATGTTTTTCTGTTCTATTAATGCTATAAAGTTTGAATTTTCACTAATCGACCCGAAATAACGTCAAAATTAACAGAATATTTTGAAAAATTTCATTACCTACATCGCAACCACACCGAAAATGGGAAAAACATCCCTAAAACTTACCTCTTTACTTCTATTCATGATAGAAAGTTCGGTTTTTTTCCATCACAACCCTTCGAACTTGGTAAAAACACCCCCAAAACCAACCTTTTTGTTCTATACATACAACAAGATGCAGTTTTTTGCAATCGACGCTTAATAGCTACAAATTAGGAAGTTATTTCGAAAAACTTAATATTTTTTATTGCAAACTCCCGAAAAATTGAAAAAACACCCCCCAAAGTTACGTTTTTCAGTTCTATATATGATGAAATGATGGAAATTTGACCAATCGACCCGAAATAAAGTCAATTTAACAGAACACTTTGAAAAATTTTTTTACCTATAACGCAAACCTCCGAAAATGGGAAAAACACCCCTTAAACTGCCTTAAGGCATTTTGATCAGACTAAAAATATGACCGCTAGAGAGTGATTTATGTATTCTAAGGAAATTCGCTAAGTTGACGCAGCTCCTGCGTAACGAATTTTTTTTTGTGAAATGGAGCCAACGGGTCAAGTCATTTCTTCAAAGACTATAACGTTGATAATCAATTATCTGTAATAAACGATTAGTTTAGAAGTCATAATCGAAACAAATCAAATAACATCTTATATATACTAAATTTTATATAGTTATTTTAATAAAAAATATATCACTCTTATTTCACATTAATTTGTGGCGTTTTAATAAAAGGCCTATGATATATGATCGATGAATATTATTATCAATAATTCAATGTATAAAATTTATGCTTTCTTTTCAGTTTTCTTTGGCAATAACACTGCTTGAATATTTGGTAATATACCGCCTTGAGCAATTGTTACAAAAAATAATTTATTTAATTCTTTTCATCATTACGAATTGCTAATTGAAAATAAACTTGTTTATTTTTAAACAACTTGTTTACTTAAAAAAAGTTACATTGTAACAATACAATAAAACAATGTTTTCTATTTGGAGTATTAAAACATAATGATATATTAAACTAGAAAATTTTTATTTAAATACTAAATGTCTATCTAATCAAAAAGGAGGCGGTAACCTTGTCAACAAATCAGATCGATATATGCTTCATATGTTATTTTAATTACAATTAAAGTTGTTAAATTTTCCGTTTGTAAGGTAAGTTTTCGAGAAAATCTTAATAAAATAGATGCTTTTTAATAAGTGATGATATGGGATAAAGGACCGAGCTATTTACAAAGTAAATAGATCCAGACTTCATATAATAGTTGCTCCTTAAAAAGTGATCATATACGAGAAAAGACCGAGCTATTAACAAAGTAAATAGCTCTAGACTTCAAATAATAGCTGTTCCTTAAAAAGTGATGATATCCCATAAAGTTTCGAGCTATTTACAAGCTAAACAGCTCGGTAAACTATTTGTTAAAAAAATAAATGAGGGGTAAATTAATTAAGTGTAAGAAAAAATTTGGTTGAAATTTATGTCGTAAGTTTTCCCTTAGTATGTTTTTATTAGCGAATTTCCTGAAAGGAAATAGAGCTATTGGTCCCGAACCGAAGTCAAAATTTCGCAAAAATTTCTTCAAATGTCCATCGATCCTACCTTGTAGATGTCAAAAATCACCATCTGTAAAATTTATATATATATATCTATAGACATATATATATATATATATATATATATATATATATATATATATACATATATATATATATATATATATATATATATATATATATATATATGTGTCTGTAATCACTCTAGCGGTCACAGTTTTCATTTTATCGGAATGAGATTTGGTATTTAAAGCGCTTTTAGTATTCAAAAGGTCAAGTTCGTTAATGGGTAAAATCGGACCAGGGGAAAGGGGGTTTTAGAGGGAGGGGGAAACTCAAAATTTGACATATCTCCCTTAATATTCGAAAAATCGAAAATTTTATAAGAAGTAAAGTTGTAGGTATTAAGTTTTACTGTAATTTTGTTTCTTATCATTTTTTCTGTAACCCTAATATTTACAAAAATATTGATGGTTTAAGATTGAAAATTAAATTTCTCAATATCTCTGTACACATTAGAGTTTGAGCAAAAATGATAAGGTGATGAAATGTAGAAAACATGATTTTCTACAACTTTGTTTCTTACGCATTTTTCGATTGTTCAAATATTAAGAGAGATATTTTAGATTTTGTGTTTTCTTCTATCTTTATGCACCCCTTTTCTATTGACGTATGTCATTAGCGAATTTCCTGAAAGGAAATAGAGCTATTGGTCCCGTACCGAAGTCAAAATTTCGCAAAAATTTCTTCAAATGTCCATCGATCCTACCTTGTAGATGTCAAAAATCACCATCTGTAAAATTTATATATATATATCTATGGACATATATATATATATATATATACATATATATATATATATATATATATACATATATATATATGTGTCTGTAATCACTCTAGCGGTCACAGTTTTCATTTTATCAGAATGAGATTTGGTATTTGAAGCGCTTTTGGTATTCAAAAGGCCAAGTTCGTTAATGGGTAAAATCGGACCAGGGGAAAGGGGGGTTTAGAGGGAGGGTGAAACACAAAATTTGACATATCTCCCTTAATATTCGAAAAATCGAAAATTTTATAAGAAGTAAAGTTGTAGGTATTAAGTTTTACTGTAATTTTGTTTCTTATCATTTTTTCTGTAACCCTAATATTTACAAAAATATTGACGGTTTAAGATTGAAAATTAAATTCCTCAATATCTCTGTACGCATTAGAGTTTGAGTAAAAATGATAAGGTGGTGAATTGTAGCAAACATGATTTTCTACAACTTTGTTTCTTACGCATTTTTCGATTGTTCTAATATTAAGAGAGAAATTTTATATTTTGTGTTTTCTTCTATCTTTATGCCCCCCTTTCCCCTTGACGTAAGTTATTTATTAATAAAATTGGCCATGCAAATACTAAAATCAGATACGACATTTCATTTTGATCAGACTAACATTGTGACCGCTAGTGAGTAGTTTATTTATTCCAAGGAAATTCGCTAAGTTGAAGCAGCTCCTGCGTAACGAATTTTTTATTAATAAAATTGGCCATGCAAATACTAAAATCAGATACGACATTTCATTTTGATCAGACTAACATTGTGACCGCTAGAGAGTAATTTATTTATTCCAAGGAAATTCGCTAAGTTGAAGTAGCTCCTGCGTAACGAATTTTTAAAATTTTATAACGCGGCATGTTTAAAAATATTTGAAATCATCAGAAAAATTAACTTGCCGCGTTATAAAATTTTAATAAAAACATACTGTACAGAATATTGTACAGAATCGCATATATGTAAGGTATACAAGTGTTACACATACAAGTGTTACACATTTAATTGTTTTATTAATAAAAATTCGTTACGCAGGAGCTGCTTCAACTTAGCGAATTTCCTTAGAATAAATCACTCTCTAATGATCACAATTTTAGTCTGATCAAAATGAAATGTCATATATGATTTTAGCATTTGCAAGTCCAATTTTCTCAATAAATGACATACGTCGAGGCGAATGGGGGGAGGTATCAAAAAAGAAGAAAACACAAAATATAAAATATCTCTCTTAATATTAGAACAATCGAAAAATGCGTAAGGAATAAAGTTGTATAAAATCAAATTTGCTACAATTCATCACCTTATCATTTTTGCTCAAACTCTAATGTGTACAGAGATATTAAGGAATTTAATTTTCAATATTAAACCGTCAATATTTCTGTAAATATTATTGTTACAGAAAAAATGATAAGAAACAAAATTACAGTAAAACTTAGTACCTACAACTTTACTTCTAAAAAAATTTTTCGATTTTTCAAATTTTAAGGGAGATATCTCAAATTTTATGTTTCCCCCTCCCTCTAAACCCCCCTTTCCCCTGGTCCGATTTTACCCATTAACGAACTTGACCTTTTGAATATCAAAAGCGCCTCAAATACCAAATCTCATCCCGATAAAATGAAAACTGTGACCGCTAGAGTGATGACAGACACATATATATATATATATATATATATATATATATATATATATGTATATATATATATATATGTCCATAGATATATATATATATATATATAAATTTTTCAGATGGTGATTTTTGACATCTACTAGGTAGGATCGATGGACATTTGAAGAAATTTTTGTGAAATTTTGACTTCGGTACGGGACCAATAGCTCTATTTCCTTTCAGGAAATTCGCTAAAAGAGTAAAGTATCGCGAAGCGAAAGGAACGCATAGCATACGCGAAGCATATGCGAAGAGTAACAAAACGCTACGCGTTTTGTGCGAAGCCTTTGGCTTCGTATATTTAAGCCTTTCAAAAATTATTGATATCCGACCAAAAACATAAATGTAAGAAAGGGCCGAGTTTTCGGGAAAATCCTTAATGTAATAGTTCCTTCTTAAAAAGTGATGATATGAGAGTAATGACCGAGCTATTTACAAAGTAAATAGCTCTAGACTTCATATAATAGTTGCTTCTTAAAAAGTGATGATATGGCAGAAAGGACCGAGCTATTTACAAAGTAAATAGCTCTAGACTTTATATAATAGTTGCTTGTTAAAAAGTGATGATATGGAAGAAAGGACCGAGCTATTTACAAAGTAAATAGCTCTAGACTTCAGATAATAGTTGCTCTTTGAAAAGTGATGATATCCCATTAAAGAGCCGAGCTATTTACAAAGTAAATAGCTCGGTAAACTATTAACTAAAAAAAATAATGAGGGTAAATTGATTAAATGTAAGAAAAAATTTGGTTTAAAATTATTTCATAAGTTTTCCCTTAGTATGTTTTTAAAATTTTATATAGCGCGGCAAGTTATTTTTTCTGATTTCCAATATTTTAAATCTTGCCGCGTTATAAAATTTTAAAAACATACTAAGGGAAAACTTATGAAATAATTTTAAACCAAATTTTTTCTTACATTTAATCAATTTACCCTCATTATTTTTTTTAGTTAATAGTTTACCGAGCTATTTACTTTGTAAATAGCTTGGCTCTTTAATGGGATATCATCACTTTTCAAAGAGCAACTATTATCTGAAGTCTAGAGCTATTTACTTTGTAAATAGCTCGGTCCTTTCTGCCATATCATCACTTTTTAAGAAGCAACTATTATATGAAGTCTAGAGCTATTTACTTTGTAAATAGCTCGGTCATTACTCTCATATCATCACTTTTTAAGAAGGAACTATTACATTAAGGATTTTCCCGAAAACTCGGCCCTTTCTTACATTTATGTTTTTGGTCGGATTTTAACTTTCAACCATAAATTGTAAATATTTCTGTAAATATCAGTGTGACAGAAAAAATGATTAGAAACAAAATTACAGTAGGTTAAAATAATTTTCTACAACATTGTTTCTTAAGTGTTTTTCGATTTTGTCCAATATTAAGGAAGATATGCCAAATTATGTGTTTCCGTATTCCTATATACTCCCTTTTCTCCTTGTCCGATTTTACCCATTAACGAACTTGACCTTTCAAATACCAAAAGGGTCACAAATACCAAATTTTAAATCGGATTAAAAATAGGTCCATTTCCTTAAGAGGAAATTTGCTAATAAAGATGTTTATTTTCAATTGTTTGAGATATTGAAATTTTACCGAATCTTTACGTTTTGAGTCTGCTTGTTTATGTGTGTGTGTATGTATGTGTATCTGTGAGTAAGATATCTCAATAACGGAGATAGCAAGAGTAATGAAATTTAGTTTATATTTTCGTTTCACACGACTGCAATGCTTAGGCAGAAATAGCTAAGGCGCAAATGTCCTTATATCTTAATGTTTTTGATATTTTTGAGAATTTCTCGAAAACATTTCCGACGATTTTTTTAAACTTTAAACCATGATTACACTTTTTAAGACCTAGATTTTCAAGTACTTGTCACTACTAAAATTTTGTTAGAATGTGTAGTTTACTGGTGATCGCAGAAAACAAATTTTTCAGCTAGGCCTACAAAAATTTAAACTTATATATTATAGCATAAGCCGAAAGTGACCCTCTCTTCTTGTAATTTTTTTGTGTTCTTGAAAATTATCTCAAAAACAGCACAAAATAGAGCAAAAATTGAAATTAAAAAAATATACAACTTTTTTAACTAGCATTTTTGTTAAACGAAATAAATTATGCTCAATACTTTCGTTTAAATTCAATTTTGATTGTTAATAAATACAATTATGTGTGTATATATTCTACTCTCATGTTGAATTCAATGATATCAAGTTATTGTTTAAATTCTGTTTATAGAGGGTTTCTTTGTGAGTGTTTTACACCAGATTTTTATAAAATTTCATTTTATTTATTTTTATTTTCCAAGTTAATTAAACATATGCATGAAAATCATTTTCATTATATCGTACCCCATTCGGCTGCCCATCCCCAGTTCACAATTTGATTTATTTTACGTACGGTAATAAATTGGTATGAATAATTAATTGCATTTTATATTTTATTCCTGAATTTTATTTTGGTTTAGGTACCGCATTTCCGTTTTAAGGAAATGTAGTTGTTGTTTGTACTAATGAACCGATTTTGCAAAAATTATCCACCGATCCTACCTAGTAGTTATCGAAAATGATTTTGCTGTTCGTATACTTTTCAAAGGTTTTCCATGATAGTTTAGAATGAGGGGAAACACAAAATTTGCAATAAAATAAAATTCAATTAATAAGTTTTCGGTTAAGATTTAGCTTGATGGATTTATCTGTAGGATTACCTTCACTGATCAATAGATTGTTTCAGATACCACAAATCGAACCAAGCCTCTGGAGTGAAAGCTATGTATCATCAAAACTCTGCAAATTATGTTGGCAATACATAAGGTGATACGTTCCGTAACAAACTATAACCTCGGACAAAATAACGCGACAAAAAAAAACCCCACAAAATAATCTCGACTAAAATAACATCGTAACAATATAACCTGGGCTAAAATAACACCGTTATAAAATATAAAATATTATGAATGACTATAAATATTAAGTCGAATTATTAAGTTTATTAACGTGAGATTTTATACGATCCAAAATTATTTATTTTAATACAATACACAAAATGACGCTAACAAGTTAATCAATAATATCGATAGACGGCGAACAGTTACAAGTGAGATTTAATAACGTGGGAAAAAAAATTTAAATTTGAGTATATATTTCTTTATGATTTATCGTAGCAATATTTTTGTTATTTTTGTTATGTTATAACGGTGTTATTTTTGTCCAGGTTATTTTATTACGATATTATTTTTCTCAAGGTTACAAGGTTACATAATTTTGTCGAGGATATTTTGTCCAAGAGCAACTAGTCGCTGCACTAATGTGATATCATTGAGTTCATCGGGTCTCGAATATCTCTATTAATAATTCTAAAATGAAAAAGTTGGTCATAAATAAAATGAACTGAAATTAAGTTTATTTTCAATCACTTCAAAATGATTATCGGCAGTAAACAAATGCTGCCTTTGTCAATCGCATGTAAAAAGAGTATGCGAACCCTCTTACATTTAACAGACAGGCCGCACGCAGTGCTATATTATGCCTTCTTCTATTGCACAAGCTTCGGGCGCTCTACTTTCTCTCTCGCGCATCTTTGCTTACTCCGATTTTCAAACTTCAAAGCCAGGCATTACTATTTCATGACCAGTTTATTGCAGGAAGTATTGCATAATCGCGATTATCATTAAATTATCTATCTTCTGATATATATTTCGATTGGTTAACAGATCAGTGTAGTTACCTATATTTACTTACCTGTTCATACCAGCTTGCCAGGTAGTCACGACCGAAAATGAGTAGGCACTACTACCCAGACATATTCTTTATATTATAAACTATCAGTTTAAAAAAAATTCGCTTAGTTAACAAGTGTGTGGCAGAAGGGCAGAAAAAAAATTAATTAAAACTAATTTAATTAAAAATAGGCATGACAACATTTTGATAGGCACTGCATTTTAGGCGTATTCGTCTATTAATGAAACTTCATAAAAAAAATTTTCATCCAGTTGGGTGAAGGTCAATGCCTGTTCGGCTCTTAGACTATTAGTAAAATTAGAAGTTGCATCAGTTTGAATACTAAGTGCATTCATTGTATTAGAGCAAAGGAACTATCTATTTGTGGTTTTTCATGTTTTCAATTGACTGAGGATGGTTGGTAAAACCAACAACGTATAAAATACTACATGTAGAAATAATTCATTGCACATGTGCATCATTACCTATTTACACTGAATGTGGAATTGGAGGGGGTGGGGGTTATTAAGGAGAATGTTGTGAGTAGTTGAAGATAGATTGACTATGGTGACTCTTGTATTATACAAAGCACCTAAGGTGCAGCAGCTATTCGTATATTGCAACTTGTTATATTAACTGAATTTCATTTATAAGTAATTATTTATAAACTATAGACTTTGTAATCCTTGTATTGACAATGAAGAAATTAGCGAACTAGTCAAGTTACGAGCTTAAATACTTTTAAATGATTCAGTACAAATGCATTTGCTGCAATAAAAGGTTTATTTTCCCCAACAACCAGTCAAGCTGGGATCTCTGCTGGGATCCAAAAGATTGCGGATTGTGAATCATGTCAGTTCCAGTTTGTCAGTTATAATGGGGTGGTTAGTTGGCTAAACTGTTGGCATCGGGACAGCAACGAAGTAACCGGCTATGCATGTGTTGGTTTTCTGCAGTTTCTCTTCTCGAACTCCAGATGAATATCAATTCCTAGCCTGCGTATAATTTCTTATTCTCCACTTTCGATATGAATGAAATAGGCTGTGTGTCTCAAAAATTTTTTAAACTGAATTCTCAAAAGCGTTATAGACTGTATGTCTCGAAAACATTATAGAGTGCGTATGTCTCAAAAACGGAGGTAAAGTAAAAATCCCCAATATATATTCCAAAGGGACATTGACGAAGATACATACTGCCTTGAGTAATACCGTAATTGCCAATATGATGAAAAATTGAATCCATCATTAGAAAATAACCGCCATAACAGAATGAATATCTTTGACTATGATAATTACCTCAAAAAGTATGAAAACAACCGTTTGGCCTAATTTTCTTTTATTTACTTTACTTCAGAAAAATTTCTTCAAATGTTCATCGATCCGTCATACATAATAGATGTCGAGAAATGGGCATATCCATTACTCTTCAAACAGAAACTAGGATTATTAATTTGGCAGTTAAGTTCGTCGATCAACTGCATAATTTTTTTTAATTTAAAAAAAGTATATGTTTAGCCATTTTTGGAAACATGAAACAAACGAAATTTTTCTTCGTTGTACGTTTAATAAAAAAAATTGTACGTGTCAGCTCCGACTCGTGATGAAACTTAATCTTATAAGTTATTTACTATAAGAGTAAACTCCAATAATGTTGGTTTGTTCCAAAAACCGGCTCCTCTTTCCGCCTTTATCTGAACTACTGTTTAAGAAAATTTTTTGGCTAATTTTGAATTGATCTCTGAACAAATCTTCCTTTTGATATATATGCATTTTTGATACGTACATTTTTCGAAAAATTGCTGTTTTTCAGATGGCTGTAACAACTTTCTATCAATTCAAAATCACATGAAATTTTCAGAAACCCTGATAATTGATTTCTAATAACCATGAAAATTTATGTTAAAACATTAATTATGTCTATTCAACTGTATAAACTAACAAATTTAGTCCGTATGTTTTACGGGTATCAGGTAATGTACAGAAAGTGTTTATATACAGAGAATGTACAAAGTGTAATACAACACTAGAATGATTTGATGACAGTAACAGAATGCAACAGCAATGCATTTGAAATAAAATTTAGAGGTTAAGAAAATAAAAACAGATGCTTTTATTGCAATATGATCTCAAAAATGCAAAATAAATTAAAATAGAATAAAGAGTTTGACAAAATCAACTTGAATAAAAGCATGGGGTTGTTACCTCAGTAACTATCAACAGACTGATTTCGACATTTTTTATTAGGCAAAATAAAGTTTGGTGTGAATCCCAAAAATTTGTCTATTTAATTCATTTTAGAAATAGGTTCCAGATAATCATATTTTCTTCAACACTAACTGACACATATATACATAGATACATGTGGTGATTTTTGTTATCTATACAAGGTAGGTTCGATGAACGTTTGAAGAAATTTTTCCGAAATTTCTTCAACTGTTCAAAACTAATAGCTACATTTTCTTTGAAAATTCTAATAAAATTGTAGTCTACTATCTCTGCAAACACTGTATATTGATTGATTGATTAATATTGGGGTAAAAACTATTGCACTTCGACCTTATAGTCCATTGTGTTCCCACTATTACCCTAGTCCGACGAGGTGAGATGCACCGAATATATTCGGGGTGAGATGCACCGAATATCCTTAATCTGCTGCAACCTAGAGGTTCGCAGTCAAAGATTATGTGGTTGGATGTTTCTTCCTCCTCGCCACACAATCTGCACATCATGGACCCGCTATGGAGTCAAATTGTGTGCAAATGCTTCCGCAGGGGATAACGCCCAGTAATAAATCCGGTAACCCTCCGCAGTTGCATCCTGTTCAGCCTCAGTGCATGAAGAGATAGTCTCTTTGTTTCACTCTGAGCCTAAATTAGGCTCTAAGCCAGTGAAAGCCAGTATACCTACTCCCTTCTATGCTAAGGTATCTGCTTTTTCGTTTCCTTCGAAACCACTGTGACCCGGCACCCAGATCAATTTAACATTGTTCCGTTTTGCCAGTTTCAGAAGTTCCTCCATTCATCCCTTGACTACCCTTGAGGTGACCTCAGTTCCAGGCAAGACTTTTAAAGCAGCTTGACTGTCCGAAAGAATACATGCGTTCGGGTTATATAGCCTCTACGTAGGTCCTCACGGGCGCAAGCTAGTATGACGTAGTCTTCGGCTTGGAAGACCATAGCATATTTCCCCAAGTTGAGGCATAGAACTGTTGATTACTGATTGTACAAAATA
>OY986042.1:47245965-47438465 GCA_963920215.1 Nineta flava | reverse complement strand
AACTAAGAACCAAACCTAAACTTAAATAAATGTAGCTGATTTTTCGGTTGTTGAATCCAAAATGAAAATGAAAACATTTGTGAAGTGGAAAGAAACCTTAGAAGAGTGGTTGAACTAAGTACTTATTTCTGAATAATATTTCGGTGTCTTAAAAGGGAATTGAACATATGCAGTAATAAAACAGATTTGGGTTTTACCATTTCTTGTGTAAAATATATGTACAATAATGAATAAGCACATTGTTTCTATAATACAAAGAAAGGGGTTGATATTAGTTTAGTAGATATAATTTTGAATCAAAGAACTATTAATATCACTATATTTAATCTTTAATGTAGTAAAGTAAAGTATATAAAATATTTAACAATCAAGCCAATAAGTGTTTTTATTTCACAACAATAATAATTACTAAACATCCTGGAAATTCCAATAATAGTATATTACAATTTTCACTATTATCTTGACTTGGATCCTTGGTTTCACTATTATCTGGAATTGGGTCCACTATTGAAGTTTCACAGGATGATTCGCCGTGTTCGTGATTAACTATAGATATTGTTTCCTCATTATCAGAAGTGCTTTCATCATTATTATAGGTACAGTACTATACTGTACTATACTGTACTATACTGTACTATACTGTACTATACTGTACTATACTGTACTATACTGTACTATACTGTACTATACTGTACTATACTGTACTATACTGTACTATACTGTACTATACTGTACTATACTGTACTATACTGTACTATACTGTACTATACTATACTATACTGTACTATACTGTACTATACTGTACTATACTGTACTATACTGTAATATACTGTACTATACTGTACTATATGGCATTATTGTAGGTACTGTAGTAAAATAATAGAAATTAAACTTCACTACACTTTAGATATACTCACTCACAAATAAAATGTGATAATCAATCATTTGCAGCAATTAAAATTTTAAGATTACCTATTATATGGATAAGAAGCGATTAACACACAGTTTATAGGCAAATTCAACACAAAATAATTTCTTATACTATAATATTAAAAATACCAAACATACTTGTTTGAGAGCCACTGTTTGTAATAAAACTATGTGTTATGAATGGGAGGAACTTCATAATTTTTGATAGGGCAGGCTTATGATTATATTGCTCCTGACCTTACCTCAAAACGCATATAGACTGGTCTGCGCAGTAAAAGACGAATTTTGAGAGTCCAAGAAAAAATAAACCAACTCTAATAATAAATCAGAGATTATCTTAAGGATGCTCTAGAGTCAAGAACTCTAAAACTGTGTACACATACTAACACATATTATTGGCACACAGATAATTACACATACTGTCAAATATTTCCGGTACGGTGATCTGGCAACGTTGTTCTGTGCATATACCTATATATTATTATTGCTTATATCAACACTCAACAGTAACAATTCCACTCTTTACTATGCACCTTCATGGAGATTGGCGTTGTCAGGTAATTAGTGGTCTGATTGGCGTTGTCAGACCACTAATTACTATAAACAGAATGTGTTATAATTGGACAAAAACAATATTTTAAATTATTATATTTCGAAAACAAAACGGTAACACACGATTTTCTTTTTAAATTTATATATGAAATATTAAGAAATACTCTCCTAGTTGTTTTTTTTTTTAAATTCTGTCAAATATTTTTTATTAGATAATAGTTGGGTGAGCATGAAGTTTTACATGCTTCTAATGAGAGAGAGTGAGAATGATAACGTTGATATCAATTATCTCGCGTTCTAAACGGTCAAAAATTCTGAAACTTTGCGATTTATTAGAAAACATTATATTTAGCCTGTGAAAAAAAAGAGCAAAATCTGTCGAAAAGTCGTGGTATGCTGGAACATCCTTACAGAATAGTATACAGAATATAAGAAGATTATTTGCATAGCTTTGAATTTTTTAACCTTTTTTGGTGGCTTAAAAGTTCTCATAATCGTGATTTTTCAAAATTTTAAAAATCCATCGAAAATATTAACTTTATGAATTGGGAAAAAATTTTTCCCGCTCAAAAATTCATTTCTTGATTTTTTGGCCATTGGTTATTATACACAGAAGAGAAATAAGTAGAAAATATTAACCCGAATAGTTTTCGGTACTCATAAACTAAAATAAACTAAATGCATCTATTCCTATTATAAACATAATCAATAATCGATAGAATAATAATCGATTTCCCATAAACATAATCATCCATATACTAAAATGTCTATATTTTTCAAATTTCTAAATCAAACGATTCTCTAGTAGACTAAACACTGACGAATTGTCACTGTAAAGCTTTATTCTCTTGAACTTGTATATTAACTGTATTTATTACTTTAAATCATTCTACAACATTTTGAAAAGTTGACTCAAAAGGTCATGTAATCAATTGATTTGTTGTTAAATTAATAAATAAAAATGTAATTTGTTTTGAAAAATAAAATCAATCAAATGTTTTCAACAATAACTTCAAAGAATTTCTAAAACCCAAAAATTGAAAAAATATCAAAAAGAAAATATATTTTTTTCAATTTACTTTTTTCTATATAGAAAAGACATGCTTCACGACCTCCCTCTACTGAAAACTATGATGAAAAAAAAGTTGTTCTTATGTAAGAAAAATGAGGTTTCAAGAGTAAGTATTTCCTATTACATTTATTTTCTATTTTTCTACAAATACAGTGCGGTTGTTATAAAATACCTACCATGAAGCCAAGCGACAATTTTTACTAAAACATAGTAATAGTAAATTATATTGTCACATTTTGGCGAATTTCCTCCAAAGGAAATGTAGCTATTGTTTTTGTACCGATGATGAAATTTCGTAAAAATTTCTTCAAAGGAATGCTGAATCTTCAAAGGAAGGCAAAGATATAGCTGCATATAATATTTTTACAATATTTGTACTTAAAATGAAAAAAAAAAACATTTTTGAATTTTAAGGACGAAAGGGTTGGGTTGGGTTGATTTGAATTGGGTTGGTTTGGGTTGAGTTGGATTGGGGTAGTTTAGAGGTGGGCATAGACGGCTCCCCGGAGCCACGGGGCTCCCCTTAAGAAAGAGGGAGTAAGTAAGCAAGGTATGTTTTGAAGTAAGACGGAACAATGTTTCAATACAGGTGTCCTACCAATGCAGCATTATTAATATAAAATTTTTTGGCGGACGATGATTCAAAATAATTATTTTTTAAAACAGCAATTACGCGATCACGTTCTTCTGTCCCTATTTCGAGTATATCAAACTCGGCACAATGTTTCGCGGTAATAATAATAATAATAAAGGTCTTTATTTAAATATTATACAAATAAGCTTTATTTCGCGGTATAATGACGTTGGAAATTACTTCTTTTTAAACAAATAAACGTTTTACCACAAAATAGGCAAATTACCTCTTTTTCAGTTTTGTTAAATATACCAAAACGATGCTCCCACTCATTGATGCCAAAAAATATCATCCTTTTCTTCGCAGACGGCGCCGCACCTCCAGTGCTGAACTTATTCTGAATTCTTATACTGAATATTCTTATACTGAATAGTACTTTTCACTTTTTTAATTCAAAGTAGACTAAATCAAAACAACTCAGTCAGGTTGAGTAAGCTATCATAAAATTCCCACTTTATGTAAAAATTAACAATTAAGAAATTAGTAACAACCCCCACCCCCACCCACCCAGCTTTATCATTGGCATGTTTATTGTATCCAGTGTCATCAAATTCCCATGACACTATACCCTCTATACCCGATTGCGTGTTTTCTTTCTATTTTTCTTTTAATTATAATTTATAATTATATATATATATATATATATATATATATATATATATATGTATATATATATATATATATATATATATATATATATATATATATATATATATAATTAAAAGAAAAATAGAAAGAAAACACGCAACAATCGGTAAGAAACTGATATTTAAACAGATTTCCTTCCCTTGAAATAAGAGACGCTGATTTCGTTAAAAACTTCAATCATTTAATAATGACATCTTAAATAACCAATTTGTGACAGAAACCTTTGGTTTGAATATTTTCTCTCTAATATATTTCGTTACTGTTATATGCATTACGTATCAAGATATTGTACAGATCGGGATTTGTACAGACAATTTTGTACCAAGTCCGATCTATACAGGTCATTTTTTTTAATAAATGCGTTTTTAAAACCGAAATAGTTTTAAAATGCGTTAAGCGCATGATAAAATATTCATAAAATTTCACATTTCGACTTCGTACAAAATTGTCTGTACATATCCCGATCAGTACGATTCTTCCAATATTAAGGGAAATATGCCAAATTTTGTTTTCTCCTCCCTCTGAACCCTCCTTTCGATTTTACGTATTAACGAACCTCAAATAAAAAATTGGATTCCATTGGGATTGATACTGTGACCGCTGAAGGTCCACAGCCACATAAACGTATATATATATAATATAAAAGATAGATAAATATTATATCTCCTTTACTAATGAGAAAAATACTTTCTCTTAAATATTTTTTTTACTTTCAATTATAACTTTTCTACCTTAACTATAACTCTTTTCTTAATTATAACTCAGAAATATGTGTTAGTACCAAAAAATTATTCATCACACCAATATATATATATTATATATATATATATATATATATATATATATATATATATATATATATATATATATATATATATATAATATTTATATATATATATATATATATATAACTAACACATATTTCTGAGTTATAATTAAGAAAAGAGTTATGAGTTATAGTTAAGGTAGAAAAGTTATAATTGAAAGTAAAGGAAAATATTTAAGAGAAAGTATATTTTTCATTAGTAAAGGTGTAATAAATTAATCAATCAATCAAGATTTATTTTGTTGAAAAATGCTTTTTGAATCAAAAATCAAACGAATCACATTAAAATTATGAAATCAAATATAATTTATTTACAAAAAAACAAATTATTTATTTGAACATGTTTTGAAAGTAAAGATAAAATTTTGTTAAATAATTTTTATAAAAACAAGTTGAGACGAGGCAGGAAACTTACTGAGGTTCATAAACAGTATCATGTTGTAAAATGTTGAACTGGAGAAATATATGTTGGGCACATATGTTGAGAAGTATAATGGGCGAGCGCATTGAATGGACATGGTATTCTAAAGGTCAAGTTAAAATTCTAAATATCTCTGTTCACATTAGAGTTTGAGAAAAATGATCAAATAATGAATTGTAGCAAACTTGATTTTCTACAACTTTACTTCTTTTACATTTTTGGATTATTCTAATTTTAAGAGAGATATTTAATATTTTGTGTTTGTTTGACACGAATACATGAAATATATTTTATTGTAAAAAAACTTTTTTTTAATTCAACCCACTTCAAAAAACACAAAAAGTCACTATATTAAAAAGCTAAAAAAAAACAATTTACTGATTTAATCCAACAGACAATTCTTACCCAAACCTATTACGTATATTTATTAAATGTAAATATATACGGTATATTAAGTTTGATTACGACTGTAACGCTTAAAAATATTGATCGTAGACATGAATGTTTGGTATATTTGGCCTTTTCCGCATGTCCGTCCATCTGTCTGTGGACACGATAACCTAAGAACGAAAAGAGATAACCAGCTGAAATGTGTTCTAGAGCAAAAAAGTAAGGTCAATTTCGTTAATGGGTAAAATCGGACTATATTTGGGCAAAACTGCTTATCTTTGTAACCATTGGAACGGGTTTCCCCTCACTCGGGGGGGGGGGGGGTTTCATCTTTGAAACCGTAAAAGAGAGAAAAAAATGTGTTAACAAAAAAATGTTTTTTTTAAAATAAACAAGTTTTGCTTGAAAAAGATTTTCATAAACTTAATTGTTTTCTCATAATTTGTGATTATATGTTCCTGGGAAAGAATTATTAACATTTCGAATACGCAGAACTGTTAACAATTTAATCATTGATATACAACTTAGTATATACTGGGTATCGAAACATTTAAGTCAGTTAGTTGTTACATTACTTAACAATCGAACATAGAATCTCCTCCTTCTTTTTTTGGAGTTGGTAAAAATTTGTGTTGATTTTGTCGTCTCCACAGAAACTCTACGATAAGATAACTATAAAATTATTTTATTCAAATTTTGTTTTAATTTTGAAATGTCAATTTTTATTGTCATTTCCATAGTAACTATAAACCATAATAGCTATATATCGTTGTATTTTGGCTATTAATAAATTTAATTTTTGCAAATAGTCGTATTAGATATTATATTTCGTTTTGATCACGCTAAAATTATGGCCGCTAGAGAGTGATTTGTGTATTCTAAGGAAATTCGCTAAGCTAAAGAGAGCCAAGATACCGCGACAATATACACATATATTGATACGATATTTATCGAATAATGACTTAATAGTCAGCCAGTCTTTTGTTCGTTGCCTACTTACTAAAAAAATATATTTACTTAAATGCGAAATGTTCTTGTATCTGCGCTTATACGAGGAGATTATTACACAACGCATGAGTTGACTTCTGAGCAACAAGTCCACTAAAAAGGCAGTCAGATTTCCAACACCTAGGCGAGCAATCAGAATTTGGATACGGAACACGCAGTCATAATTTGGATACATATTTTAAATAAATAGTTGTGTATTTGGCAGCCGGTAAAGCGTCACCTCGAGACTTTCATTGCGAGGTAAAGTTATATATATATACTAAGAATATTGAATTTATTACGAGTATCAATAATATGAGCCATTCAGTAATGCAATTTATTATGTAATCGAAACCAAAATTCAATCTGTTCATCAAAATATATATTTTTTCTATCAATCTACCGACAACAACACACCAAACACGACAAAACATCATTTTTATTTTTTAACCAACAGACATAAAGTTGTTTAAGATATTATAGTTTTGATTTACTTTCATATACTTACATCAAAAAATTTGATTATTTTGAATACTTTTGATTTAATTTACAAGCAAACAGGTAATAAGCTCACAAAAAAAATTATTAATTTGTAAAATATAATTTCTAGCTCTGTCAACTTTTTTCTTCCAACACGAATTTTGTCAGGATAAATACTCATAGCACTTATCTTTTGGAAAACGATCTTAATTAACTTTTATCTTATTAATGTTTATAGCGATCCGTGAACGCTAGACTGGCTATATATATATATATATATATATATATATATATATATATATATATATATATATATATATATATATATATATATATATATATATAAATATGTTTTGGTATCTGATATGCTTTTGGTATCATATATATATATATATATATATATATATATATATATATAAATATGTTTTGGTATCTGATATGCTTTTGGTATCTCAAAGGCCAAGTTCGATAATGAACAGAATCGAACAAGGGTACTGGACGTTTAGAGAAAGAAGATAACACAAAATATGGAACATCCCTCGTAACATTAGAAAAGTTCATTTAAATACATTAAAAAAAGCAAGCAACCATGGTGATGCATTTGTAATATTCCTGTAAATTTTAGAGTTACAGAAAATATGGTCAGACAATGAATTGTAGTGATTTCCTACAACTTAACTGATTACAAATTTTTTCCATTTTACTAATATTAAGAGAGTAATTGAAGATTTTAGGTATTTTATTTAAATTTCAAATATGTATTTCTGTAAATATTTGAGTTACAGAAAATATGTTCAGGAAATGAATTATAGTAAAATTTATTTACTACAAGTTTATTTCTTACAAATTTTTCCATTTTACTAATACAAAGAGAAAAGTTCCAGTTTGAATTTTGATATATGAATATGTTAACCTAAGTCACTAATAATTACATTGCTCTGCTATTGATATGAACTATTGTGTGAGTTTTCTCAACGACAGGTACTCTCTACACTACTTACTACTATCTTTTGACTACGCTTCACGTTTTCCGTTTTAAATCTTTGTAAAATTTGAATGGGATTGTAACTCTGCATAAGGCTAGGAAAAAATATTTTGTACGTTTTAGCGCGTTTTAAAAACTTAAATAAAAAAGTTATTTTAAATAATTATTTTATGACTAAAAACCTCAATTTAATTTCCCACCGCTTCCAGTACTTCAAATATTTATCGACACTAAATTTCTAAAGTTAGTTAGGATTTTAACTTCAAAATTAAAGAAAATGAATACCAAATCCTTGCATTGTGATCCAGTTCTGAAATATGTTTAAAGTTTCAAGGCCTCTAGGTTAATTAGTCGGGAAATTAGTTTATAATCGCTTGCAAAAGTTTCCGAAATGTACCAAACAGACAAACAAGCAAACTGACAGGATAGCGAGTTAATAAAAAACGTGGTAAAAATGTTATTTCTAAGCATCCAAAACATCCAAAAGGCAAGCAAACAAGGGATAAACGAGTGAATAAACATTAAACACTGTGATCGCCGGGAAAATATACCGCAGTTAAACACCGGGAAAATACTGTTTCGGAATGCATCCAAGAGGCTGTTCCTCGATGTAGTAAGTTGCACAGGAAACAGCTTCAAAAGGTTCACGGATTCAACACAGGACATCGACAACGAAAGTATCTACACACAATAAGACTCCGCGATGGATCCATTATGTACAGACTGTGCGGCGAGGCGGAAGAAACCTTCAGCCACATCATCTTTAACTGCGAATCTCTCGATTACAGCAGATATAATATATTCGGTGCATCCCACTCCGAATAAATTAATTTTCAGAAAAACCTGACAAATAAGCTTTAGGCTATTGCCAAGATATGGGAGAAAAGAACCTCGACAGATTGAAGTAGAAAGGGGACTAAAATGGGTCATAAGGCCGAAGTACAATAGTTTTCACACCCCAAGATATTTATTGATATATCTACGAATGTATATACACGACAACGGGACTATACACGGATTATAAAACCCAATTCACATGATAGTCACACATGAGATCTTTAATGTCAATTTATAAACCCATATATTTTCCATGACATCCCTTTTTTTCGATAATCTTAAACTTTTATAGAGGTTAACGATAAGTGATACTACTTTCGATATTACGTTACAAAATAAACAGATTTTGACCTCTGTATACAGATACTACAAGAAAATACGTATGAAATATAGAGGTCATATATTCGGGGTACAAAATAAAGATCTTGCATTTTATCTTGCTTTAACGTTTTGAGTTCCTCTGATGCCAAAAATACAATTTATGGATGTATGCTTTATAGTTATGGCTAAGTATAGTTATGAAATTCCGGGTTTTGAGCAAAAGCAACCCCAGCAGACATAAGATTTTATTCGAATGATTTTTCGACTTATTAATGGCTTTTAAAAACGGTCTCTTAGATATTTGTTCCAAGCAAAAGTCCCAGTTAATTTAATTTTTTCTTTTTAAACCGTTTATTTTAGTGCACATAAATTCCAGAAATAGGTGAAAATTCAGAAAAAAATAAAAAGAGCCTCCTGGAACTCTACTGTGACTGTCTTACTTTGACATAATTCTAATATATAGCTACTTTTTTCGAGTTTACACAAATCAATGTTTTACTAGTAAAAAATTTCTTTACTTGTGAAATCTTGCGGAAAATAGTTTTTTTCAGAGAATAAATCAAGTTAGATATCCCGGAGATTTACCCTAAAATTACTAGTAAAAAATTTCTTTACTTGTGAAATCTTGCGGAAAATAGTTTTTTTCAGAGAATAAATCAAGTTAGATATCCCGGAGATTTACCCTAGCTAGAACCCCCTTACACTAAAATTTTATCGAAATCGTTAGAGGCGTTATCGAGAACGCGATTACAAATAAATATAAATGCTGATCGTATAATAGTATAGGATATTCCAAATTTTAAACACGTCTGAATATTTTCCAATAGTGAGGCATCTACCTAAAGTATAATTCCATCTTCAAAACTTCGATAACTATCTGTAGTAACAGATAATACTTATTATTCCGAAATAAATATGTAAAGCTCGAATACATGCTCGTTTTATGTATAGAATTTCGATTTATATAATTTTACGCCATAAATAGTACGGAACAAACATTTAAATAATAGAAATAACATTTCATTCATTGTTTGATAGAGATAGTAGTAGAATGGGCAAAATCATATGTTCAGAGAAAATGTCATCCTATTTATAAAATAATAATATATGTAAATAACACATCATTCAAAATATTATCGTCTAAACATACTATCAACCACGCCCATTAGCTCTCTCCTCTGATCCTGTTTCTCCTTTTCTTCTTCATCGAATCTAGTATGAGACGGCCCTGAGGTTTTGAAAATTATAGAATTTAGTTTTGTCTCATATTATTATTTGTGTGTACTTGTATACCTAAAACATCACAGTGCTATACCAATGTCACTATTAATATTTAATTCGACATCATACTCAAAATATCATCATGATAAGTCTTTTTAGTTGATGGAAATTTAGTCAAATTATTTTACACCTTTTATACAAAGTAATTGAAACTAGTTAAGGCGCAAAAAGTTTAACATTAGTATGAACTTCATGAAAATAAGCTGAAAGTTTTGCAAAATGTCCTGGGAATGATCACCATGTGCGTACAACAGATTCCGTCCCTACACACAATATATTTTTGAGAAAATTTGTAAAATGTTTTGGCATACAATTTTTTTTAATTTTATTACCTGTTTGAATAATTACGACAATAATTTATCTTAATTTTATCTTAATTTTTGCCTAACCCTTTATAGAACTTTTTTATATTTTTAGGTTTTACCAACATTTTTTTATTTCAATCATGCAATATTTTACTATACAGTTTTTTAAGTAACTAAATATGTTTACCTTTTTATTCTTCTCCTAGGCATGGTAGGACTTTGTCGTGGGGGGAGAAGCTTGAGTGGATCGATGAAGGGTTATACTATGTTACTGGCAGGAATACCCATGCCGAACAGGATAGTCTTGAGAAGCTAGACTATGAAACCATACAAACCCAAGCAACCATGCGAGGCATTGTGCATAGAGAACTAGCCGAAGGCTAGGGCACCAGAGTTAAATGCTGTCTTGAACAATCCCCTTGGAGCTACTGGCGGGCTCCATTACCTAAATGCCCTCCCCATAAAGGGGCAGATGAGGTAGTAGACGGCCGATTTATTCGTGGGACCAAAATGGAAACCAAACATAAAATATATAAACTCTGGGGCTCAATCCCCTCAATAAGTGAATCTGTCGAGGCTGCGAAACTAACCTCGCTAAGACACAAAAAATTGCAGGTGCGCCCAACCAGCAACCCAGACCATTAAACGCATTAGAAGGAAAATTGTTACATAGAAACCTCCAGCACAATAAGGCAGCCTCCGCTGTCTTCTGTCTAAATGTGCTGGCTAACAGAATTTCTATAGGCCTAGTCTAGGAACCTTGGGCTGTAAACCATAAGTTTCTTGGACTAGGAAATGCTGGAGGAAAAATTATTTATAATAAAACTACAGAGAAACCCAGAACTTGCATTTATGCAAGGAAGGACATCAATGTCTTGTCGCTGATAGAGTTTT
The DNA here is from genome assembly GCA_963920215.1 of Nineta flava. Lineage (NCBI taxonomy): Eukaryota > Metazoa > Arthropoda > Insecta > Neuroptera > Chrysopidae > Nineta > Nineta flava. Next base: position 47,426,902 of record OY986042.1, on the reverse strand, counting down.
GTCAGAAAGATCTTACAGCGGTAAAACTAAAATACAACATGGGGAAAATACAACTGGAGTGGTAATTATCGTTTCAGTCTATCTACCGTATGATCCATCTACCCCACCACCAACAACGGAGAGGATAGAAGTGATCCAGTATTTTGATGCAAATAATCTGATAATGGGATGCGATGCAAACGCACATCACACTGCATGGGGAAGTAATAACACAATTTAAAAGAATCTTTTGGTATACAGACGGCTCCAAAACCGGGGAAAGGACCCGGGTGGGAATTAACGGTGAAAGACCCAAAGAAAACATAAGCCTCAACTTGGGAACATATGTCACAGTCTTTCAGACAGAAGTCTACGCCACTCTGGCTTGCGCCCGTAGAGGCTAAATAAACCATAACGTTTGTATTCTCTCGGACAGTCAAGCAGGTCTAAAAGCCTAGTCAGCAACTGAGGTCACCTCAGGGGTAGTCAAGGATTGTCTAGAGGAACTGCTGGAACTGCCAAACCATGTTAAATTGATCTTTGTGCCAGGTCACGGTGGTTTCGAAGGAAACAAAAAAGCAGATACATTATCAAAGAAGGGAGTTGGAATACCCTTTATAGGCCCAGAGCGTATTTTAGGAATTCCAAAGACTGTATGTAAACAGGATATCAACGATTGGATGAATGTTAAACACCATGGTCACTAGGAAAATATACCGCCGTAAAAGCTCGGGAAAATACAGCTTCGGAATGCACCCAAGGGGCTATCCCTCGATGCACTGCACCTGAATAGGATACAACTGCGGATGATTACCGGATTCATCACCGGCACTAACCCCTGCGAAAGCATATGCACACAATGGGACTCCATAACGGATCCATTGTATGTAGACTGTGCTGCGAGAAGGAGTCACATTATATTTAACTGCAAATCTCTCGGTTACAGCACAAGATATTCGGTGCATCTCACTCCGAAAATATAATCCTTCAGGAAAACCTGATCAGCAAGCTCCTGGCTATTGCCAAGATATGGGAGAAGCGAATCTCTCCAGACTGAAGTAGATGGGGGAACACAATGGGCCATAAGGTCGAAGTGCAGTACTTATTATACCCCAAGATATATCTATATATCTACCTTTTTATTTAAATTTGTATATTTTTATCATTATCATATATTTTGTGATGAAGGATCGGTGTTCCGAAAAGTAGTCAAAATCAAATTATTGTTTCGAAAATCGCAAATATTTGTTTTATTTGATAATTATAATGGATTTTCGTCAAGTAACGACCCATTCAGTACAAAACTATGATCACGCAATGGCTTATTTTGGACTTTTCATAAGACAGTTATTTTTCACTCCAAGTTTCCTATGAATGATCGTTCGATGTACATCGTGATTAGAAGAGTAATCTTAGATTAATCGGTCAATACTACCCCGATTCTAGTGATTTTTCCTTCAAGGTTGTCCTGACTCAAATTAGGAATTGTTTACTCCATTCCAAGGCTTCTTAAATTTGTTTTTTATGTAAATATTACCCAAAACAAATAAAACAAAAATATTTACAATTTAAAATATAAATATCAACTATACTAAATTTGTATGATGCGCGTAGTTGCCACGTCAAGATGCTATACCAACTGTGGCCAAATTCATAAGGCAGTTGCCGCATCTTCTTGAGGTCGGTGGTTCAGTATTACTCTAAAATATCATCCAAATTGTTTTTGATATATCAATGCCGTCTTGTACTCCGCTAATAGGATGACGTGATGATCAAATAATCTCTTAGTGTAGTCGCATTTATTAAGTGAAAACCATGAATATCAGAAATAGAAACAGGACTGTTATTAGAAATGACAAATCATTAAATTTTCAAATTTTAAAGAAGTTTTAAGAATCCTTAATTTAGAAATAGTGGTTTAAGAGAAAATCATTGTGTACAAAAATTTATATTTTTGAACTCTGTATTTTGTCTTTCAGACTATTAGCTTGAGGTTATTACTCACACCATAAACTTAAATTTCTCGAGCTCTAAAAACTGTAATTTTGGAACTAAATGAGGTTTGACTTAATAATAGTGGTGAATAGGAGACTGAAGATAAGCCAGTAAAACTAAAATACATTTTTTTTTTGCCAAAACCTGTAAAAAATGTTGAGATGTATAAAAGTTGAAGGTGAGGGTTATGGGGTCATGACACCGCGTGAATCTGCCACAGACGTGCCATGCAATAAAATTTCATTTATTTATTATTAAGTTCTGGGCTTTTAGCTATATGATATATGGATTACAATGCAGCTTTTACAAAACCTGTGCAGTATTATATGGTGGAGCACTTACGGAGCACTCATATGGTGGATTTCATGATACCACCAGAATTCTCGAGGCATTACACATACAATAATATAATCCCTCAGTTATTTCAAAAAGTATTCAAGGTCATTTCTCTTTATGGGACTCTAATTGACTATATAAAATAGTTCAACAAACTTCTGTGAGATTTAAACCTTAAACAGAATCCTAAAGAATTAAGACCTTTATTTTTAAAAAAAATTCATTTTGTGCTTATAAAAGGATTTTTTTTAAGTTAAAGTTATAATCTATATAGTTATAAGAAGTTATAGTTATAATCTTCTTTAGGCGCGTTTTAAATTTTCGTTCAGAATTTAATTTTGGCATGTGCAAGCTAAAGTAACTCTAATACGAATACTACCAAGTGGCATACTTATTGTGAGATTTGAAATAGATAACTTGCAAAAGATTTTCGTATTCTTAAATAATGCTGTTAACCAATTGCTTACCAGTCCAAGTGGCCGAGCGGTCTAAGGCGTTATGCCTACGCAGTATGCCTACTTGGAAACTGGGAGGTTATGGGTTCGAATCCCGACATCGACATTTTGCCAGTTATTAAGAACAAAAAAAAAGGGACGATTAATTAACAAAACTGTCAGCGTATGGACAAGAACGAAGTAACCGGCTATGATTGAGAAAGTTTTCTGCAATTTCCTTCACGAACTCCAGATGAATATTGGCATAGTTCCTATCATAGTCAGCTGCCGTCGCATATCCTACCAATTCCTAGTCTATAGACAAAAATTCCTTCCACTCCACTCACATCCTCACATCCTTAGGCATCACAATGGACCTTATATTCCAAGTGTAGCCCGTCCAGGGCAGCCTCTACAATCTACCTATCTATCTAACCAATTGCTTGTGTCGCTGTGATACACATATTATGTTTTTCGATTTCTAATCTAGTCCAATGTTTGAGTTCATTTTTGAGTTCATGATGATAATGTTTATGACGATGATGAAATAAACTCTTTACGTTTGACTGTATAATAATAATGAACATTTATATGTGTACCACGAATGTTGTTATCTAAATATTTACAATACGTAATCAACTTGTATTGAAAATAAATAAACGGATACATATTGTTGTGATGAACAATATAGTGACAGATAGGTTGTCACTCCACGGTAAATGTTATCAGTCACTGATAACAATTACTATTAATAAAATTTCAAATTTGCCCCAATACCTAGATCATTTTTTGTATTATAAATACGAATTTCGACTACAAAGTAGACATCATCAGTATAAATTAGCTAGTCGTAATTTACTCATTGACAATTAGAGAAATAGATAGAAAATAGAGATCAATAGACAATCATAAATAAATAAATAAATTAAACAAAATAAACAAAATAAATTAGAATAAATTTTATTGAAATTACTCGTGTTAAAATTACACTTGTTAAAATTGATTTCACTCGATTTACTCTTGTTCATATCACTCTTATTAAAATTACTCTTGTATTGTCTTAGGATATGTTATTCGTTGCTAATTTGGTGACACTTTACAACTAGGTAATTTATACTGATGATAACTACTTTGTAGTCGATATACGTATTTATAATACAAAAACTGATATAGGTATTGGGGCGAATTTGAAATTTTATTTCAAAAACCTAGAGATCTCATTAATTATCATTTGATGATCTAATAATTACTATTAAGTTGAATTAAGGAGAAAAATAACTTTTCTTCTTTATTATGTAATTAAATTCAACAATGTTTAGCTCACGGTTAACTATCCACCTTGTTTCTCAGTTTGCAATTTCAATCATCGTTGGCTTAGATAGGAAAATCAAGTTGTTTTAATTATTATAGAATAATGTTATGTGCGATAAAAGATTTAGAGGTGAGCCAACCCCCTGTCAAATTAGGTTCTCGAAGGGTGACCTAGCCAAGTGATTGAACTCACTATGGGTGTATTTGTTTTGGACGCTTACACGCTTTGAGCGCTTTAAACCGTTTTTTTGTGTTCGCCTTGACGCTGTGTATGCTGACTAAGGGCGCTACTGGTTGAGTTTAACGCTCACAGGCGCTTTCTCTATCGAAGTAAAGCAGAAAAATCATCAGTTCTAATTCGTTATTTGTAAGGCGAGGAGGCACATGTGAAGCTGTGTACACTCTTACCGAGTGTTCGGCCGGCAATACAGTTCTTGTCAGTTAGTCAACGAATTTACGTTGGTGTACCCGAAAAATGACAATATTAAATTAAAAATTACGGAGTAGTAATTTTTTGATTAAACTATTAAAAGTTAATTATAAACTAATAAAAATAATTATTCAAACGACTAGTGAAGGACACTAAAAGAATTAAAAAAGTATTCATAAATTTATACAGTTTTTTATTTATTTTCGTGATCTACTATTCAGATAAATGGGTACAATTAAAGCGCTTGATAGAATCGAAAGACGAGAGTGTCCTTCGTGCTCATGTCAAATGTATAAACCAATCGCTTTCTTCGACTCGTGTTAAAAAAAACTACTTTTAATGAAGCGATCGCCAGGCGAGGCGAGTCGACAAAAGGCACACTGAGCGTTGTGAGTACACTCTCGCGCTAGTTATATCTCGCCTAGACTCGCCGAAAGTGCCTTCATTAGGGATTTTTTTAATTTTTGAAAATTTCTATCTTTTTTTTCTGAATAAACAAAAAAACTTAACATACAAAATCCTACTAGAAGAAAACCAACGTTAACGACATTTTTTTTTCAAATTGTCAATTTAGGGTGTTTTGGTTTGGTTCTTGAGGCTTTTGAAGTCACTCAAACAACACTTATTTTTAACAGCTTAATTGTTTTCATCCTTCGTATTGAATATTGATAATAATTGACGCTAACACGTACTTATAAGTTTTTAAAAAAAACTGCATTTTCAAGAGTAGAGTAAGCGTTCATAAGCCAAAACGAACGCCAATAAATTGCGCTTATAAGCGTGAGCCCTGAAAGCATATAACCGCTCAAAACGAATACATCCTATATGTACTATATTTTCAAAAAGTTTCCTCCCCTTATTAAAAGGGTACATTTTTTGTACTGTCCCCGCTTGGACTAGTTGTATGTTATTAGTAAAATATATTTTGTGACGTTCTTTTTTCATAGCTTATTTATACCAAATCCATTCTGTTTTCGACAAAATGCTTCGGATAAAAGTTGTTCGTTATAAATATATTTTTTCTAATTTTATCAAAAAACCGAATGAATAAGGCACAAAACCACAATACATTTTTGAAAAATACTTACGCTACTTTTATGGCTCGCTAGTACATGTACAGGTGTAAATTCCAGGTCTATGAATACGTGTCGCCGTGTGCTATTCATTTATTTCGATTTTGGTAACCAGATTAAAAAATCAATTTTTTTGATTATCACAATTAAATTTTGTCCATTTATGAAATTATATAAATAAATCAATAAATAAATTGTTTATTCTTTTAAGATATTTGTCTTAAAGTATCTGAAGAGGCAAATTGTAATCCGCACGTATTTTAATATTAGTTGATATTTTACATATTTTTTCTTTTAAAACTACATTTAATTGGTTAAATTAGATTTTCCATGAAATATAACTTATAATAACTAAAATTCCCTGATATTTCTCGGTTTTCCAGAAAGTGACCATCATCTAGGCTATAAAAATTTAATTATATCTGTTATTTTGAATACTTTATCTATATTCGTAAGGTTGATACAAAATTACTTTAACAAAATTCCATACTGATATTTTACAAGGACACTTGGTATACATATAAAGCGTCATTGTAGTTTCAAACTGTTTATTTATCTTTGTCTATTACATGATCGGAAAAAAAATAATTTGAAAACTATGTTCCATTGAATTGTTGTGACCAGAACATGTTATGATAGTAAATAAAACGTTTAGTTACACAATATCTTCAAGTATTGAGGGAAAATAGATATATTAATATGCCCCCTAATGGGAAAAAAATGTTATAATATTATACAAAACTTGGTAATATGTCTTGTCGCGGTACCTTGTCTCTCTTTAGCCTTCAAAAGGAGCGCTGTGGAACCTACAACAGAACCAATTTAACCACACGACTTGATGGCATGGAATCGACGATGCACGAACAATATAACAAAGTCATGACATGCGTATTGATCCTGAAGTGTTGAATACAGTCATTCGCTCCGCCGCATTGGACACGACGTATTACCTAAGATGTTGAGAAAAGTCAATGGAGCCAAAATATTTTCTAAATTCGATCTTCAGACTGGTTATTGGCAAATTGAAATGGATCCACAATCGAAAAAGTATACTGCATTTATCACCCCAAGAGGGCTCTACCAATTTCGCGTCATGCCGTTTGGTTTGATGAACGCTCCAGCTACTTTCCAGAGCTTAATGAGCGAAGTGCTATCTGGATATATAGAAGATTTCTGCCAAGTTTACCTGGATGACATACTCATATACAATCGATCAGTCAAGGAACATTTACACCACCTGGATCTTGTACTTGAAAAATTAGAACAACATGGGTTAACTTGTAAACCAAGCAAATGTGTCATTGTCAGCAACAAAGTTAAATACTTGGGTCACATTTTGAGCGAAGACGGCATAGGCAGACAGGAAGAAAAAAATGTAGTTATCAGTAACCATCCTGTACCATGAACAAGAAGACAATTACGACAATTTTTGGGATTATGTGGTTTGTACAGAAGCTTCGTGAAGAACTACGAGGATAAAGCTGCACCTCTAAGTGAAATGCTCAATAAAAACATAAAGTGGTGCTGGCTAACATTACATCAAAAGGCGTTCGAAAATCTCCATAGTAAAGACAGCGAAACTAGCACTTCCTGATTTCAAGAAAACGTTCTGTTTAAACACGGATGCTAGTGACGTCGGATTGGGTGCTATATTATTTCAAATGCAAGATGATGGCAAGACAAGACGTACTATCAATTATTCCAGCAAGAAACTTGGGCATACAGAAAGAAAGTACGTCACTGCAGAGAAGGAATGATATTCTGGGCATTGGAAATTGAACTGGAAGGCAGACATTTCAAACTATACACGGATCATGCAGCGATCCAATGGCTAAACAAGACAAAGGATAGTCGGGCCAAATTAACAAGATGGACATTGACATTGATATCAACGGGAGCCTATGGTTTCGAAATAATGCACGTCCCCGGAAAAGATAATCAAGCCGCCGACTCCTTGTCCAGACAACCATAGGGCAAGGCTGAAGACGAAGAAATGGAGGATGTTCCGGAGTGGATGATACAAAAGAGGGAAAAAACACCAATAACCCTCAACGTCATCGAAGTGGGAACACCCACTCTTGACGATATTCATCGATGGCAGGATGAAGATATTGATCTGACTGCCATCATAGGTAGGTTACATCGTTGATAACACAAGGCCACTAAGAAGTGGATTCTCTGGTACCATAGTCAACAGATGGTACAAGAAGTGCCAGTGGTTCTCGTAGAACTCGGACTTGATGTTCTAAGAAGATATCACGACAGTGATGAAACAGCACACCCTGGTTAGAGAGAAACATATCATCAGATCCGTACCGCGTTTACTGGTATGGGATGCAAGACGGCATACGCAGATACGTAAAAGGGTATGATACGTTTGCTAGAGTGAACTCACTGAACAATAAACCAAGTCAATGCATGAGAATTCGAAGACTTACTTCACCATGGGAGGTAGTCAGTAACGACTTAATGGGTCCATACCCACGCATATCACGAGGAAAAATGGATGAGTAGTCACTGATCTTTTCACTAAATGGATCGAGGCATTTCTATTGGGGCATTTCTATTATCCAAAGGCATGAAGGTGATAGAAGAAGACGGGATGTACCAAGTGCGGACGAGGCAGAGACCAGAGCAATAGAACCAAGGTACAACTTGCGGCCCAGGCGACTGCCAATTAACAACAGGTGCCGTTAAGGAGAACGAAGAACTGAGTAATGTGTACGTACACTTTAATTTAACTAAAAGTATTAGTACAATTAAAAAATTATCTCTAAGTTAAAAATTGGTCGACCAACTAAATATAATAGGCACTTAGAAAATATGCGTTGAGGTCTAAAGAGGGAGATTTTGTTGTGTTGAAAATTATTAAAATAATTTTTCGTACCTCAACACATAATAAAAGAAAACTATGTTGGAAAATATTTATATTTTTCACCTTAAAAAAAATATATATTCAGTTTAAAAGTAGTTTGTTCATGTAAAGTCTGTGTACATTGCTGTATAAAAAAAGAGATGAAAGACTCAATAATTAATTAATTGTGGAAATAAAAGAAAAATTGTTAAATTTCGTTCTTTTTATTCAAATCAAATCATCCAGGTATGCGTATCATTGAGTTTTTATTTTATTTTATTTTTTCTTTTATTTCCAACAACTTTTTTTATACAACAATGTACACTGACATTACTTGAACGAATTACGTTTAAACTGAATATACTCGAACAATACTGATTTTAAAACTGTGACTATTTTAATCTAACAATGGTAATTGTAAACTTTAATATTATTCGAACAATTACTTGTTTTAAACTGATGATAATAACCGAATAACTGTCAACTTTAGTTCCTCAACAACCATGGGCGCATTCAGAGGTTCTGATAATTAATAAAACTTATTAAAAATTATAATAGACCGTCTAAGATCGAACCAGTATGACACCCCTCTTGTTTGATTTTTTAATGCCCATCCGTCACACACGGCCATTGCCAATTTAAAATTCATATAAAATTTTACAACATATAAATCGTGGTATACTTGCAAGTTTGCTTTGTTGATTTGTTTACAATTTTACATATTTATGTTAAGAATTCAACTTGTTTTTACTATTTATGTTTTTATAAAATCATTTATATTTATACCTGAAATTTATAAAATCATGTGATTTTTGATTTAGAAAAAAAAAACTTTTGTTTTAAAGAAAATAAATAAATAAGAACTAGATTTTACTTTTGCAATTATTTAAAAAAAACTCCTTTTTTTAAGGAGAAAAATATTTTATCTTAAATATTTTCCAACTCAGTGTTCTTTTAATTATGTGTTGAGGTACTAAATATTATTTTAATAATTTTAAACACAACAGTCTATAGTAGATTTTCATTGTAATTTTCACGTTGTTATCGACATTTTGCTTCTTTATCCGATATATTCTATGAGATTGAATAAACAACTGTAGAAATAATATATTTTTCAATATATGGATACAGAATCCTATACTATTTAGGCCTTAAATTGTTTAAAAAAGCATGCACAATTCATTTTGTACCTATTTAAAAACACAAAATAACAAAATATTTAATTAAATTTTTTTTGTATTAAGAGTTCTTAAATGTTGAAGGTGAAATTTCTTCTACTGTTTCACATATTGGAAAATAAGTTTTCCAATAAAAGGATTTATATTGAAGTTATATTTCTTTAGTTGCGTTTTATATTTTCTCATTCAGAGTTTAATTTTGGCATGTGCGTGTCTACACAAGTTATCCGTCAAACACAGTTAAGTTAATATTATTAGCGAATTTCCTGAAAGGAAATAGAGAAGATTTCCTGAAAGAAATTGTTCTCGTACCGACTTTAAAATTTTGCAAATGTCCATCGATCCTACCGAGTAGATGTATATACATATACATATACATATACATAGTATATATATATACATATATATATATATATATATATATATATATATATATATATATATATATATATATATATATGTGTGTGTCTGTAATCACTTGATCTGATTGGAATGAAATTTGGTATTTGAGGCGCTTTTGGTATTCAAAAGGTTAAGTTCGTAATGGGTAAAATCGAACAAAATCGTATATACATATACATATACATATACATAGTATATATATATACATATACATATATATATATACATATATATATATATATATATATATATATATATATATATATATATATATGTGTGTGTCTGTAATCACTTGATCTGATTGGAATGAAATTTGGTATTTGAGGCGCTTTTGGTATTCAAAAGGTTAAGTTCGTAATGGGTAAAATCGAACAAGGGGAAAGGGGATTTAGAGGGAGGGGGAAACACTAAATTTGACATGACTCCCTTAATATTCGAAAAATCGAAAAATTTATAAGAAATAAAGTTGTAGGAACTAAGTTTCACTGTAATTTTGTTTCTTATCATTATTTCTGTTACCCTAATATTTACAGAAATATCGACGGCTTAAGAGTGAAAATTAAATTCCTTAATATCTCTGTGCACATTAGAGTTTGAGCAAAAATGATAAGGTGATAAATTATAGCAAGTTTGATTTTCTACAACTTTATTCCTTACGCATTTTTCGATTGTTCTAATATTAAGAGAGATATTTTATATTTTGTGTTTTCTTCTTTCTTTATATCCCCTCCCCCCATTCCCCTCGACATTTAACATTTATTAATAAAATTGGACTGCAAATACTAAAATCATATACGACATTTTATTTTGATCAGACTAAAATTGTGATAGAGAGTGATTTATGTATTCTAAGGAAATTCGCTTTTGAAAGTCTTCTGGAAATTCGCTTTTGAAAAGTTTTGAATTCGAAGTTGAAACAGCTCCTGCGTAACGAATTTTTTTTATATATTAACTTCACTTCTGTACACATGGTCACAAAAGTAGACTCAATTTTATAATTGATTTGTACCTTATTAATTCTGTTTTCAAAAAAATGCTTCAGGTAAAAGCAATTCAAAACATTGAATGAAGGGGGTACAAATCAAAAAATTTTAAAAATAAGTGCTATAATATTATTAGTATAGATTTTTGTATGATTTCTACCTATTTGAATATTGACATTTCTGGCCCACCTTCAACATTTTTAAAACTTTCGGTATGTTATTCGGAATGTATGTTTTCCAACATCATTTAATAATCATATAAAAATAATAAAATTTTTAGTGCCCAAAACCGATATGAAGAATGCCATTTTGTATTTATCATACCTATTTTTTTAAATAAAATTGTATCCTACAGTATTTAATATTTTACTTCCATATAGCGGTCTAAGGGGGTATGTTGGAGCAGTATGCCTACTTGGAAACTGGGAGGTTATGGGCTTGAATCCCGACATCGGCAGTTTGTCAATTATTAAGAAAAATAAAGGGGGGGGGTAATTGACTAAACTGTCGGCATATGGACAAGAATCGGCATGCTTGAGAAGGTTTTCTGCAGTTTTCCTTCACGAACTCCAAATGAATATCGGCATAGTTCTTATCATAGTCGGCTGCAGCCGCATACCCTACCAATTGCTAGTCTATACACAAAAGTTCAATCCACTCCACTCACATCCTCAGGCATCTAAATGGGCTTTATGGTCGAAATGAAGCCCGTCCAGGACAGCCTCTACAATCTATCTCCATCTATCTCCATATACAACAATAACGTTGTATCTACGTAATGGTCAATAATCCAAGTATGTGTGGCACAGGAACAAAGAAATTTCATACTAACATTTGGCGTCTTTTTGCAGAGCTTAAAATTAGTTGGGACGAAGAAAATGGATTTTTGACAATGAAACTGTGTATGTGTCCAATGAAAGTGTTATTTGTTTATTTGTATGATTGATGCTGATTGTAAACGTGATACCGGATTGTGTGTCGTTTTGTGCTGGGCCAGTTTAATTAATAATTGTCATTAGTTTCTTATGTGTTCTTAAAATTATATTGGAAAGTGACCGTTCAATGTTCGTCAACAGTCAACAGCGTGATTTATGTCAAATACTGCTCAATAACAATTCGATTAAATAAAATTATTAAGAAATAAATGTTTTTTTTTAGACAATTATTAAGAAATAAATAAATGTTTGTGTGTAGTGATTTTAAAATTAATTTGTTTGACTGTGTATTATGTTTGTTTGTAAATGTAGTCGTAAGTTTTAATTTATGTCAATTCGCATAAACTATTTTAACTAAGGCGAAAAACACAATATTTTAAAGATTATGCAATTATTACGAATGATAAAATTTTAAAACGAATAACTAATAACTTTATTTTAAAATATATATACTATGTTTTCAATGTTGCTGGCATATCTTATTAACAACATAAATACATCTGTGTTCGGGGATCTAACTCTGATGGGTGAATTGTCTTGATAATATTTTGAAGCATGGAAGCAGTGTAATATTATTTTAGTATCTGGTTTCTCTTGTGAAGAGCACAGGTCTTCTTGTGTTGTATGTTTGATAGTTAATCCGCCTTCGCTAGTAAAGCAAGTGTACTTATTACTATGTGACAAGTATAGATTCCTCCCATGTAAGTAGTGGGAATATATGTGCTGAGCCCATTCATTATGTAGCAGGTTAACCAGTTGTTCCTTATTTTCGCCAATAGCAAGGAATTTTTTCCAATCCCGTGGAATCTTAGTTTTAGGACGTCTTATTAAAAACGTATCCCCACAACTAGACCACGAGCCACCAGAACATAAATTGTCATCGTGAATAAGAAGTTGGTTGCTCTTGGATGATGTTGAAGAATGGGAGAATTGTGGAAGGAAGTGGAGGTGTGTGCTATTATCCACCTGGTTTGACTCACCCTATAGATATACATATAAATATAAATATAAATATAAATATATATATATATATATATATATATATATATATATATATATATATATATATATATATATTGTGAATAATTAACAAGAGTAAATATATGAAATAAATAAGATTAACAAAATCATCGACGAATAAATAAAGAAAACAATTGAACAAGAATATATATATATATATATATATATATATATATATATATATATATATATATATATATATATATATATATATATATATATATATAATATATTAAGAAGAAATAAACTATGGACGAAATAATTAACAATAACGAAATAGAATAATATGGTACCTTTACGATTTTGTTTTGCAACTTATGTGTCGACGAAGTTATTGCGACGTATATTTAATTAATTGTCCATCGGTAATGTCCAAACGTGTTATTCGTCGGCTTTGGCTGAATTGTTTCAATATGGATGTATTCCAATGAAATCAGTTTATGTTCTGATCATCGAATCTAGTTTTAGCTTATATTTAATTAATTGTCCATCGGTATTGTCCGATCGTGTTATTCGGCGATTTTGGCTGAATTTTTACAAAATGGAAGTATTCCCAATGAAATCAATGCTGATCGTCGAGTCTAATGTACTCATGCATACTAAATGTGTGTTGCAATCGTCAACGTCAAGTCTAGCATACTAAAAATTCCTCTCCATACTTGCTTCACACTTGTTGCGGATGAAATTGCGCCGAAATATAATTGTAGTGGGATACGTCGATGTGCGCGCACAGAATTTTTAACTAACGCGGTATTGTTACAACCATATGTTACAACAAACTCCCGTGATTTTTTTATGTTTTTGAATTATTCTCGAAAATATATCATAAACACTCTCTTGGAATAAATTTGAACCAGTTGAAACATTCTAAGTGTTACTTTTAATAAAAGCATGTATTTTAGTTTGAAAATATAAATTTTGTTTTTATTAATCTAACGTATGAAAATGAATATTTGTTCGTTCGTTCGTTCGTCTTCTATACGTTCCTATACCATTAATCCGATTACGCTGAAACTTTGGTGAGTTGTTGTAGGCGCGCCCGCAATACTTTATAGTTTCTATAGAAATGCATTAACAAAATTTTGGAAATAAATTGATTCTAAAATCTATTGATTTGCCATAATCTCATCGCAAAGCGTTTCTTAATGCGAAGCGGTCTACTTTTAGTGGCGGATTTACCAATGGGCTGAGTAGGCTGGAGCCTAGGGCTAGGACCTAGGATAAAATTTTACCCAAATGTTATTAGGTCCACACAAACAATTCAACATGTAATATGTTTCACCACTTAGATAAATTTTTCTACAATTTGCGTAGTCGCATTTGGTTACGGCGCGGTAACGAGTGACATGGCCAGACTTCTACCGTAGTAAATTTTAAGTATTTTGAAGAAAAGGCGATGGAATTAGCATGTCAAAGCAGTATACAAAAGACATGGGAAAAAGACAACTGAAAAGGAAAAAATTTTATGATGAAACACCCGATGAAGAAATGAGAATGACTGCGAGCGATACTTACAGGGTTAACACATTTCTCGTCCTAATTGATAGTGAAAGGTTCAATGAAAAGTTTTCATTTCTGATCAAAATGATTGAATTGTCATTATCAACTCTTACGGAAAATACCCCTTTTCTTGGAAGAAATTTATCCTAATGATTTAGAGACTGACTTAGTACAAGAATGCATACATTTTCAATGCCACCTTTCTTCTGAAACAATTTTTGTAAAACCAGATTCTGGATCATTAAAAAGTCTATCTTCGTTCCTGCGAAAACAGAATTTGCAAAACCTTTATCCAAACTTGGATATAGCAGTTCGCATGACTCTATGTACACCAGCGACAAATTGTTCGGGTGAGAGAAGCCGTTCTTGCTTAAAATAGGTGAAAAATTATGTAAGATCTACCTTAGGCCAAGAAAATCTAAACGCCTTAGCTCTTTTGTGCATAGAGTCAGAACTAATGAACAAGATTTCATAGGACGAGGCATTGTAATACCTTCATAACTTAATTGAATTTCATCGTCATCATCAGCCAGCCGGATAGTCACCAAATAATTGAATATATTATTTTTAAACTCCAAGTAAGTGCAATAAAAATGATTTAATTACGTTTACCGAATGTACATTATTGTGTAAGTAGTATAAGGCAAACGTTACCCCACTTTATTAGCAGTACTTGATTGACCTTTTATTAGCTCATAAATGTACCCAAACACTATTTATGGCGCAATCTTAACTAAATCATTGGACTGTAAAAATAATCTAGAACTGAAACATTGTAGAGGTCAGCAGGGGCTGCAAAATTTGAATCCTACTGGCGAAAAATGTGTAAATCCGCCACTGTCTGTTTTGTATATGTGTATCTACTTAGAAAGAAAAAGAGGCATTGCAACACATGCCGAGTACAGTTAGTTTCTAATATAAATTGATAAATCAAAGTTGGGTTAACATGTCATTGAAGAACTGTTTATTTTTTCGATTAATTTTTAAATAGGACATAATAATGCTTATTCATTAGGAACATCATGAATAGTGATGGAATGTTAGAGGTTCTCTAACATATAGGTTGATAAAATGTACAGTTTTATACAATACGATTGAGCCAAACTAACTCTAATTTTCAGCGATTCGTTGCTTTATTAGACAAATGTATACAATGAATGGTGTACATTTTACTAAAATAAGTCTAGCTATTTACTTGTATACATAAACGAAGGCCATTATTATAATATGTTATTATAAAAGTTTTAGATACAAAATTTGATCCGAAGTATACCTACGACTCTGCGCTATATCTCCAGGTCGGTTATACGAAAAACCGCAAGTTTTATAACAACCTCTAAGGAAATAATTCAAATTGGAAACGAGATATTTTCAAAAAACCAATTACTTGACCTTTGACCTTTAATATCTTGACCTAAGAATACGAAATTACAAAAAACTTTTTTGTCGCTCTTTGAATGTCAAAACAAAGGTATATGCAAAAGTTCAGTTCATTTCAAGGTTGATCCGTTATTATATTTAATTGGGTTATCAGGAATGCAGTCGATTTGGGCAGAATCTTTTCATTTTTTAGAAAATTTTTCCTCATATAAATACTATTTACTTTGTACTGAGCATATTCTTCAAAACCAAATGGATTTTCCCTATTTGTCGAAATACATTCCAGATCAGGTCATTGATTTTTAATTGAAGTGTACCAATATATGTTTGTTCGATTTATAATGACTTGTTATTGATTTTTAATAGTTCTGTTAATCTAATTTTCAATACTTTTTGTATAGTCATACAATATTTGTTAAGCTTATACAATGCATGTTTGGTACAGTAGAACCCCGTTAATCGGATCAATGTTATCAAAGCCGATTCGAGCTATTGAAAATCAGAGATCATCAGAGAATGCGTAAAGCACCCATTACGTAGAAACCCTAGGAATAGTTTAGAGTATAAACCCTTATACCCTAGGAGTAATTTATTATCTCTTCATTTTTCCAAAGTATTGCTCAAAATACACTGTACAATTATTTATCTGGTGACCTCCACATATTGTGGAACAAAATGGATTTATGAGTACAATTTTTGAGAAGATGCTTATGTGTGAGTGCGTTCGTAAGCTATAGTTTTCCGTACACGAAACCTCGAGAGCCAAAAATAAAATCGACTTCGTTGAGATGTGTGTCAATTACGTCAATGAAATCATTTCGAATGGAAGCATATATACGTCGATATGATCTAGTTATAATTTTTTTTTAATTAAGTAAAACAAGATAAAAGAAATCTGTTTGTTTTAATAGAAAAAAATTCCGTTACGCAGGAGCTGCATCAACTTAGCAAATTTCCTTAGTATACATAAATAACTCTATTGGTCACAATTTTAGTGATTTTGATCATTTTTTCAAAATAAAATGTCGTATGTGATATGATTTTCGTATTTACAAGGCCAACTTTATAAATAAATGGCATAGGTCAAGGAGAAACGGGGTATAGAGAAAGAAGACAACACAAAATCTAGAGCACGGTAGTGCGCAAGGCCGAGTTTAAGGGACACATTTGGATATAAAATATAAAATATATCTCTTAATATTAGAACAATCGAAAAATGTATAAGAAACAAAGTGTGAAAAATCATATTTGTAACAATTCATTATCTTATCATTTTTCGCAACCTCTAATGTGTACGGAGATATTTACAATTTTAACTTTCAATCGTAAATTGTTAATATTTCTGTAAATATTAGTGTAACAGAAATAATGAAAAAAAACAAAATTATAGTAAAACAAAATGTCTACAACTTTATTTTGTATAAATTTTTCTATTTTTCGAATATTAAGGGAGATATGCCAAATTTTGTGTCTACCCCTCCCACCCCTATATGTATATATATATATATATATATGTATATATATATATATATATATATATATATATATATATATATATATGTGTCTGTGGACTCTCTAGCGGTCTCAGTTTTATTCCGTTTGCAATGAATGAATTTGAGGGGCTTTTGGTTTCAAAGTGTCAAGTTCGTTTATAGGTAAAAACGGACAAGGGGAAAGGGGGATTTCTAGGTAGGCGAAGACACAAAATTTGGCATTTCATGAAACGTCGACGTATTGTGTTAAAATAAAATATTACATATAGTGGCCAGGCATTTCTCAAGGTTGGAGGCATATTGTGTTACGTGATATGTCAAGAAAAGAAGGCATATTGTGTATTAGTTTGAAATAAAAAGTTTTATTGAAAATTAAATTAAAACCAACTTAAATAACAATATAAAATAAATATTTTATTTTATTTAAATAAAAACTGTCACTTCAAAAAATATAATTTTATAAAAAATGGCACCCAGGCACTACATGTAACATTTTATGGAATTAAATTTCTAGGATCTTCGTGAAAAAACAGATTGCAAATGAGACTACGACATACTCATGTATAAAAATTTTAACGATAGTGATTTTTAACATCTATTAGGTAGGATCGATGGACATTTGAGGAAATTTTTACGAAATTCCATGATCGGTATAAAAACAATAGCTGCATTTTCTTTGGAGAAAATTCGCTAAAAATATTAAATAAAAATCTTTTTTCTTTAGATACTTTTACAGCTGACGGTGATTCAGTAAAGCGATTTTTAAAAAAATTCTGGAATGTTAATATAAAGATTATTAAAATAATCAAACAGAACTCTAGGTTTTTTGAAACTAAATTTCAAATTTGTCCCCATTTCTAGAACAATTATTTGTATTTTATACATACATATTTCGACTACAAAGTAGTCATCATCAATATGAATTAGCTAATCGTAACAAACTCGATTCTGACATAATAAATAATTTGGTCCGCAAAACTAAATTTATAATTTTACGAAACAAGTCCACCGTACTAACACAAGAGACTGAAAATATTGAAAAAAATAAATGGTGCAAACTAACTTACTTCCGCCCATGCACAAATAAAATCACTAGAAAATTAAGGGATCATAACCCAAAAATAGCGCTTGTTAGTAAAAATAAAATTAAACAGTTACTGGGCAAGAAGCCTAAGGATAAAATTGTCAATGAAAAACAATCGAGCATATATAGTGCCAACACCGCATGGTCAGAAAAGGATACCGCCAACAAAAGGGGTTGGTCTTTAATGCTTTAATGGGCTTAATTGGTCAGTCAACTCAAATAATCCTTCAGGTACTACATCAGTCAGAACATATAAAAGACAAAACTTTTTTAATATTATTGTGAGACACACACCAAATTAGCAACGAGCAACATATCTCTGACTCCATATCCCAGAGATAGTTACGATTAGCTAATTCATACTGATTATCACTACCTTGTAGTTGAAATGCGTATTTATAAAATACAAATAATTGTTCTAGGAATTGGGGCAAAATTTGAAATTTAACTGGAATCTTGATCTTGTGGTCATCATGGTCATCGTACTTAGAATTGTAACACTCAAAACACAAATCCACCCTACGGCTTGTTATTTTTATAGTGCATGTATTACTTTAAAGTTTCAAATTAATTAGATGTGGCGTTACGAGGATTTACTGTATGAAACTGTATGTTTGGATAGACATTATAATTAATACTAAATACACGAGTAAATTAATAATATTTGATAATAAAAGTTTATTTTAATGACATGTTTTTCATCAAAATTTATATGTAGTTTTATTTAAAATGTATTGTATGTGTTCATTTATAATTATAATGTATGTTTTATGTTATATGAATATTATTTTACAATATGGTTCAAAAAAATAGTACCACTTTCGAGTTATTTAATTATAATATTAATTTTATTGACATTTAATAGTTAAGTTAGTGAATCAATACAATAAACATCAGTCAATTCTATAAAAAATAAACAATAATTTGTACATTCCACACAAAATAAATATATTATACATAAAATAAAATAAAAAATAAAAAAATTATCTAAATCATTCTCGAGCACAATAATAATACTCCTTGGCTGGTTCAAAAATCAGAATGTCAAAGTTTCCATTTCCTTTCAATCATCACTTTCTCTATATACCCTCCTACCACAGTTGTTAGTCTTGCCTTCCTCACACTTAACACTCGGTCCAATGAAATCAAATCCTCTTTCAATAAATCATCTCTCATTCCCTCACATACTCTTTGGCAATTAAAAATTAAATGGTATTCCGTTTCACACCCTCCACATAATACACACACTCGTTCACCATTTATTTTATTTTTATTCTCCCACGTGTACCTTTTCAAGATATTTGCAGATATATCCATCCATGAAAGTGTGTGGAAACGTTGTAACTCTGGAATTAAGTATTATCTGGAAAATTGTTCCAGATAAAAGTTTCATAGTATTACTTGGAAAATATATTGGTATAAAATTTAACCTTGGTAGTGGTTTCGAACATTATTACTTAAATGTCAAAGAAAGTAAACGCTAGTCGCTTCCGTTGGTATAATATAACCAAAAGGCAACCATACTAATAATGGAAATTAAATAGACGCTAGTTTACAAAAAAACAATTTAAAAATATGTTAATAAGTAAATAAACAAAATTAATAATACAATGTCATCAAAAATGATAGTGAAAGATCATATGCATAGCACTACCATAACATCTAAGGTAGCTCAGTTGGTAGAACATTGGTCTAGAATGCCAGAGATCGTGGGTTTGATCCGCATCCCTAGATGTGTATGATTTTTCATATCAAACATTTGATGTCAAAAAATGGTATCAATGTTCAGACATATTACTTAAATGTCAAAGTAAGTAAACGTTAGTCGCTTCTGTTGGTATAATATAACCAAAAGGCAACCATACTAATAATGGAAATAAAATAGACACTAGTTTACAAAAAAAACAATTTAAAAATATATTAATAAGTAAATAAACAAAATTAATAATACAATAGCATCAGAAATGATAGTGAAAGATCATATGCATAGCACTACCATAACATCTAAGGTAGCTCAGTTGGTAGAGCATTGGTCTAGAATGCTAGAGGTCGTGGGTTCGATCCCCATCCCTAGATGTGTATGATTTTTCATATCAAGCATTTGATGTCAAAAAATGTTATCAATGTTCAGACATATTACTTAAATGTCAAAGTAAGTAAACGCTAGTCGCTTCCGTTGGTATAATATAACCAAAAGGCAACCATACTAATAATGGGAATAAAATAGACGCTAGTTTACAAAAAAAAACAATTTAAAAATTATTTATGTTGTTGAAGTCGTGCTACATTCTATTTCGGTAAATGTAAAATTTGTTCATTTCTGAAACTAAATGAGATAATAGATTCAATATTTTTGGTCTAATATTTAAATTCAAATTGGTTAATGAAACTATTTTCGCTAGCACTACTCTCGTCCCTAATTTTTTTTTTAAACAGGAGTGATTCGACCGAAATCGAATGCAAAATACTGAACAATACTGTAGGTACTTGCAATCGATAATTTCAAGTTTTGTCGAAACTCTTACCCTTTTCTAAATAATATTTAGCAGTGTTAGTATTTTATAAGTTTGGGAATGTAAGGATTGGAAATAGTACCATTTCATGAACGCGATATCTCACTTATTTTAAAAATAAATCCATTAAAAATTTTGCTGTCCCAATTCTAGATTTTTAAAACTAAGAAAAGAGTATATTTTCAACTATCACGCTCATTGAGACTTTTGCTTCCAAGAACATATTCCTGAAACCTTCATAAAAATTGGTTAAAACCCAATTTCCATGTTAAAACTAAGTTGTCTAACCATGCATTTTTTTTACAAGTCCAAGTGGCCGAGCGATTTAAGGCGTTATGTCTGCGCAGTATGCCTACTTGGAAACTGGGAGGTTATGGGTTTGAATCCCGACCTCGGCAGTTTGTTAATTATTAAGAGAAAAAAAAGGGGCGGTTAATTGACTTAACTGTCGGCGTATGGACAAGAACGAAGTAACCGGCTATGCTTGAGATGATTTTCTGCAGTTTCCTTCACGAACTCCAGATGAATATCGGCATATTTCCTATCATAGTCGGCTGCAGCCACACATCCTACAAATTCCTAGTCTATACACAAAAATTCCTTCCACTCCACTCACATCCTCGCATCCTTAGGCATCACAATGGACCTTATGGTCGAAGTGTACCCCGTCCAGGGCAGCCTCTGCAATCTATCTATCTATTCCAATCGCTTTTTGGAACAAATTTTTTGTGATTTCAAGTTATGTCAAAATTCTTACCCTTTTCTAAATAATATTTAGCAGTGTTAGTATTTTATATATTTGGGAATGTAAGGATTGGAAATAGTACCATTAATTTATACATTTTACTCACAATGAAGTCTCATAAATAATGAACACGATATCTCACTTTTAAAAATTTTAAAAATAAATCCACTAAAAAATTTGCTGTCCCAATTCTAGATTTTTTTAAAAGAGTTTACTTAGAAAAGAGTATGTTCAACTTCATGCTCATTGAGACGTTTGCTCAGAAAGCTTCCAAGATCATATTCCTAAAACCTTCATAATAATTGGTTAAAACCCAATTTCCTTAAAACTAAGTTGTCTTACCATACATTTTTTTAGATCCATAAGATTCTTCAAACTTATACCAAAGTTGTATTTTAATTTCTCCGATTGTAAATTATTCGAAAAGTGGGAAATATTTACAGGCCGTATTGTTTTGTATATCAACTTTGATCACCTTTGTACATTCACACAGCCTATTGAATTATATATAATTTATAATTACCCATTTTATGTAAATATCGTATAAATTATTGAGTTCATTAACTTATTACAAAAATAAAAGAATTGTAAAAAATTGGAAATTGTAATGTTTGGGAAAATTTAGGTCAGTTTCATTAAAATATTAATAGGTTCATAAGTAATCTATCAATTGATCAATACAATCAATATACATACATAAATTTGAAAATGAACACAAAACATAAGCACCATTATTATGAACTAACTTTTTAGGATTCCGTATTTCTTTGAATAGTACTATCTTTTTCAAAGATCTCAACTGAATCTTTATGGATTCTTGTTGTATACAGTTTACTTTAATTTTCTTGACCCGCCCCTTCAATAAAAAACTAATTTACTTAAATAATTTATAGAAATTAAATCGCATAGTTTACGAGGAAAGACAATAGAAAACAAATTTTACTCCATAAACACTCCCGAATTGTGGGGTACCACTTTTTAAACTCTATTTTCAAGTCTATTCATGCGTACCCCAAACTGCATAGTTTGAATGTAACAACCAATATAAACCACCGAATAACTATAATATTATTAAAATTGGAATAATATGAAAAAGTTGGCTGTCACATCACAATCGTCTTTGGTGTACAGGCAAGCACACTGGGCTAGTTATCCAGAGGTCCGAGGTTCGATTCCTGGTTGACGAGTTAATTTTTTCATATAAGTATTTAATTTAATTAATAAATTCAATGACAATGAAATTTGTCGGAGTATACGCTATAGTCTTCTACAGTTTGTCATACGTATTCGAAAAAGAATTTGGACAAACAACGTTATGTGGACACGAAAGTATACACAAACAAACAAATATTAATAAACAAATCACTTCAGAAAGAAGTAAATACTATCTAATAAATAAAACAAAAATTGGAATAATATGAAAAAGTTGGCTGTCACATCACAATCGTCTTTGGTGTACAGGCAAGCACACTGGGCTAGTTATCCAGAGGTCCGAGGTTCGATTCCTGGTTGACGAGTTAATTTTTTCATATAAGTATTTAATTTAATTAATAAATTCAATGACAATGAAATTTGTCGGAGTATACGCTATAGTCTTCTACAGTTTGTCATACGTATTCGAAAAAGAATTTGGACAAACAACGTTATGTGGACACGAAAGTATACACAAACAAACAAATATTAATAATATTAGTTGCTGTTTCCGTAGCAAAACAACCCTAAATAAACTCTAAAAAACCGTTTGTAGCACGCCTCTACTCGAATTGCCTGCGTTATACCATACAAGAGTATATTAGTTTAGTTTCCCGACTTTGTAACCGTATGAAAATATCATCGCACCATTACTATTTTTGGTAAAAATGTTCAAAAAAGAGAACCTAGTTATTCCATTTCTGCATACCCGTCCGTCCGTCTCTATGTCAACACAATAGGGAATATGCATGAAAATTTTTATTCACTTGAATTGAAGCATGTTTACTTGACAAATATTAAGGTAAAATTACTTTTTAAATAACTTTAAAAATAAGCGAGATATGAATGATTGAAATTCCCGATTAGAGAAAGAGGGTGATAGCCCTCTTGATATGTTATGTGACGTCATATTACACTTTCACCATTTAAAATACACGTAAAACTCCGTTTTTAGTATTTTTGCAAGAAAGAGACAGATAATAATCTTTAAAAGCTTATAGCTTCCTTGATATTTGTCGGATTTTAATTTCGTTTTTAAATATTATTACAGTATTAACAGTATTTTCATATTCTGAAAATAAAAATTTTCATGCACATTCCTTATTACTCAATAACAAAAAGAGATATCGAGCACAAATTTTGTGTGTATGTTATAGAGCTAAAAAGTAAGAACAAACTCATGAATGGTATAAAATCGGACCTTAGTCTTACATACCCCCCTCCCTTAGGGTGGAAAATATCCATCTTTGAAACAGTAAGAGATCGAAAATTTAAGGAAAAAATGTTCCTTTTTTTAATTAAACAACTTTTGTTTGAACTTTTATTCATAAACAGAATAGTTTCGCCATAATTTTAGTTCAAACATCTGTAATTACTATTGTTTACAAAACCGCATAATAGCTTTGTATTTTTATACATTTGTACAGTATATACCGGGTATTTGAGAAATTGACTCAGTTAGTTCTTATTTTCACTTATTAAACTTAACTTAATGGTCTAGTAAACATATGTACTACGATCACAAATCATTATTCTCCAAGACAAATGTGAAGAGCTTCCGGACTAAAATTATCATATGAAGCCATAAAATAGTTTAAAACTAGTTTATAGTATTTTGTGTTGAGTTAATGACTATTAAAAGCAATTCAATAGTTCTGGTTTTGACATAAGTGTTTTTATATAGTGTGAAAAACCACATAGATATATAATTTTAATTTTCCACGAATATTCCACTTGCAAGAAATAATCATAATTATTGTACTATTAAAACAAATTGCCAAAATTTTGGAAACAATAAAATTTATAAATATATTTATTATTAATATTCTAACTTTAAACTACTTCGATAACAATAAACTGTGTGTAATACAGTACTAATAATATTAAAAAATTTCGATCTCTCGAAGATTCTTACGTATAATAAAGCGCTAATAATTGTCGAGAATAGTAATTTCAGGGACTAGTGATGCCTTGAGAGACGTGACAAAAGAGAGGAGACGAGAATAAGTCAGTGAGAGACAAGACGAAAATTACAATCATGACTTTCGATAAATATTCGAGCGAACATGTACTAATCACAAAACAGTAAATCATTTTCGGTGGTAATGATTTAATTTTTTCTCGTGATGTCTGACCACTTTGGTCACAACACCTGGTGGGCAAAAAAGTTTGCTGTATAAGTTACAGACGGCTCAGAAAGAAAGGGCCGAGTTCTCGGGGAAATCCTTAATGTAATAGTTCCTTCTTAAAAAGTGATGATATGAGAGTAAGGACCGAGCTATTTACAAAGTAAATAGCTCTAGACTTCATATAATAGTTGCTTCTTTAAAAGTGATGATATATGGAAGAAAGGACCGAGCTATTTACAAAGTAAATAGCTCTAGACTTCAGATAATAGTTGCTCTTTGAAAAGTGATGATATCTCATTAAAGAGCCGAGCTATTTACAAAGTAAATAGCTCGGTAAACTATTTACTAAAAAAATTAATGAGGGGTAAATTGATTAAATGTAAGAAAAAATTTTGTTTAAATTTATTTCGTAAGTTTTCCCTTAGTATGTTTTTAAAATTTTATATAACGCGGCAAGTTATTTTTTCTGATGATTTCAAATATTTGAAAACTTTTTAAGAAGGAACTATTACATTAAGGATTTCCCCGAGAACTCAGCCCTTTCTTACATTTATGTTTTTGGTCAGATATCACTCCTTTTTGAAAGGCTTAAATATACGAATCCAAATGCTTCACACAAAACACTATGTTTGTGCCGCCACAAAAAGCTACGCTTAACGTTTTGTTATGCTTCGCGTATGCATTACGTTTCTTTACGCTCGCGGTACTTTCCTCTTTTTAGATTCACATATACAAAGGAGACCGCTTCGCGTTATATTAAAAAAAGCTGATCTTTCTAACATGAATAGAAGTTAAAAAGGCAGTTTAAGAGGTGTTTTTCCCATTTTCGGAGGGTAACGATGTAGGTAATGAAATTTTTCAAAGTAATCTGTTAATTTGACTTTAAAAACAAAATCCCATCTCTCTAACATGAATTGAAGTGAAATGGCAATTTTACACGTGTTTTTCCTATCTTCGGATATAGGAATCATTTCAGCATGTATAGAACTGAAAAACGTAATTTTAGGGGTGTTTTTTCGATTTTCCGGGAGATTGCAATAAAAAATACTAAGTTTTTCGAAATAACTTCCTAATTTGTAGCTATTTAGCGTCGATTGAAAAAAACTGCATCTTTCTAGTATGTATAGAACAAAAGGGTTGGTTTTGAGGGTGTTTTTCCCAAGTGCAAAGGGTTGTGCTGGAAAAATTTTCTTCCTTCAAATAATTATGTTATTGGAATGGAAAAAACCTGACCTTTCTATCATGAATAGAAGTGAAAAGGTCAGTTTTAGGGATGTTTTTCCCATTTTCGGTGGGGTTGCGATGTAGGTAATGAAATTTTTCAAAATGTTCTGTTAATTTGACGTTATTTTGGGTCGATTAATGAAAATCCCGCCTTTCTAGCATGTATAGAACAGAAAAACGTAATTTTGGAGGATGTTTTTCCGATTTTGCGGGGGTTTGCCCTGAAGTTTACCACGTCCTGCAATTTTTGAATTTTTGTTTTTTTATTAATAAAACGATTAAATATGTTACACTTGTATGTTTATTGTACAGAATGTCATATGCTGGGTATTAACCAATAGTATTACATCATGAATCGGTTTTAATATATGTATATCATAACACTTAACAAATATACAAACACAAAATATAAAATATCTCTCTAAATATTAGAACAATCGAAAAATACGTAAGTAATAAAGTTGTAGGAAATCAAGTTTGCCACAATTCATCACCTTATCATTTTTGCTCAAACTCTAATGTGTACAGAGATATTAAGGAATTTAATTTTCAATCTTAAACCGTCAATGTTTCTGTAAATATTAGTGTAACAGAAAAAATTATTAGAAACAATATTACAGTAAGACTTAGTATCTACAACTTTAATTCTTATAAATTTTTCGATTTTTCGAATATTAAGGGAGATTTGTCAAATTTACTATTTACCACTTCCTCTAAACCCCCTTTTCTCCTTGTCCGATTTGATCCATTAACGAACTTGACCTTTCGAATACCAAAAGCACCTCAAATACCAAATTTCATTCCGATAAAATGAAATCTGTGACCACACTATGTAATAACTATTTATGTTTTCTACATGGTAGTTTACTGATTATGTAGTCTTAAATATTTCATCCAATTAGAAAGCAGTCACACAAATATCAACAAATCAAAAGCATATACGGTTTATAATGTAAATTTAATTAAAACGAAAATTGTAAAAATTTCCTTTTTTCCTATACAAATTTCCAGTTTTCGGAAACTTCCCGTCGGTTTGGGTACTAGATCTACCTGTATGCCAAATATCAACTTTACAGGATATCTGAAAGTAGCGTAGAATTATGATAGATCATACACGGTTATTTATGGCGTAACCGCGAATTTTGCGTTTTTGAAGTGAAATTACATTTTAACGGTTAATTCGTTAACGATGATTGAAAAAATAGGCTCTTATAATTCCGTAAAGTATCGATATTCGAAATATCAACACTGTAGCTCTTTTCGTTCAGAACATATTTCAGGGTCAGATCTCCTCTGATTTTTCGATAAGTAATAGCACTGTAAGTGAGAAGGCCAAATGCCCCTTAAACTCGGCCTGTCGCACTACCGTGCTCTAGAAAGTTGCTGTCGAAATCTGGTAATAAATTAAAAATATTAAAAAATCGACTTCAAATAGATTTCAAACTGTCGAAATTTAGAAAAAAATAACTATCCCTATACTACTATATAAATTCGAAAGTATCTCATCACGACTAATTAAATTGAATTTATCACGACTTGATAAATTCGAAAGTATGTATGCTACCTCATCACGACTAATGGGATGAACGGATCGTAATGAAATTTGGCAAGGAGATTATATCCTGGGGAAGAACATAGGCTTTTGTCTCAAAAAATAATCTTGAAGGGGGTGAACATTAAAAAAAATCTATACAGTCGAATAAGATTATATATTTAGCTTTCATACAAATCCGGATGAAGACGCGGGAAACAGCTAGTTTAACATAAATTAATAGATTATTCTTTCACTGCATACAAAAGTCAGCCATGTATTTAAGCCCCAACTTCCTGGTCAGTTCTCAATAGTCTTTATTGTTTCAATTAAAATATAAAAACTTAGGAAAATATGTACTTTATATGAATAGAAAAAAAGATTTTACTGTATAAGTACAAAAAATTATTTTTTTAAATTGTATTTTATCAAGAAAATCTGTTTTTGGCAGACATATATGGAGCAGCACCGTTAGAATAATGTTTCATTCCCCTTCTATTATAATAAATACTATAAAAAAGTACGACAATTTTCGATGTTCACGTATTAATATATAGAGACCCAAACAAATAAGGCCCACATCAATTATAAAATTTTGAAATATGAATGTTACTTTTGTGGCTATGTGTACAGGGTATACTGAGTTTTTGAATGAACTACCTAACAATACAATCTGTATAATGTATTTTTGTATAAATATTAGAGATGAAACGGATAACTGTTTTGGCGGATACTGGATACCGGTTATACGGCTACCCTATAAACCGGATGACTGGATATCCAGTTGAACATTGTCATTGCCATAATGTAATGTATATATCTGATTAAGAGGAAATAACAAAAATAACTAGTTCTGGTCTCTCCTCCATATTCGAAGTAATACCACTTGTTGCTGCATTAAAAAAGTATTTAAATAAAAATAAGAAATCACAAAGAACTCCTGACTTACCACACATGAGTGTCTCGTTGAATGCAGAACTAGAAAGTCGTTTCAGCTCCTTAGGTCAATATTCAAACTACTTGATTGCAATCTTGCTGGACCCAAGATTGAAGATAAACTATTTGGACGTTGTTGAAGCTCAAAGAGCTCATCAGAAGATCCCATTAGACTTTATAAAAATATCTTGCGAAGAATCTTTCACCAGTACCAAATCATCTTCAACACATGCTAATAGAAATATAGGAGACAAGACAGAATCAACTATGACTTGCGAAGCTCACGAAACGTTCTAGGATTGCTTTAACGAGGTAGCAAATGAAACTAGCAATAGCCAGTGTCACGATCTACAAAAAAACACGAGTGCAAACGAGATTGACTTTTTTTTGAAGACAGTTCGAATTGATCGCAATTATGACCCTTATAATTGATGGTCAGCTAATGTGACACAGTACCCGAACTTGACAAAGAATGTATCTTTCAGCGCCTTGCAGTTGTAGTATACCGCCCAGGACCGGTTATGGTCCGTGGGACATATACCCAAATCGCGCGATGAAGTCTGGAAGCGTGTGCAAAAGGTTTCGGTGGATCCAAATTTTGTCTTTGGTCTGAAATGTCAATAGATGAGAAAAAGTGTGAGGGTCCTTTTGTTTACTACCGGACACCTTAACTAACGAACACTTATGATATTAAAAAAAACTGCGAGGTAGTGACTCCTAACGGTGATAGTTAGAAGGATATTCAAATGGTTTTACGTCAGATGTTGATAACTTATCGCAATTGTTTTTTTGAATTTACCACGTGTCGACTTTTTTGAAATTACGATAAAAATCACACAAAGGAGAACAGAAAAGGAAATTACATTGAAAACAATAATCACCTACCATATTCTGAATGTGAGTACGATTAATTTTAATTATTTGATAAAGATTATAAAAAATAAGAAAAATGAACGAAAAACTTAATGAAATTATATATTTTTAGAGATTTGATAGAGAAAATAAAAGGCAGCAAAAAATACACTCAACGGCGATGATTTAATAAAAAAAAGGAACAAATTTTACAATTAATAATTCTATATGTTAACACACAAAAATTTGATTTAAAAAATAGTGAAATGTTTTATCATAAAATAAATCTAATTTCCTCGTATTAGTATGTAAGTATAATTTTATTGATATTAGATTGTATATAACTATTCGGTAGTCCCAATCTATCGGAGGATTCGCAACTGAATTTTCTCACTCGTGGTGTTTATATTCAGTCGTGAATTCCCACAAATTGTCCTTTCAGCATTCATACACCCGGTAAATTCGACGCCATAATTTTTGGCGGTCTAATTTCTAGTGTGTTACCCAAATCTGGGTGTGATGTTTAGGCCGTTCTTTAGGACCACCGAGTAATTACTGTACGACTTCTTATGATGTCTCCTTTTTAAAATAAATTATCAATTTCACTAAATGTTTATTATTTTACCAGGTATTTAGAACGATATAGAAAAAAAAAACAATTGAATAGCTGAACGCAATAGAATTTTAATTGTATCTACGTAGATTTCAACTGGAAAGCGTGTAAATATGGAGAAAAGAAAATAACAAAATAATTATTACCTCACTGTTTCCGAGATTCGACTGTATCAACACAATGCCGCCCATACGAATAGCACGTAGATATTTACGAGAATGTTGGTATTGTCGCCATTAGCAATTTTGGTCCGGTATATGTTTTATTTTTTTATTTTTATTCTTAGCCCAATTAAACTGTATGCGTATTATGTATACATATATATATATATATCCAGCTCGTGATGATAAATTCGATTACTAATTCGGAATCGTTGTATTTTTCTATATTTTACAATATTCACAAATGAGTAAAATATCGATCCAAGAATAACGTATAATAATAACGTATAACATTCGTCTAATTATTTGAGTAACATAAAAAAATATTCGATACTCGATACGTTAGATTTACTTCTTTCCGTTTTGTAGGCCGATCGTAATCTGAACTGCATGACTGAAATTGTTTTTCAATAATCTCCAATCGACTACCGAAAAACAATTTACGTCACTCCGATTTGCGGACTTTATCTCGTTGAGTCCCGCATTATGTTGATCTCATCTCAATAACAGATCGCGTAACATATTTTGCTTTTTTTTGTGCGTTCAAACTTGTGTTTTAAGATGGCTTGAGATAATAAATTCAAACACTAATCTTAAGGTGGTTCCCGCGCGTCATTCAACTATTCATTCGTTTTTTTTTTTTTTTTTTTTATTCATATCCCTATTACTTTCTTTTAATTAACAATTGTCTGTCAGTTTAATTTACCTATATTTATATTTTTACATTTTATTGTTAAGGGTTTGGTCCCCCCACCACATATAAATCACTTTCTTTACATTTATTTATTTTTATTTTTTTACTTGTTTTAAACACTCCTTTTTTTTAATGCCTTTATTTTTATAATTTTAGGTAAGTGAGATGAAATCGTCACATAGTCGTGTATAGAGCGAAAGATTTTTCTCTGAAGCTGGTCTTGTTTATGAAGACAAATGAAACCGCTTTTTGCCTCTTAATGCAGAGAAATTGGTGTTCATTCATACGAGTACCTTTTTTTTTTGTTAAAATGAATAATAAACATTGTTTTGATTTGAAGATATAATGCTTTTATTTTTGTTTAGACTTATATATAAAATTAAAAAAAGTCTATTTTATAAAATTTTCGCAATTTTTAGAAAATCCACCGAATATTGACTTACTATCCGCTATACGGCCGGATTGTAAATTTAGGCTGAGTATACCGGATACCAGATAGTTGCCGGATATCCGTTTCATCTCTACTAAATATGTTGTATATCATACATAAAGAGTATTTTATACATAGTAAGTAATTTATGTACTTAGTAAATAATAACTGAAACATTTTCTACTAGGTATAGCTGTCTATCTAACTCTAAGGTATTATTTTACCTTTTTTTTATGTATTTTTTTTTTGGTCTTACATGATACCTTAAGGTCATTCACACGTTAACTAATTTTTCTTAAGAATTTAAATATGACATTAACGTTAGTGTCCCTTTCTTAATTAAGAAAACTCAAATTTTTAAACCTATAGTGAAACGATATATTCATAATTATAGTTCAGGCATACGCAATTATTGACATAAAACTAGAAAACGTTTCTATATATTCAAAAACAAATATTTTATAAAGTTAAACTTAACAAACAAGTGAAAATAACAACCAGAAAATAACAATGAGATTATGAAATAGTTAAATTATAGTGAAATTATTTTTCTACAGATTTACTTCGTATAAATGTAAATTTCAAATGAAAACTGTGGCCGCTGCAGTGACAACAGACGCAGACACACACATACACACACATATATATATATATATATATATATATATATATATATATTGTCGTATCCAATAGGCGGTACGGCTAATCAGTACGGTTATTAGGCAGGGGCGCCGTCACCAGAGCATTTGTTCCAGGTACAAATTCGTAGACCTTTTGTCCAATTCCCAAATCAAAGTACTTATTGAATTATTGGCGTTGCGTCCATAAAATACCACTGTCCCAAATTGAAGATAAATTCTCCGTCCAGTGAATATTATGTCCAATTACAATTCCAATAATCTGTCCAATGACTTGATTTTGACTTCAATAATAAGATGACTTGATTTTACTTTTATCAAATCAAATGAGAAAGTTCACCTTTTGAAATTATAACAATTTACTTTTTGGTTTTTAGTTAAAAATACTTTTATTAAAATTATTACTATTAAATACAATAAAATATACAAAATTAAATATATTCTCGCAATTAACAATTTAATTAAGTATCGGAACTAATTTAAACTGATCTGAACTAATCTGAACTAATCTGAACTAATCTGATTTGGCATTGAAGATGCTATTGGTTATATAGTAATTTATTGCTGAATTGCATTATTGGCTATTGACGTCAATCAACCAGGTGGACAAATGCAGATGTTCACGATGCTACATATCCTCCCCCTTATTGAAAGTTTGGCTCATATTTTGTTAGGGACAAACTTTTCGTTATCCTTGGTAGGTACTGAAGAGAGCGATTTTGAATATCTAGTTTTCTTGCGACCACTTGTTGTTGCGGCGGAGATTGCAAATAGATATTTGTACTTGAATGTACTGGAGAACCACTTGGATTTGAACTGTCATCGTCTGATGTGGTAATTCGTGGATTATAGTAAACTAATTCGTGTGTTGGCCCGGAGGGCTGGTAATGAGCTGTTTGGCGGCTACGTTGACCAAAACAACAATTGATGAATGTGTTTGAAGATTGACCATTTGGTTTGACTTTCTTCCAGAAATATTGAATAATTTTGAAGCGTATTAGAAAGTAAATGGTTGCTAATACGGTTGCGGAGATTTCAATAACTTTTGCGTAATGTAGGATACCATTTTCATACTGTATGAAGAAGGGTTTATTTAGTTCTTGTTGTAGTTGTTCATCAAATTGATTGAGACGATGCTGTGCGTATTTAAGTACGTCTAGGTCCAGATGAGTTAGTTTTACAGGATGCAGTGCGTACATTTTCAACATGGTTTCGTTGAGTTTATTAGTTTTACAACAGTCGTCTTCTGTTAAGTCGATGTCCGGAATGAAATCTTGGAAGGTTGAATTTCGTATTAGTGTTTTAGATTCTAATGTGACGGTGTCGGTAAATGCTCGACAGTCTTGTTTAAGCGTGATTATTCCCATTTTATTGATTATTGTTGTGTAGTCATCTGATTCGTTTTTGCATAGAATTGTACAGCGTGTATCTTGTGTATTAACAAATAACCATCGATTTTGATTTAGATTTTGCCATATTTCCATACTTGTGTGAACGTTGTTTACTTCGCAAACTGGAGGTATAAATTTGGTTGTCATTTGGTACAGTGCGGTTTCGCAATTATCTTCAGGTCGCTGATATGATATTGTAATTTCGTTGCAGATGTGTTGTTGATCCAAATATTCTTTACATTGGTCCAAATTTTTAAGTAATGCAAATTGTGATCTACTTTTTGACACAAGGAGATAATCATGGTTTATTTTTAGGAAAGTGACTATTTTAGGATTTTCTTTACTTGGTGTGGGTAATGGATATATTTTTAATACATTGTATTGGTCTAAAGTGACTACCGGTACTTTCATTATGATTACTAATTTGTCGTGAGTTAAAAATGATTTTAATTTTATGATTCTATAGTATGACTCTAAATTTTGCCAAGTAGGTTCGAGTGGTAAATTAAATTTGACTGATTGTTGAAGTTCGTGTAATAAGGTTTTCGGTGGTAAGATTCGGTAGTTTATTATTCCATGTCTAGATAATGTTAAGGAGGTAGTATAGTCATTTAATTGTCGTTGTACTTTGTCATTTATTTGTTTTATTAACATCAAATGAGAAATTAAATCGATTTGTAATGAATTTTTATTAACAATTTTAGTGTTAACAATTTTAGTCTTTCATGTAAGAATTAAATGTATTGATATTTTTATTAAGTTTGTCTTCTATTTCGTTTAAGTTTAACATTGTGCGATTAATGTTTCTAACGGTATCTGTGATTACTCTAATTTGTGATTGCATTAAAACGTGAGTTTGAGTTTGATCGTTAATTAGGTCGTCAATTGATGCTTTATAGAATTTAGCGTCGTCAGCGTCAGGTATTCCAAAGAGCCATTTAATTGGGTTGCTTACGCCGTCGATAAGTCCTCTTCGTTTTCTTTTGTTGTTTAAGTGTCGTGATTTTATATCGTCAAACTGACTTTGTAGGTCGTTAATTTGGTGTTGTAAAAGTGTTAATGTCATTTTACACGTGCTTGCTTCTTTTATGTCGATAAGGTTACAATATGATACGGAGTCTGTATAAGTAGTTTGAGAAACTTTAAGCATATACTTAATTTTATAAATATCAAAAAAATGAACTAAACTAATGTATTGATTAGATATTTTGGCTTCGCCAATATGGTTATAATATATTCCAGCGGATTTATTTAAGAACTGGATATCAAATGTTGCTGGGGCCTTCGCCAGGGTCCATATGTTTTTCATCGAGTGTAAGATTATTATCAACCAAAGAGTTTTCATCTGAAACAAAGAGTTTCAGTTGGTTTAGGTGATATGTACGAAGTTTTTGTCTACTGATTCTAATAGTGGCTGTATTGTTGTTGTGTCGTTGAACGACTTTGTATGGGCCTTTATAAGATGGCATTAGTTTTAAGTTATGATGGCTTTTTTGTTTCGCATCATACAACAATACTAGATCGCCTTCTTTTATTGGACTTTCTTTTGTTTTCTTGTCATAGTAGTGTTTGTTTACTTCTTTAGAATGAAGTAGATTTTCTTTAGCTTATTTATTTCTTTAGTTATTAGTTATTTTAGTTATTTTAGTTATTTTAGTTTAGTTAGCTTAGTTATTTTCTTATAGTTTTCGCTTTATTCAAAATATCTTGAGTAAGATTTTGGTAGGTTGGAAGTTGTTTGGGTTTTACTAATGAATGTGGAATTTTTGGTTCTCTTCCAAACACAAGAGTGTATGGTCGTTCTTTTGTCGATCGATTTTCATGTGTATTGTAAGAATGGGAGGCTAAATACACCAGTTCATCCCAATTTTCTAAATTTAATTCCACGTAAGTTTTTATAAAGGTTTTTATTGAGGCGTGAGACCTTTCAATACTTCCGTTACTCTGAGGGTGGTAAGGTGTAGTAAGTTTGTGTTTTATTTCCAAAATTTTATTAATTTCTTTAAATAAATTATTTAGGAAAGAAGTGCCTTGGTCTGTCAGAATAGAATTAGGGATTCCAAATATGGTACAATATTTGACCAAATGTGTTGCACAAGTTAGTGCTGAAGTTTCGACAATAGGGTAAGCTTGTACAAATTTTGTTAATTCGTCTTGAAATGTTAATATGTATCTATTGTTATTTTTTGTGATGGGATATGGTCCCATTATATCAATTGCTACTGCGTCTCCAAAATTGTTTGCCGTGGTTGAGATTACCATAGGGGTTTTTAGATTCGTTTTCTTAACGGTTTCACAGGTTTGACATTTCTTTATATAGGTTTCAATGTCCTGTTTCATCCCTTTCCAGAAATATTTCCGTTTAATTTCCTGGAAAGTCCGATTTATACCCGGGTGGCCGGATAGTACATTGTCATGGTATTCTTTTAATATTTGGGGACGTTGTTCTTTGGTTGGATGTATTAAATCTCCGGTTATTAAATTAATTTTGATTTTCTGACGATTTAAATATTGTAACATTGATTCAAATGTATTTTGTTGGATTTTGTTACATATTTGGGGTATATTTATAATATTGATTTCGGTTTCGTTATTAAAATTTATTAGCAAAAATAAATTACTTATGGATTTGTATAAGTTTTCATATGTTATTTCATCTCTAGCTCTATCCTTTACGAACATCAGATAGAGGTTTTGATTTTCGACTGTGGTTTTTAGTTTAGCTATTTCACTTATTTTATTAGTTTTTATTTTAGATAATTCACATTCAGTATTAACAAAGAATGAATGAGCATTATTTTGGGATAAGTCCGTTGAGTACGGTATCACCAAAGTTTTTATTTCGTCGAATGGTTTATTAATTTTTGGGAAATTTTCTATATCTAAATTTTTCAGATGATATAGTTTAAAATCTTCGTATGATAGAGAAAGTGGTGTTATATTTAGAACAGGGCGTGATAAGGCATATGCGTTAGAGTTAGCTTTTCCAGGTTTGTAGATGATTTTGTATTGATATTCGCTAAGTTTTAAACGCCATCTAACTAAACGGCTAGAGGGGTCTTTGCAGTTCATTAGCCACTGTAAGCATTTGTGGTCACTAATAATTTTAAATTCCTGTCCATATAGATAGGGACGGAAGTGTTTACAGCTTTTCACGATAGAGAGAAGTTCTTTTTCTGTGGTACTGTAATTACGTTCTGCATCGTTGAGAGTTGAAGAATAATAAGCGATAGGTAAATCTTTACCCATTTCACCTTGTGACAAAACACTACCTACTGCATCATTAGAGGCATCGCATGTGAGTATGAATGGCTTGCTAAAATCAGGGTATTGTAGCAATTGTTTAGAAGTTAATATTTTTTTTAATTTATTGCAGGATTCGTGACTTTTCGTCGAAATTGAATTTTACATCCTTTTTTAGAAGTGATGTGAGTGGTTTTGCGAGTTGTGCATAGTTAGGAATGAATTTTCTGTAATATCCAGTAAGACTCAGAAAAGATTTAATATCTTTTACATTACGAGGTGCTTTCCTTTCTAATATTGCAGATATTTTATCAGGGTTGGGCTCAACTCCTTTATCCGATATCAAATGTCCGAGGTATGCGACCTGTTTTTGTAAAAATTCGCATTTATCGGGCTGAAGTTTCAGCTTGTGTTGTCGTAATGAATTAAATACTCTAGTTAGTTTAATATTGTATTCTTTTAGATCTTTGGCGAAAATAACGACATCATCCAAGTATACAAAACAATCTTGACCTAAGTTATTGATCAGGACTGTATTCATTAGCCTTTGAAACGTGCTTGGTGCATTCTTAAGTCCGAAATTCATACGATTGAAGTGAAAATGACCTCGAGGGGTGCTAAAGGCTGTTTTTGGTTTATCATCTTCATACATTTCAATTTGATGAAAGCCGCTAGCAAGATCTAAGGTTGTGAAATAAGACGCGTTCCCTAATTGATCCAAAATTTCTTCAATATTGGGTAATGGAAAGTTATCGGTGATTGTGACGTCATTTAGTCGGCGGTAATCTGTTACGACACGCCATTTTTGTTTTCCCGACGCATCTTTCTTTTTCGGAACGACCCAGAGAGGCGCTGACCAGGGACTGTCACTATGTTCTATTATTTTTTGTTCAAGCATTTGATCAATTTGTTTTTGAACCTCTTATTCGTGTATTTTAGGAAAACGATAAGATTTAACTGCTATTGAAGCAGGGTCCGTGACTTTAATTTCATGTTTTATGGTGGGGGTGGAAGTAAGCATGTCTCCATTTAAGAAAAATATGTCATTGTATTGCGTACAGATTTCTATTACTGATTCCTTTTCTTCTTGGTTACAATGATCTAATCTGAGATTTGAATGTAAATCTTTTAGTCTATGTCCCAAGTTTTTGTTGTTAGATAATTGAAAACAGTATGCTTGTTCCACAGGGGCGTTAATTGGTTTAAGTTTTAATGTTTTTAATGGATTTTTATTTATAACGGGGTAACACTGAGTTTGAGGGGTGATTAATATATGGTTAGGTACAGATATATTATCATCCTCAAGATGCTCCGTAATTACCGTATTATTTGTATTATTTGTAATGAATTGAATGGGTACTTGAGCCATTGAATTTGGAGGTATGTCAATAGTTTTGTGGAAAGTAATTGTATTATCTTTGTAATTAATTTCGGCTTGATTTTTTGTTAAAAAGTCATGCCCGATTATACCATCGTATGGTATGTTTGAATTTTGATTAATTAATTGGAAATCGAAAGTAAAATCGTCATTAGGTTTGAAGAGTTTTACTTTGATTTTTCTGAGAGTTTTGATTCCACCATTTATACCTGAGAGCATAGTTTGTTGTGAAGTATCGACTTCATTTAAATTATAAATTATATTATTTGCTTTAATTATAGATACGTGAGCGCCAGTATCTACAAGAAATTTAAATGTTTTATTTATTGACTGGGGAGAATCAAAACTGAATTTTTTATCACCTACTCCATTGCATAAGTGGATGTTATGTAATGAATTTGGTTGCTTGTACTGGCCGTTGGTTGAGAGTTGTCCACAGAGGCGGCCTCGATCTGGGACTGAGAGGAGTTTAAATGATTATTTTCTTGTGTTGCTTGGGCTATTCGGGAATTAGGGTTAATATTTTGGCTAAACTTTTTTTCTACATTCGGCCTCCGTATGTCCACGATAGTTACAGAAATTGCATTTTTTTATTTCTGAAGTTGAATTGTTTGTATTATTTGAATTTGAATAATTATTATTTAAATTAGAATTGTTGAATGAATTTTTGCTACGACAATCTCGTGTATTGTGTGTTTTTGATTTACAATTCCTACAGTATTTTGAATTATTTTGATTGTTTGTGTTTGTGCTAGGTTTTTTTAATCGTCCTTCGTTTATAAGGTACGCTTCTTCTTCGCATGCTAACGAGAAGGCTTCATTCAGTGTGTTGAATGGTTTGTGGCGGAGAATTTGGGAAATTTCCGGCACTGTGTGATGAGTGAATCGTCTTAAGGCGATCCTTTGGATAACTCGCTTTTCGCTGTCACGAGTGTGACTAGTGGCTTCTTTGTCTGTTGCAAGAAGGCATTTACTAGTTATTTTGTCAAGTCTGACGTAATATTCTTTAATGCTTTCGTTCGGTTTTTGTTTCGTCGTTTCAAGCTGTTCCATAAGATAGTCGTATGATTCGACGGGTGAATAAACTGCTAATAGTTTTTGCCTAAGTTCGGTATATGTAATAATGTCATTCATATTAATTTTTGTTTTAACCTCACTCGAAACTTTTGAGAAAATAAAGAGTTCTAGCGGCCATCTTGGTGATTGTGAAGCTAGACCTAATGCGTTATTAGCATTTTGTAAGAAATTATTTAATTCTTTTGGATCACCACTAAAATCAGTAATCATACGTGATAAGAAGTTTAATGGAATATCTATATCGCGATTGTGATTTGAACCGACTGTTTGTACCGAAGCAAAACCATCTTCGGATAATTCTGGTAAATTATCATGATTATTTTGAATTAATTGTTGACGGTTGACGTCGACATTTTCAATAGCGTTTACGTCTGGATTTGACATTGTATTAGAAATATGAATATTTTTTAATAGTTGTGAATAGGATATGATATTTGGAAAATGTGTCATATAGTAGAAAAACAATGAGCGTACTTACTGCGGTTTTTTTTTTTTTTTTTTGGGCGAGTTCTTGATTATACACAAAGTATTGAAATACACCAGCTAACCAATATCTGGATCCGCACAGGTTCCCTCCGATATTTCCGTTGCTGTCGTAAAATTCCACCGACTGTCACCAATTTTATGTCGTATCCAATAGGCGGTACGGCTAATCAGTACGGTTATTAGGCAGGGGCGCCGTCACCAGAGCATTTGTTCCAGGTACAAATTCGTAGACCTTTTGTCCAATTCCCAAATCAAAGTACTTATTGAATTATTGGCGTTGCGTCCATAAAATACCACTGTCCCAAATTGAAGATAAATTCTCCGTCCAGTGAATATTATGTCCAATTAAAATTCCAATAATCTGTCCAATGACTTGATTTTGACTTCAATAATAAGATGACTTGATTTTACTTTTATCAAATCAAATGAGAAAGTTCACCTTTTGAAATTATAACAATTTACTTTTTGGTTTTTAGTTAAAAATACTTTTATTAAAATTATTACTATTAAATACAATAAAATATACAAAATTAAATATATTCTCGCAATTAACAATTTAATTAAGTATCGGAACTAATTTAAACTGATCTGAACTAATCTGAACTAATCTGATTTGGCATTGAAGATGCTATTGGTTATATATAGTAATTTATTGCTGAATTGCATTATTGGCTATTGACGTCAATCATCCAGGTGGACAAATGCAGATGTTCACGATGCTACAATATATATATATATATATATATATATATATATATATATATATATATATATATATATATATATATATATATATATATATATATATTTATTTATTTATTTATTTATTGAAAAGAATTAATGAAATAAAATAAAACCAAAACTTTAGGATTTTACTCAAACCTGATTTTTTATTTTATTTGAAAAAAAAAAATTAATTTAATTTCACAATTACTGGAGTCTATTTCTCTTTTCAATACAATACATCTTTTTTGCAACTGATTTGACTGAAAAATGTCAAATTTAAACTTTTGTTACTTGATCCAATATCAATTATTAACTGATTCAAATTTACAGTTGGTGATTTTCGACATCTACTAGGTAGGAACGACAAATAAGAACGAGCCAAGAGCTCTATTTCCTTGAATAGAAAATTCGCTAAAAACAGATATTAAAATGTATTAATTTTCAATTGCATACGGTTTTTTTGGAAAAATGTTTCGAAGAAAATTTGTTAGTATATTTAAAATGAGCAAATCGAATGTGAACATAAACGTTAAAATATTATAAATGTTATATTAGATATATTCAATTGGGATTATTGTATAATAAGTAATTTTGTTATACTGTATTTTATACTTTTATGCTTGAACTATGACGAGAACAGAACTCCCTTAAGAACATATATAGTATACTAGTTTTTATGTATATAAATCAACATTTATATGTCTCTCGTTTTGTGTAAGCAACAAATACATAAAGTGAAAATGTCTTTAAATTATATGGTTTCTTTCTCCAATATTCCCATCTTTGTATATAAACGTCCTCTAAACATTTTTAGTAGATTTTTAAAAACCAACAGTAGTCTTGGCAAAATAAGTGTGAAATTCAGTGGAATAATGTCGTTTCAATATTCTTAAACCTCTCGCCATGACTCCAATTGCCATTCCTATCGGGAAGAAAAATTTTACAGATAATCTTCAGGGAAATAGTTTGAGACAATTAAACCGACTATCAGCTCATATACTACTCTTGAAAAAGTAAGCGTACAATTTAATGGAAGATTAATAACAACTAGCAAGGAAAGAAGCATCAATGTTCCTTAATTCTCCAGAACTTTCCCGTAAAGTCAAGAGATATCTCTATAGACTTTATCAATATTCTCATTCTTATAAGTAAAAAAATAAGTATATAAAAAATTTTAAGTTAAACGGTTTTATTGAAAAGAATGATAATAATGATGTAG
The DNA here is from genome assembly GCA_963920215.1 of Nineta flava. Classification (NCBI taxonomy): domain Eukaryota; kingdom Metazoa; phylum Arthropoda; class Insecta; order Neuroptera; family Chrysopidae; genus Nineta; species Nineta flava. Next base: position 47,385,338 of record OY986042.1, on the reverse strand, counting down.
ATAATGTACTAAAAGCTAAAAAATAATTAGGCAGGTCCTAGGTACCAGTCATCACACCACTCTCCTCATCAATACAGAGCATTGATCAGACTCAAAAATAAAATCGTGGGGCGCGTGAAATTTCTATCAACAACCGCTCGTATATTTTTACCTATTTAATTTAAAATTTTTAGTTTTTATTCGTTACTTAATATTTCATTGTGGTGCTTGGAGAAAGAAGAAACACAAAATATAAAATATTCCACTTAATATTATATAAAAACTTTTTAACAAAAAATAGAACCGACGAAAGAAGAAAGTAACTGAAAAGCAAAAAATAATAACTTTGTAACAAAAAATTAAACCTTCGTAAAAAGAAAGGAAAAAATAAAAAAGTAACTTTTTAGTCTAAGTCCTACACTAATGTAAATACCTAAATAATTTTGAGTCGGCGCCAAACAAACAAGTGTAATATTTTGTAATACTTACTTTTAACTGCAAATCAGATTCACTCTTCGCCCATTTCGATTGAGATTTTTGGCGCCGACTCAAAATTATTTAGGTATTTACATTAGTGTAGGACTTAGTTAGACTAAAAAGTTACTTTTTAATTTTTTCCTTTCTTTTTTCGAAGGTATAATTTTTTGTTACAAAGTTATCGTATTATTTATTGCTTTTCAGTTACTTTCTTCTTTCGTCGGTTTTATTTTTTGTCAAATAGTTTTTATTTTTCACTTTTAAGTTCCTTTCTTTTTTCGTACATGTTATAGTGTCATTAGAACTACATAAGTGTGCCAAGTTGAACAGAATCGGTTCACAGATGAAAATTTAGTCGGTGAACAACCAATTTTTCCCTATTTTTCTATCTTTAGGGTCGAACTTTTTTTCAAATTTTATGGTATCAACTTCGAAGTATACCCTATCCAATAAAAAAGGAATTATCGAAATCGTACTACTCTGTAAAAAGTTATGCGCGATCATACATATAAAAAAAATATACAGGTTGAATTGAGTACCTCCTTCTTTTCGTCGGTAAAAAATTGAAAAATGTGTAAGGAGTTAAGTTGTAGACAATCATGTTTGCTACAATTCATTATCTCATCATTTTTCCTGCAACTAGAATGTGTACAGAGATATTTAGGATCTAAATTTTCAATATTAAACAGTCATTATCTCTGTAAATATTAGAGAAACAGAAAAAGAAAAAACTTAATTATAGTAAAATTAATTTTCTACAACTTTACTTCTTATGTGTTTTTCAATTTTGCCAATATAAAAGGAGTAGATATATCTCTCTTTATATTGGAAAAGTTAACTAGATTTTGAGAAATTTAATTAGAAACCTTATAGAAAATAAACTAGCGATCAACCTGGGGAGAAAAGAAGCATAACTGTTGCTTATTACTCAAGATTTTTTGACGCTCTGAGAAAAACTCTGTGAGAAATTTATGTTGTATGCTTAGGAAGTATTTTGACAAAATCCAAGAAGGTCGAGAAGCTTTTTGCATGTTAATCTAAGAAACTTCATCGAACAATAAACATTATAATTCAAATGACGAACAAGCTACCAACAAAAGATACAAAAGATATGTCAAAGGATAATATCTACAAAGCTGAAGGGAGAGATCTGTTGATCTGAAAAGAGATCAAATTACTAACAGTTTTCATCACAATTGACTTCGCGCTCAAGGAATACTTCAAAAAGGTGGGATTGGAAAATGAAAGCAATAAAAAGCTCTGCGGAAGATCCTGAGAATTATTTGAAACGTGTGTGGTATGAGTATCAAAGTTGATGATGATTATGGGTTCTAGGGTTCATTTTCAGTATAACATTCAAAAACTGTCGAAAAATTATTTACCAAACTTTAATTTGCCTATGAAATTAAAATATTATAGTCACGGTAAACGATAATTCCGAAATCAATTTCAAATTGGTTTAAATATACATAAAACGTTATTTTACATTGTCCTAGGTTTTTTTTTAGCCAAATCGATCGATGCGTTTATGAAACAAAATTAAAAGTGTGGTGAAATTACTACTTTTGCAGACACCTGTAATGTTGATCGTATAATTTTTGAGAGCGATTTTTATCAAAACATAATAAACAATAATTTTAAGTATAAATAATTATAAAATTTTAAACGAAGTTATAATAAGTGATTGATTTAGAGATACTTTTTGTCTATGGATTTTTTGACAGATGAAGCTTGTTAACCTATCATGGTATTTTTGCTCAGTATAGTTTGACAATTCATCATGGAAGACTTAGCCCGATCCTTATTCAGTCTTTGGGATGTTGAAAAGCTTGAAGAAAATCCACTGTTTTCGACAAAAATTTTTTTTAGTGATGAGGCACATTTCTGGCTTAACGAATATGTCAACAAACAAAATTGCCGTATTTGGTCTTAAGAGCATCCTGAAGGGATTCAAGAGCTGCCATTACAATTGTTGTTTTGTCCGGATTATGGGCCGGTTTTGTGTGGCTTGGTGTGGTTTAGAGGCCGGCGGAATCATCGAGGCCGGCCAGAACGTAATTGTCAATGGCGACCATTATCGTGCCATGAAGTCCATGATCTCCAAGACATTTGGTACCAACAAGATGGCACCACTTACCACGCAGCACGTGAAAACATGGCTTTATTGCGAGAACAATTTGGTGAACAATTAATTTCGTGCTTCGGACCGGTGAGTTGGCCGCCTAGATCCTGTGACATCACATTCCTAGACTTTTTTCTTTGGGGCTATGTAAAGTTCAGAATCTATATGGATAAGCCGCGTACGATTTAGCAACTGGAAGCCAACATTACTCGCGTTATTCGCCAAATGCCACTCGAAATGCTCGTACGCGTCATCGAAAATTGTAACTGCAGAATGGACCATGTTAACCGCAGTTACGGACAACATGTGAAAGAAATAATCTTTAAAAAATTAATGTAAAGAATGGTTCTTTTGTATGATAACAAAGATAACCCAATAAATTTTTTTTTTTTAGTTTTGAAAGAAGTACCTCCAAATCAATCACCCATTGAATAATTTATCAACATTTCTGGAGATTGGTGGATCTCCATTCCAGGCAAGACAAATCTAAGAGAACAACTGCATAAGAACCGAGATTAAACACTGTAAGTCTGCCTGCTACGATCTTTTACTACACACACACATACTACATACTACATACTACATACACACATACATATTAAATTGTTTTTAGGTCTGTACGTCCATTGTTTAATCCGGTTGCCTAACCGGTTATGTTATACTACCCGAGGTAACAGTGTATGATTTTTCATATCAATCATGGATGTCAAAAAATGTTCTAAGGCCCATATTTACAGTCCCTTCTTAAGCGTAAGTTCACCTTAAGCATAATCTTAAGGTAACGTTTAGCAAGCTTGAAAATTTGATCTTAGCTAAGATTTATGTGGTTTGATTACTATTCATCGTCATAGCTTTATTGATTGATTCATTGATTAATATCGGGGTAAAAAACTATTGCCCTTCGACCCTATGGTCCATTGTGCTCCCCCTTTTACCTCAGTCTGACGAGACTCGGTTCTCCCATATGTTGGCAATAGCCTGGAGCTTGCTTATCAGGTCCTCCCGAAGGTTCATATATTCGGGGTGAGATGCACCGAATATCTTGTATCTGCTATAACCCAGATGTTCGCAGCCAAAGATTATGTGGCTGGATGTTTCTTCCTCCTCGCCACACAATCTGCACATAATGGAGCCGTTATGGAGTCCCATTGTGTGCAGATGCTTCCACATGGGATAATGCCCGGTACTGAATTCGGTAACCCTCCGCAGTTGCATCCTGTTCTGCCTCAGTGCATCGAGAGATAACCTCTTTGTTACACTCTGAAGCAGTACCTTCCCGAGCTCTTGTCGCGGTACTTATTCCCAGTGATCACGGCGTTTAGCATTTGACCACTCGTTGATCACTTGTTTATATGCAGTCTTTGGAATTTCTAAAATAGGCTCTTGACTTATAAATGGCATTCCGACTCCCTTCTTTGCTAAGGTATCCGCTTTTTCGTTTCCTTCGAAACCACTGGGATCCGGCACCCAGATCAACTTAACATTGTTCCGTTCTGCCAGTTTCAGAAGTTTCCCCAGACAATCCTTGACTACCCTTGAGGTGACCTCAGTTTCAGACAAGGCTTTTAAAGCAGCTTGACTGTCCGACAGAATACATACATTCTGGTTTATGTAGCCTCTACGTAGGTTCTCTCGGACGCAAGCCAGAATGGCGTGGACTTCTGCTTGGAAGACCGTGGCATATTTCCCCAAGTTGAGGCTTATGTTTGCTTTTGGTCGCTCACCGTAGATTCCCGCCCCGGCCGCTTCTTCAGTTTTGGATCCAGACGATTCTTTTCCTGAGGTAGGGTGGTTCTCCTTCCGACCACATGGCCCTATCACATACTACAGTGAAAGGTTTTGAGAAGGAGTATGTCTTGGGAAGTATATCTGTGCTCATTTCAAAGACGGGGTCTGAGATAATTGATGTTCCCACGATACGTGCATGTCCAACCTGATTTTTATGAATCCAGTTGTTAGTGCAAGACAATCTATAGGCGCTGGATCTCGCTTTAGCTATTATTACAATGCTTAGCGGAGGCAGACCCAGTATGACTTTCATGGCACTGTAGGTGTACTGCTCATGGATCCAGTGATGCACAAGCAGGCCAGTTTCTGGATCCTGGACAGTTTTTTGCACGCAGTAATCTGCTTAACTTTTGGCCACCACACTAAAGCAGCATAGGTTATAATGGGCCTGACTACTGTTGTGTAGAGCCAGTGGATCATTTTGGGTTTTAGACCCCAGACTTTTCCACATGCTCTCTTGCAAAGCATGAGAAAAGATTTGCTCTTATTTTTTATATGTTCCAGATGAGGGTTCCATGTTAGTTTGGAGTCCAGCATTACTCCCAAGAACTTGGCTTCCCTTGTGATCTGTAATCTTTCACCGAAGAGGATTGGTGGTTTTATGTTATCCACCTTCCTTTTACGTATGAATGGAATTAGTGCGGTCTTACCAGGGTTAATTTTCAATCCCTGATTGATACACCATTCCTGTGCGATTCTAAGAGCGTTTTGCATAAGCTCCAAGATTGTGCCTTCACAGGCTCCTTGGATTGCAATTACAATGTCGTCCGCGTATATCCCTGTATGTAGTATCCATTTTGGTTGAGGTTTGTGAGTAAGCTGTTCACTGTCAGGCTCCACAGGAGTGAGGATAACACACCACCCTGCGGACACCCATTTGTGGCTCTCTCAGTGACAGACTCTCCAAAAAGAGAAGTTCGTATTCTTCTTCCTATCAGCATAGATTTTATCCACCTGCAAAAAGTGTCTTCAACTCCGTACCGACCTGCAGAATCAACCATGGAATTGTAAGAAACATTGTCAAATGCTCCCTTCTATGTCAAGAAAAACGCACAAGGTGGTTTGTTTCCTTGCGAATCCTTCCTCAATCCTGTATATCAGGTTGTGGAGGGCTGATTCACAGGATTTCTCCACCTGATACGCGTGGTGGTTGGCATGAAGTGGATTTCTTGACAACGCCCCCTGTCTCAAATAAAATGCTTTTAGTCGTTCCATTGTTCTCAGTAGAAACGATAACAGACTAATTGGTCTAAATTCCTTTCCCGTGGAGTGGTTATGCCTCCCCGGTTTTGGCAAGAAGGTCACTCTTACTGGCTTGCTCTGAATATATGACCAAGCAGAGTTAAAAGATGCTGTGCTTCTTTTTGTAAAAATACTGGGTATATCCCATCTGGTCCCGGTGCTTTGTAGGGGTCGAATGAGTTTATTGCCCATTCGATATTTGAGCGGTTAATGGCAATCGCTGCTCTTCACTAGTCCTTGCCAGTCGGTTTGAGGCCCTGGTTAACCTGCTCTTGACAAGGGTTTTCACCGTCCACTGCCACCGAATCCGGGAAATGAATCCGTAGTAGTAATAATAATAATAATAATAATAAATACTTTATTTAGAATATTACAATTCTTTATAAAGGAGATTCAAGTTTTAAAAAGAAAAATTGAAAAACAAACTCAGTGTTTAAAAAGGAGAAAAAAAAAACAAAACAAAATACAAAGCAAAAAATCAAACAAAAATTACTTAGTTAATTATTTAATTTCTACAGGCTAAAGGAAACCATGATCAGTCCGAGAGGTATCAATGAAAACGCTATTGATCCAGTAGGAAGGAACGTATCAACAATATTGTTCTAACATATATGTATCTCGAATGTATCCTTCGCGGAGCTAGTATACTCACATTATTTCAAAATAATTTTTTTACTACTTTTTAGCGAATATACGGTCTTATGAGGTATATTTAATTACATTTGTAGAATAATATTTAGTATCACTGACAATAATATGAATCATTTCTCAGCAAATCAGATCATCGGATACATGAGAATTACTACGGAAATTCACGAACACAAATTAAGATGATCTATGATTCGTCTTACTAAAGCTAACCTTAAACCAATTAAGATCATGCTTGGAACCATGGTCTTACCGAAGATGATCTTATTGTATATCTATGACCCGCTGACATCATCGGGTCACTTCGTAAACCCGATGGTGTCAGCGGGTTTCTTCGGCAGGATACGATGAAGTCTTGCTCCCTCAGATGTGTTTTCAACATCATAACAGAGCTTCCTCCATGGTTCCATTTTAGCTTTCTTCAGAGACCTTTTGTATTCGGTAAGGGCTTCATGGTAATTATCCCAGTTCCCCAACCTCTCTGTTTATAGCTGGCGAACCCTCCGCATCTGACTCCTTAGGCCCTCATTCCTTAGGCCCTCATTTTTAGCGAATATACGGTCTTATAAGGTATATTTAATTACATTTGTAGAATAATATTTAGTATCACTGATAATAATATGAAACATTTCTCAGCAAATCAGATCATCGGATACATGAGAAGTACTACGGAAATTCACGAACACAAATTAAGATGATCTCTAGATTCGTCTTACTAAAGCTAATCTTAAACCGATTAAGATCATGCTTAAAACCATGGTCTTACCGAAGATGATCTTATTGTATATCTATGAATTCAGCATGTCTTAAAACCAATAAGACGGTCTTCATGAAGGTAAGCTTAAACACTTGCTCAAGACTAGAGTATGAATACATATTAGACTATATATTTAATGAGATGAAAAATAAATAAGAAATCCTTCATTTTTTTACATTTTCTAAAGTATTTTTTCCAAAAAATTTATCCTGCATTACCTATATTATACGAACTCAGTTACCTGCATTTGTTTCTCTTATATTTTATTGCATTTTAGAAAATGTTTATTCTTATTTTATTACCCCTTAGTTATTAAAGCTACTACTAAAAAGTAAAGAGCTATAGCAGGAGGCTAGATATAGTAATAGCTGCTGGCCTCATTGTTAACCATTATAAAATCTGTAATAAAATAATACTTACTAGAGTTATTAGTAACTACTCTATATACATAACAATACTATATATATTTACTCCTATAATGAGTTAAAAGACGCATAATAATTTTGATTCGAAGAATGTGTAATAAATGCTATTCAATGTTTTGCTTTCTTTTGAATAAAATATCGGATGTTTCATATTTATTACGGAATATTTATTTAATGTAATTTTTACAAGAAATGTTACAACTGAGTTAATTATTTACAAACCATGGAAATACTGAGTTATGTCTTATGTGCACGCACAGATGTTTGACTTGTGATGTATACAGGATTCTCATTTTTAACAATGCACATAAATACTCCATCTATGACCCGAATAAATGTTGTTTTCGGAGGGGGGCACTTTATTGTAATCTTGATTTGCACCTTAACCATGGCTTCAAGGTTATTTAAACATCAACTTGCGTTTTTGAATAAAATCTGTTTCATATTTATTAGGGAATATTTATTTAATGTAGTTTTTCTAGCAAAAGAAATGTACAGTGAATGAACTATTTTATTATAGTCAAATTAGCTTCAAAAAGTTTTAGGCGGTGCAATTATTTTTTTACTTTTTAGTGCATTTTTTGTTATAGAATATTTGATTTTTGAAGTCGGGTTTCCATTTTGTCAAAATAGGTTTTATGTTATAAACAAATTCAATTTTGACCCTGTTCTGTCATGAGTCGGACTGTAAAAATTTAGAGTTATATTCAGGACGTCAAGATGAAAAAAATTGCAGTTCCAAGCATACATATATATATATATATATATATATATATATATATATATATATATATATATATATATATATATATATATATATATGTATATATATGTCCATAGATATATATATATAAATTTTACAGATGGTGATTTTTGACATCTACTTGGTAGTATCGATGGACATTTGAAGAAATTTTTGCGAAATTTTGACTTCGGTACGGGACCAATAGCTCTATTTCCTTTCAGGAAATTCGCTAAAAAAATTTACCGAGCAATATAATATATTACTTTAAGAAAATTAAGATAAAATCTGTGGGTCCCAGGTTAAAAATAATAATAAACTAATTTATAGACAGTTGTGTTAAAAGAGGGCACTAGTTTATTCGTCGCCTGAATGAATATGCCAGCAGTTGCAAACACTGAATAGTAAAATGTATAACATTTGTGAATGGCCACTGCTCGCATATTCATTCAAGCGATGAATAAATGAGTACGTGATATACCTTTTTTAGCGAATTTCCTGAAAGGAAATAGAGCAATTAGTCTCGTACCGATTTCAAAATTTTGCACAAATTTTTGCAAATGTACATCGATCCTACCTAGTAGATGTCAAAAATCACTATCTGTGAAATTTGTATATATATATCTATGGACATATATATATATATATATATATATATATATATATATATATATATATATATATCTGTAATCACTTCTTCTATCAGTCATTTGGTATTTGAGACCCTTTTGGTATTCAAAAGGTCAAGTTCGTTAATTGGTAAAATCGGATAAGGGGAAAGGGGAGTTTAGAGTGAGGGGGAAACACAAAATTAAACATATCTTCCTTATTATTCGAAAAATCGAAAAATTTATAAGTAGTAAAATTGTAGGCACTAAATTTTACTGCAATTTTGTTTCTTATCATTTTTTCTGTTACCCTAATATTTACAGAAATTTTAACGGTTTAAGACTTCAAATTAAATTCCTCAATATCTCTGTACTCATTAGAGTTTGAGCAAAAATGATAAGGTGATGAATTGTAGCAAACATGATTTTCTACAAGTTTATATCTTACGCATTTTTCGATTGTTCTAATATTAAGAGAGATATTTTATATTTTGTGTTTTCTTCTTTCTTTATGCCTCCATTTCCCCTTGACGTATGTCATTTATTAATAAAATTAGCCATGCAAATACTAAAATCATTTAAGAACGACATTTCATTTTGATTAAACTAAAATTGTGACTGCTAGAGAGTGATTTATGTATTCTAAAGAAATTCGCTAAGTTGAAGCAGCTCCTGCGTAACGAATTTTATTTATAAAAATAGGCGACATGGTATTTTATTAATTGCCGGGGACCTAATTTTTTTTAAGGGCTAAAATTGGGCACACTGTTCTTAACATATAAGAGGCATACTTTGCCATTGTCAAAAAAAATGAAGTTAAAAAAAATGAAATTGCGGTTCCAAGCAACCTGCCTGAAAAATGCTAATTTGATTCTACTATGTGAGTTAATTATTTACATACCATGAATATACTAATTTATGTGCTCGAACATATTTGTGTCTTGTGGTTTATATAAGGTGTCTAATTTTCAACAATGCACACAAATAGTTATCCAAGGAAGCGTTTTAACCATTGCCTTCTATTTGAAGATCAACTCGCGTATTCAAAAAAGAAATCCCTTTTTTGCAGAATCTGATAGCTGAAGACTAAAGAACATTAAAGCTGGGTATTTTAAAAAGTCGATTTCGGTAAATAAGTAGCCATTTTATAGCCTAGTTTAAAAAATGAATTTTATATTTTATAAGATAAGACTGCAATTTTTGAGAAAAATGAAATCTTTAGAAAAAATGTATCAAGAATTTATGTTTTTATTTGTGGTCAATAAGTAGGAATCGATCTTTTCTGTTTGCAACATTGAACATGGATGGCTATATTTTTGTTATTCTTCAGTTTAGAAAAAACTGTTTCAAACAAAAATTGCATGGTATTAGCTGCTTCATAATTTTGTGCCCTTGAAATTCTTAAGGCATGCATTTTTTAAACTTTTTGGAATCAGCAAGATTTTTTACATTCGGTAGTATAAAAATTACTACCCGAAGTAAAAAGCCCTGCTGATTTCAAAAAGTTTTTAAAATATGTACGTTGCCAATTTGAAAAAATAACGTTTCGTAGCTTAACACATGCGCGGAATGACGTATGTGAATTTCAAGATCACAAAAATAAAAAGCTCTTTTTATCATGCAACTTTTATCTGAAACATTTTTTCAAACTCAATAATAACAAAAATATAATTGCATTACTTTTTCGTCACACATAGTATTGGTATAGTCTTGCGAAAACGTATTCTCGAATTAAATATAATTGAGCTATAATTTTAGCAAAGCTATCGAGTTAATGACAAAAGAAAATTCTTTTATGGTTTTTTTATGACCCGATTTGGTTCATTCATGAGCCCAAAGTCTAGATCACTATCAAAAAATTTCAGTTCGATATATCTTTTAATTTTTTGAGCTATCGAGTTGAAGGACAGACAGATATCCAAACTTTAAAGAACACATATACCAAAATTTTTATCTCCCATCAATATTTCCAACCGTTGATAAATACAGAAATCGAATATAGTATTATCAACAAACAAAAAAAATACGAAGGGAATTAAATGAACATTTAAATATTATTAAGATTTTATTTTATATTGTTTATTCCTAATAGAGGGAAAAAAATGGATGTTAAAATAATTTTCTACCACTTAGAAAGAGTATTCAGACAATATACAGCACATAACATGAACAAAAGGGAAAAATTATAATCATAATTCTCTTCCTCTACTTTTTTGTTATTTCTTTTTTTTCCTCTTTGTATTCGTAAATTTATTATTATTATTATTATATTTTTCTTTTGAAATTTTTATTTTTATTTCATTTCTTTAAAAACAAATGTATAAAAATGTTATGTGTGTTAATATGTGTACCAAATAAAATTTTTACAATAACTTACGTTTATAAAGGATTTAATTTATTGACTTCCCCGTACAGGGAAGTTATTATACCATTCCGAGTGGCTTAGTTGTCTAAGGCGTTCAGCTTGGAACTGGGAGGTTGTTGGATCCATTCCCAACGGCGGTAGTTGTCAATTAACTTAATTTAAAAAAATTAATGGGGCGGTTAAATAACCAAATTGTTGGCGTATGGACAAGAAATAGCTGACTATGCTTGTGAAGGTTTTTTGCAATTTCCTCCCACAAACTACAGATGAATATCGGCATATCAAAATCGGCTGTAGTCAACACCATTTTTTTAAGAAATTACTGTACCTCCTTGTGTTTGTACATTCGTGGAAATATTTTTACAGCTTGAAATCTTGCGAATAGTTAATGATATAGAATTCAACTTGGCATTATCTAAAAGAAATATTATTAAATTCAGTCGAGGGTGCTATTGTCGCTATGCTGACAACTTAATTTGCGGTTCATAATGATCTCTTTCCTTGAGAACATCTACGTAGCTCCTATGTGATGAATTGAGTTGTTTTAGATAGATGGATAGATCTTAAGTTGTTTATAAAAAAAAATTCAAAGAAGTAAATTTTAGAATTTCTTAAAATATAATATACCATAAAGCTAGAAGTGAAGCTGAAAAATCGGAAAACGTCATTTTGTTCATTGCAACCCCCCCGAAAATCGGAAAAACACCCCCTAAATTACGTTTTTCTGTTCTATGAATACTAGAAAGATGGAATTTTCACCAATCGACTCGAAATAAAGTCAAATTAACAGAAAATTTTCACTTCTATTCATGCTTCGACGCAAAGTTGCTTCAAACCGAGGAAAAAATCGGAAAACTTCAATTTTTTCATTGCAACCCTCCGGAAAATCGGAAAAACATGCTCCAAAATTACGTTTTTCTATTCTATACATGCTAGAAAGATAAGATTTTGACTAATCGACTCGAAGTAACGTCAAATTAACAGAACATTTTGAAAAATTTTATTACCTACATCGCAACCGCCCCAAAAATGGGAAATACATCCCTAAAACTGACTTTTTCACTTCTATTCATGATAGAAAGATCGGGTTTTTTCCATCGACGTGAAACAGGTTCAAGATAACAGAATTATTTGAAAAAAGTAAATTTTTCCATCACAACCCTTCGCAATTGGGAAAAACACCCGTAAAACAACCTCTTACCTTCTATACATGCTAGAAAGGTGCGGTTTTTTGCATTTGACGCTAAATAGCTACAAATTAGGAAGTTCATTCGAAAAAAAATGGGAAAAGCACCCCCTAAACTACCCTTTTAACTTCTATTCATAGTAGAAACATGGGATTTTCACCAATCGACCCGAAATAAAGTCAAACCCCAAAAATCACCTATTTACGACTTTACATGCTAGAAAGATGCGTTTTTTTTGCATTCAACGCAGAATAACAGCAAATAACAGGTTAATTCGAAAAACAAAGTTTTTGTCATCGCTACCCCTTGAAAATCGTAATGTGAGACCTATCTATTCGCAGTCCCCCCCAAAACCTCCATCTTAAAAAAAAACAGTTCTTCTTTACGTTTGTCAGGCTCGATACTATAGTTTCTTCACTTGGTCTTGATGCTACTAATGCAACCTTCGACATTGTTCATGAGAATCGGTGGAATCTTTAAGCCATATATTCGCGGTCAGCAAAACTGGATAATTTCAATTTAATTGGGTATGTTCGATATTAATTTTGTTACTAATCTTTCTATTTTAGATTTAGTGTTTGTAAACCCAATGTATAGAGTTGATTGTATGGATTTACAAACTTATGGAATTTATTATTTTGTTTATTAGATAATCATTCGGAGTATTTAACATCTAGTATTCCCTTATGGAACATTGTACATAATATTGTAAATATTCCATTTAATTGTCTTCGTTTATTCTACTGTTGTAAATAAATTGTTTTTAGTCTAAGTTTTGTTTGATTCAAAAATCTCATTAAGATCAGGTAATGATCGTAAACAGGAAGAAAGTGAAAAAGGGGGTCCGAAGGAGCCATTAGCGTACTACGTACCACTGGGGATAATTTCTGATAACAGTGGGATGTGTAACACCTGATCACACTTGAAATTATTTAAATTCTAAAGTCAAACATACACATTGCAATTATTAATTCTTACAAAACACTCATATGAATTTGGTATCTCTTTATAAACCTATATAATTACACTTAACCCTCAATATTAATTAATTAATTTTTATTAAAAAAGTTTCATTTTATTCTTTTTGGAGCTAAGTACATGTTCAATATTGAACTAGAATGGAGGAGAGAATTGGCAGGAATCAGGCTAGCAAGCCTAGAAACTATTAAAATAGAAAAATAGACGAGATAAACATGGGAACAGAATATGTGTCATTTGCGAGCAGAGTGAAGAGATTGAAAAACACCTTTTGTTTGGGTGTGTTAGGTTAAGTGAATTGAGGGAAACATATTTAGCAAAAGTTAGCTTGTGCATGTGGGAAAACTGTATGCCTAATGAAAAAGAAAGCCAAATCTTTTTTGCAAAATATCTGGGAAAAATAAAGAAAATATGGAACGAGAGGGTATAACAGGCAAGAGGCAAGATGTGTCTAATGTAATGTTTTCTTTGTAACTATATGATTTAGTCAAATTGTAAATACATAATAAATTGTTACAGAATATTTGAAGATTGAATAGCCCAAATATATATATATATATATATATATATATATATATATATATATATATATATATATATATATATATATATATATATATATATATATATATATATAAATATATATATTTATTAGATTAAATAATAAATATGTATAAAATAACAATTAATAAATAAATAGTGTAAATTATGATATTTCAATAGAGTATAAATGTATTACTGCATCGGAATTGTTGAGGCTTTTGTAGGTGTTCGAGGGATAGCCTCTTGGATGCATTCCGAATGTTTTTCTTAATCTCCTTTTGAATTATGACAGTATTGAACTCTCTATGTACGACGTAGATCTTCCATTAAATTATCTACTATAAAAAAAAGTATCTACTATAAAATGTTTATTTGGTACACTTTGTAATACATAGAATATCTCTTTTCAATACATAATTGTCAACGTATTATAAAATATATTGGTCGCATGTATAACTATAATACAGAAGAAATGTCTATATTTACATAATAATATATAGAAAATTCTATTCGACTATATTTATATGTGACTACAAAATATAAATGTTACAAAAAATATATACATATATAAGATTCCACTTTTTTTTACTTTACTTTGCATATTGTCAAAATGGTACAATTTCACTTAATTAATTCTACTTGAAAGAACAACTGATAAATGGTTTTATATTATATCTTTATTATGGGTGTATTTGTATTCGATGTAGACGGTGCAGACTGAACAAACACTTCATTTTTCGTTTACATTTTCTTTATATGTGAAATGATGGTTGAAACATTGTTTTTACAACTGAACATTGTTTTATATATGACTATATTCATAGTTATACTTACGAATTAAATTAAATGGTTCTTATTCAGTTTTCAATTCATTTCATGTATTAGTTTAAATGAATCAAGTTCTCCGATGACAAAAATTCGTCTTTTACAAGCCTAAGTCAGACATGAATAGAAACTTACATGAAAAGAATTTTCTCAAGGAAAGGTTTCAAGTTTCAAGTTTCTACGATGACATAAGTAATATCAATTATGTTAAATATTAGAACATTAAAATTACATAAAATAAGGTGAGAAAATAAGTTATAATAAAATGTATTACCAACAACTTTACTAAATCAATTGTATGTGTTATTCGCTACTTCTACTACACCGATTATAATGAAACTTTGTATATGTATTTAGTTCTCATGAGAATAAAATACTATGATCCCATTGCGTTGATCTAGTGGTGGAATTCGAAAATATGCTTTGAAATTAGGAATTTTGATTCAAGCGTCATGAAACATTATAGGAACTTGTTTAGTCTTAAAAGGAATTAAAAATTGGTTACGCAGGAATTGCGTCCATTTCCTTGGAACACACATAAATAAACATAAAGCACTCTCTATTGGCCAAAATTTTAGTGATCAAAATAAAATTTCGTATCTGATATGATTTTGGTATTTGCAAGTTCAATTTTATTAATAAAAGGCATAGGTCAAGTGGAATGAAGAGCATAGAGAAAGAAGAAAACACAAAATATAAACTATCTCTCTTAATATTAGAACAATCGAAAAATGTATAAGGAGTGAAGTTGTAGAAAATTAAATTTGCTACAATTCATTTCCTAATCATTTTTTTTCAAATTCTAATGTGTACAGAGGTATTTTGAACTTTAACTTTCAATCTTTAATTGTAAATATTTATGTAAATATTAGTGTAACAGAAAAAATGATTTTAAAAAAATTATAGTAAAACTAATATATATATATATATATATATATATATATATATAAATATATGCGTAATTTGGTATTTGAAAGATCAAGTTCGTTAGAGGGTAAAATCGGTTATGGGGTTATGGGGAAAATATAACCGATATATAACCCCATAACCGATTTTACCCTAATTTGGTATTTGAAAGATCAAGTTCGTTAGAGGGTAAAATCGGTCATGGAGAAAATGTATCTAAAAAGTATCTCTTTGTTTAAAATTTCAAAACTATTATTTACCATTTGTTTTCGGTAAAAATCGATCTCCAAAAGTGTACGACTAACATTACAGGTATCTGTAAAAGTAGTAATTTCTCTACCACTTTTAATTTTATTTAATAAACACGTCGAGAGTTTTAACTATAAAACTAGGACAATGTAAATATATTGTTTTATATATATTTTGAAGAAAAAAAAATTATTGACCGTTTAATTATTGTCATAGATTAACCAAAAGATTGATATTTTTATAAGTCAGAAGGTACATTCAAGTCAAAAAAGTATAGTATACAATCTCAATCTATTAATATTATTGATGTGTTGAAACTTTTAAACACGATTACTACAAGACGACTACCTAAAGTCGATTCAAGAGTGTGTCTACCTTAAATTTACCCGCTAAACCGTTGTGATTGATTGATTAATTAATATTGGGGTCTAAAAACTATTGCACTTCCACCTTATGGTCCATTGTGCTCCCCCTTCAACTTCAGTCCGACGAGATACGCTTCTCCCATATGTTGGCAATAGCCAGAAGCTTGCTTATCAGGTCATCCTGAAGGTTCATATATTCGGGGTGAGATGCACCGAATATCCTGTATCTGCTGTAACCAAGAGGTTCGCAGTCAAAGATAATGTGGCTGCATGTTTCTTCCTCCTCGCCACACAATTTGCACACAATGGACCCGTTATAGAGTCCCATTGTGTGCAGATGCTTCCGCAGGAGATAATGTTCGTTAATGAATCCAGTAACCCTCCGCAGTTGCATCTTGCTCAGCGTCAGTGCATCGAGAGATAACCTCTTTGTTACACTCTGAAGCAGTACCTTCCCGAGCTCTTGTCGCGGTACTTATTCCCAGTGATCACGGCGTTTAGCATTTGACCACTCGTTGATCACTTGTTTATATGCAGTCTTTGGAATTTCTAAAATAGGCTCTTGACTTATAAATGGCATTCCGACTCCCTTCTTTGCTAAGGTATCCGCTTTTTCGTTTCCTTCGAAACCACTGGGATCCGGCACCCAGATCAATTTAACATTGTTCCGTTCTGCCAGTTTCAGAAGTTTCCCCAGACAATCCCAGAGATAGCCTCTTGTTGCACTCTGAAGCAGTATCTTCCCGAACTCTTGCTGCGGTACTTTTTTCCAGTGATAACGGTGTTTAACATTTGACCACTCGTTGATCACCTGTTTACATGAGCCAATGAAGGGTATTCCGACTCCCTTCTTTGCTAAGGTATCTGCGTTTTCGTTTCCTTCGAAACCACTGTGACCCGGCACCCAGATCAATTTAACATTGTTCCGTTTTTCCAGTTTCAGAAGTTCCTCCAGACAATCCATGAATACCTTTGAGGTGATCTCAGTTCCAGGCAAGGCTTTTAAAGCAGCTTAACTGCCCGAAAGAATACATACGTTCTGGTTTATATAGCCTCTACGTAGATTCTCGCGGACGTAAGCCAGTATGGCCTAGACTTCTGCTTGGTGACCGTGGCATATTTCCCCAAGTTGAGGCTTATGTTTGCATACTAAACTATTGCAATGATTTAAAGTTTTAAATGACCGTTGTGTGTTTAAACAGTTATGAGTTCGATTTTAACAATAATAAATACCTATATGCTAAAGTATAAAATCGCCATTATATTCGATAAAATCGACTTCTCACTCTCGTATTATAAAGAATTAAATGTTTTTTTTGTTTGTTCTCTCTATTCACTAACAATCATAAAATGCGTCATTAATTTTTATTTATTTTTCGTTCTGGTTCACTTCTCGGATTCGATTTGATTGTTTTAAATTGATTTTTGTATTTTTTTTATAGCTTTGCTTTTCGAGAAAATTATGAACCAATTTATAATTAAATAGTACTTATATATATCATTAACGCATTGATTCTATGGTTATTGTGTTATTGCACTCTTTGATAATATATGGTCCTTGGCCTCATGGTCCGTAGTAAAAATGACATGTCAATTAAAATCTCGCAAAAATGAGTAATCCGTATGAAAATTGTAAAACGGGACACTTATGGAATCACTTCGGTGCCCGCCGGTTAGTCTATCACAGGCAATTTTGTCTAAAACTATTTGGCATAAGTTTGACAGCGCAATTATGAGGTAAAATTTAATTTTAATTGATCAGTAGGAAAATTGGCATACGGAACATTATTTTCAAGGGCATCGTGTAGGGTGTCAAATGAAAGCATATGGTTAAAATCAATATGATTTTTTGATGATGGGTTTTTCAAAAAAAATTTCGGAAAAAAAAGATGAATAATATTGTGCACCACCCTTCTCACTAATATGTTCAGAAAAAAAATATGAATATGGAGAAATAGGTTAAAAATGAATCATAACTTCATGAAAGGGTAAATCGGAGCAAGTAATGCCCCCTCCCTCTAGAGGGGAAATATATGTCGCAGAAACCGTAAGAAATAGAAATAATGTTAAGACAGGAAATGGTTGTTGTTTAGAAAACTTTTTTTTGAAACTTTTTTTCATAAACTCCATATATATCTCATAATTTGTGTTCAAATGTTTCCCGGGCAGGGGAGAAAATAGATAGAAAAAAATTTAAGATCAAAAAATGAGCCTTTTTATACCCGGTATATGTAAATATACAAGAGTATATTAAGTTTAGTCCAACTTTATAACCCTTGAAAATATTATATCGTAGACATAAATGTTTGATATAGATGTTCATAAAATGGCCTAACTCGGCCATTTCCATATTTCCATCCGTCTGTGGACAAGATAACTTAAAAACGAAAAGAAATAACGAGCTGAAATTTTGTGTGTGTGTGTCTAGAGCCAAAAATTGTGTTCGAGAACCAAGCTCGTGAATGGGAATCATCTTTGAAACCGTAAGAGATAGCACAAGAATGTAAAGACAAAAAATGTTCTTTTTTTTTAAATAAACAACTTTTGTTATAAACTATTTACATAAGTTCAGGAAATACCGGGCAACTAACTCAGTTAGTTGTTATTTTCACTTGTTTTAAAATAAATAACTTTTATTTGATTTTTTTTTACAAACTCATTATACATCGGGTATTTAAGCAATTAACTCAGTTAGTTGTTATTTTCATTTATATGCACATATTTTGGGTTGCCTATTACAACTGAAGAATCAAAAAGCATACTGTAGTGGGCAATTATTAATAATTTGTTTTAAATCATTTTACCATGAAACTCTAATTGTGCTAGTCTTTCAACCCCCTACTTCAATCCGGTCTCACCCCTATCCACTCATACCATATATAGGAGGGTAAACTAACTCTATACAAATACTTATTTGGCCTCCAAAACCATTATTTTTCATCCATTTCGTGTTGGAATTACCAAAAATCTCGTAAGATACTTCTTTCATTTGAGCTATATGCATGGTCTGTGTACAATTTCAGAGAAATAGGTGTGGGTACGGGGTCGTTTTCAATCGAAAAGCCTTTTCTTAGTTTCATATATTTACGTTAATGTTTTATTTCATTTATGTAGTGAAAAACCTCATAAAGTATAAAAAGTTCGTTTCTAACGAGACATATTAAATTAGTTTTTCATTTTTTGTCTACAATTCATAAAGTCTACAATCACTTTACTACATACCATACAACAATAAAATATTATTATTGGCAATAGATTGAACTTGTTGATTGTTTTTCAACAATTGCAATAACAGTAAAATAATTCAGTTCAATAATTTTAAAAACGATTGTTATTTTTTTCTTTGTTTGTTTCTTTGTTTGTGTAGTTTTAAAACAAGAACAACAAAATATTTTAAAAACGTTATAACATTAGTTACGAACCAGGGTTGAGTAGTTACACATATACGCAGCCCCAGGTCTAAGAGGGCGGTATAACAGGCCACCTGCCCATCAGTAGTTTAAGAAATAGGTATTTTAAGATATTTGACCTTTTTTTGACCAACTGTGTCTTTGTTATTATTGGATAAAAAATACCTTTAGCCAATGAATTTTAAAGAAAATTTAATGATCTTTCACGTGGCATTTTTTTATTTTCGCTAACCGCATAGTTTAGACGATATGGGCAATATAGACAATAAACATACAAGTGTTACACATTTAATTGTTTTATCAATAAAAAAACTAAAATTGCAGGACAATTTTTAATGTGTGTTACCTCAGAACTCCGTCATTTATGAAACGATTTTGAATTTGTTGTTTTAAAGGGTTTGATTTCCCATTGTCACCATTATTATATAACAACCATATTATATTGATGTTTTAGCCTTTCAAAAAGCGAGCAGAGCTAGTTGACGATATATAACGCCGTCTCCTCTGTATATGTGAATCTAACAAGAGTAAAGTATCGCGAAGCGTAAAGAAACGCAAAGCATACGCGAATACAACATGCGTAGCGTTTTGTGCGATGCCTTCGGCTTCGTATATTTAAGCCTTTCAAAAAGGATTGATATCCGACCAAAAACATAAATGTAAGAAAGGGCCAAGTTTTCGGGAAAATCCTTAATGTAATAGTTCCTTCTTAAAAAGTGATGATATGAGAGTAAGGACCGAGCTATTTACAAAGTAAATAGCTCTAGACTTCATATAATAGTTGCTTCTTAAAAGTGATGATATGGAAGAAAGGACTGAGCTATTTACAAAGTAAATAGCTCTAGACTTCATATAATAGTTGCTCTTTAAAAAGTGATGATATCCCATTAAAGAGCCGAGCTATTTACAAAGTAAATAGCTCGGTAAAAAATTAATGAGGGGTAAATTGATTAATTGTAAGAAAAAATTTGGTTGAAATTTATTTCGTAAGTTTTCCCTTAGTATGTTTTTAAAATTTTATAAAGCGGCCAGTTTTAAAATATTTGAAATCATCAGAAGAAATAACTTGCCGCGTTATAAAATTTTAAAATCATACTAAGGGAAAACTTACGAAATAAATTTCAACCAAATTTTTTCTTACATTTAATCAATTTACCCCTCATTAATTTTTTACCGAGCTATTTACTTTGGCTCTTTAATGGGATATCATCACTTTTTAAAGAGCAACTATTATATGAAGTCTAGAGCTAGTTACTTTGTAAATAGCTCGGTCCTTTCTTCCATATCATCACTTTTTAAGAAGCAACTATTGTATGAAGTCTAGAGATATTTACTTTGTAAATAGCTCGGTCCTTACTCTCATATCATCACTTTTTAAGAAGGAACTATTACATTAAGGATTTTCCCGAAGACTCGGGCCCTTTCTTACATTTATGTTTTTGGTCGGATTAAAATGTAGATCGGATTTTTCCTAAGTAAGTTCAAAACTTTGTGAGCCTATTCCTAAGATAGTCTTATGAAAAAGGTTTCCGCAAAATTCCTTTTGTAAGAATATACCATGAAATCCTGGTATATTCGAGCTGGAATTTTAACTAATAAAAAGTAATTAATAGTAAAATTTATGGACTATAAACGATTTTTGCCTTTATGTTTAATAATCAATACACAAGTTTGTTGGTGATTACATGTTACTAGACAAATATGTATTGCACTAAGGTGACTAGATATTGAAGTTCACGATCCAGTATTAGTACACTACACTTTAAAGAGCAAGTTTGCAATTTTTCTATTCAACTACTTACAAGTAAAATTTTTATACCCGGTATATAATGTATACCAGGGAATATTATTATAGCCGATATATATTATATATCAGGGTACATTAACATCAGTCCCGACTTTGTAACGGGTGAAAATATAGATCGTAGAAAAAGAATTTGATATAAGGGTTCATAAATGGCCGAATTAGTCCAATTCCACAAAGTTGCCCGTCCGCAAGGACGATAACTCAAAATCAAAAAGAGAAAGAGTTGAAATTTTCTATGTGTTCTAGAGCTAAAAAGTAAGGTCAAGTTCGAAACTGTCCAACTTTGGAACCGTAAGAGATAGAACAAATATGTAAAGAAAAAAATGTTCCTTTTTTAGAAATAACTAACTTTTATAATAAACTTTTTTACAATAATGCAGTATACATCAAGTATTTAAGCCATTAGCTCCGTTAGTTGTTAGTTTTTATTTTCGTTGGTAAGAAATTTTATATAGTATTTTAAGAGTACCTATCACTTTCCATCTCTTCCACTTCTTAAAGATCCGTACAACAACTGAATCCGTACAAAAGCAGATGCACAGATTAGTAGACAGATAAATAGAGCTATCAAACTTATATCGCCACTTTGGATTTTGGGGGTCAATTTAAGAAGTTGAAAAGGATATAATTGTTTTTCCAAATATCTCAAAAACTGAAAGATTTATCGCTTTTTTGATTAAGTATTAATTTATTAAGTATTGTAATTTTTAAAACTAATGTAAATTAAATTTTTTTTTAAGTATCTAACATTTTTTTAACTAAGGCATGGATTTCAGAGATATGGATAAGTAAATCGTTAATAGTTCAGTTTTTGCCACATGGTTCTATCGATAACGACGAATAATATTGCATTTCAAATTCAAGTTTATTGTACGAGAAATTTTAAAGTTAATTAGCCTCACCGTGTACCAAATCCCTAAATTTTGCAAACGTTAAGAGATAGAGTTAAACTTTAAACTACCAATTCTATTCCTAATAAAAATCCCAACTACTTTTGTTTGTAACATTTGTCCGTAAGCCGATTCGATGTAACACAAATCGAATAAATTCGGTGATTATCGGCCGATTCTTTTAAATTTTTAACCCTAATACGGAATGCATATAAATAAAAATAATATTTACTGTTAACGAACGAATAAAAGAGTTCTTTCTCTGTGTGAAGCTTTAAGGGGATAGGTATACACATTACTTCACTGTAATATACAATCGAGTGACTTTAAATCAATATTTACAGGGGTGAGGGTGATATGGTGATGGTAGCAATATTAAAAATATATATTATTTAACAATTATTCACTATATATATATATATATATATATACATAATATATACTCTTAGTTGTGGTTAAATATTAAATTGAATAATGATTTGATTTGAGTTTTTTAAAACAAGCAAATAAATATTCGTCCACGCGTTTGTGTTCAATAGTGATTTATTCAAACAATATTATACAAAATGGCTCAAAAGTTACTGATCTATAAGAATAAGTAATAACCTTTTTACCTTAACCCTGAATATAATATATATAAAGGTATAAGTTTAGTCCCGACTTTACAAAGGGTAAAAATATTCATCGTAGAAAAATATTTGTGTATCGATGTTCATAAATTACCTATTTTGTCAATTTTTCAGCATGTCCATCTTTCAGTCCCGCCTTGGTCTAGATAAATAGATAGATGGTAGAGGCTGCCCAGGACGGGTTACACTTCGGCCATTAGGTCCATTCTGATGCCTAAGGATGTGAGGATGTGAGTGGAGTGGAAGGAATTTTGTGTATAGACTACGAATTGGTAGGATATGCGACTGCAGCCGACTATGGTAGGAACTATGCCGATATTCATCTGGAGTTCGTGAAGGAAACTGCAGAAAACTTTCTTTAGCATAGCCGGTTACTTCGTTCTTGTCCATTCACCGACAGTTCGAACCAATAACCTCCCAGTCCCAAGTAGACGGCGTTAACAAGCGCGGCTGCTTGGCCGGTCCCCTTGACCTATGTAATTTATTAATAAAAATTGGCCTTGCAATTACCAAAATCATATCAAATATAACATTTTGATCTGATTAATATTGTGACCGCACTAAAGAGTGTTTTATGTACTCTAAGAAATTCGCTAAGTTGGCGCAGCTCCAGATATTCATCTGGAGTTCGTGAAGGAAACTGCAGAAAACTTTCTTTAGCATAGCCGGTTACTTCGTTCTTGTCCATTCACCGACAGTTCGAACCAATAACCTCCCAGTCCCAAGTAGACGGCGTTAACAAGCGCGGCTGCTTGGCCGGTCCCCTTGACCTATGTAATTTATTAATAAAAATTGGCCTTGCAATTACCAAAATCATATCAAATATAACATTTTGATCTGATTAATATTGTGACCGCACTAAAGAGTGTTTTATGTACTCTAAGAAATTCGCTAAGTTGGCGCAGCTCCAGATGTCGGGATTCGAACCTATAACCTCCCAGTTTCCAAGTAGCCATACTGCGCAGACATAACGCCTTAGACCGCTCAGACACTTGTACTAGTATGTCCTTGGTCTAAATTATAGTTTGAACTAAAAGTCTTAACCTCGTTTTCTCGAAAACTGTTAGTTTTTGGAAACAAAAATTAGAGCACGATCAAGGGAAAACGTGATTTTTTTTTAACTTTGACTTATATATAAGCTTCTAATTTTCTAAGCGTACAACATTTTATTATGAACTTTTTGCACGTTATTTGTGATGGCAAAATAATGGTACATTAAAAAAATCACCTGACCAGTGTTTGTTCAGAGGATCAATTCTCAACATTAGACTATTGGTATACAGCGTTTGCCTACGAAAAAAGTAGCCAGATGTACAGATTTAACACCTGAGGAAAAAATTTAGAAAAATTACTGCAGTTTAAAATGTTCCCGTGGCTTTCATCCTCTCTGTATATAGGATATATACAAAGGTATATTAAGTTTAATCCCGACTCAGTAATAACTGATAATATTGATTGCAGAAAAAAATTGATCGCAAAAATGAAAGGAGATAACGCGCTGAAATTGTATGTGGGCGTTCCAGAGCTATAAAGTAAGGTCAAGTTCGTGAATGGACAAAATCGGACCAAACTTCTCCCAGCTATGAGCGAAAAAATCCATCTTTAAAACCTGAAGAATAAAATTTTAAAAAATTCACTTGTTTAATAGAATTTTATATTAATAAAAGCTTGTCTGGTTTTAAAATCGTTTAATATTTAAAATAATGTGTATAAATACTAAAATAAAACTTGATTTTTTAACATCAGAGGCTTAGGTATATGTATATCTCTAATCGTATTTTCCTCTATAAATATACACAAATACCAACCAATAGATATTATTTATCTGATTACACATTTATTTTTATTTTTCTAGATAAGAACACTCGCATATTGTGTGTAACCATAAAAATATACCAAAAAACCATTTACATAAATTTTCTTTTACAGTGAACAATAGCGTTTAATAAAAATAATAATAATGTCTGACTAACAAAATTGATAAAATAAAAAATATTTTCATTGGATTTTTGTTGTTGTTTGGAATTCATTGTTTGTCATAATCTAATGTTTGCCAGAGGTTTATGCCAATCCTAGATCACTAACTTACTCTAATCCAAAGGCTTGCGTGCCACAAATTATATCGCTGATTGTAGGCAGTAAAATAACGTGTGTTGATGTAGAAACGTGTATTTATGTAGAATTAGTAATTATGTAGAAAACATAGAAAACTGTTGTTGCGACAACTTAATCTAGCCATCCTCTTTATTCCCAACACAACCAATTCAATTCGCGCTATTTTACTGCTTATTAACTGCGATATTTATGGCTTGCCTAATCTTAGCTTAAGCCCTTCTCTTTCAAATACAAATAGTCTCTTAAATTGTAAAAAGAGATGATAAGGCCCTTTGTATTGGCAGGCCATTCACAATTACGTATCGTTATAGTCGCACATGTACTGATATTGAGCTAATTATGGAAAAACTAGAATCTACTATTCTATAACTACAGGAGGAAATTGTTTTTCAAAGCATGAAGCACTCCTGGGTATATACGTTTTGGTTTATAGCTCCTTGTAGAAGTAATTTATTCAATTTCAAAGGAATACTAGATCTAAAATGGCAATCAATGACTTTTTTATGGCATGGTCATTCATAATTTCGTTTCCCTACCAAACTAATTAACTTCTATTAAAGTGTATACTTTCAATATACAATAATATTTTCAGTTTAAATTCCGAGGAAAACTTTTGTCTAGGGATATTTAATCGAAGACCCAATTCTTTTGATTCTTTGCTATTTGCGTGGATAGTTTGTATTCCATTTAAAATGACATATACAATTTCTGGCTATTTTCCCAGAAAACCAAAGGAAACTAGTGTATGAATTCTTGCAAAAAATATTGGTTATAACAATACCATAATTAACTAAAAAATTTTTATGGCATGGGAACGAATTCAAAAAAGGTAATTCAAGGACAAAGGGTACACAACTAAAACCTTAAAAATTCAAATGAAATGAGAATCAATTTTAAAAAATTCTCTCCGTTTTTTCCGGAATATGCTTTAATTGGCAAATGGCAATTAAAAACAACTAAAATCTACGTGACAACTACATGACAATAACAACAAAAAAATATGTGAGTCATAAATTAACAAAACAATTCAACCCAACGTCCTTATACACTACCGCCTACCATTTTTATTTTATTATATAATATATTTATATATATTTATCTTTTTAATAATGTTTATAATTGGTAAATAATACTTTTATTCATGTTTATTATTGTATTTATGTAGGAGAACCCGGGGGAGAACCGAGGAGGAAAATGAAAATATGGTTTGAAAGTACAAAAGAGTTGATTAAGAGAGCTGCAAATTATTTTATGAATACACTTTAATGTTATAATCACAAAAGTACAATAATGTTGTAAGAAAATAAAAGAATAATTTTTTTTAATAGAAAATTATGTCATTTGCCCCGTTCGGTCCCGGGCATTGGGCACCACGAGTGGGTAAGGACAGGTTACTATAAACACAAATGAAACTAGTGGAAATGCAGAAAAAATAAGTTCCCGCAGGGGAAAAATGAAATGAGGAGACTCTGTTGTCAGTTTTCATCCAAGAGCACCCAGGGATAGTAAAATTAGCCTCTTCACTTGAAGGCCTATCAAGTTCGATGTTAGTTGTGTCTGTTGGAAGACATTATAAAACAATGCGATAGAATGGGGTACCCCATTGGGCAGAAAGGGATACCCAATTCCGCCCTACGCGTTTCACCCCCGAAACACGATTCGGGTTAGAAAAGTAAATTCACTCGAAAAATATACGTAAACAAACATTTAACTACACCAAACTAAAGATAATTATACATACTTCAAGCACTAACTGTAGTTATAATGTAACCAGGTATGTATACCTCATCTTGGTTACAAAATCATAATAAGTTACAATACAGGAGCAAGAACTCAAAAAATAAACAAAACTAAAACTGTAGAATGTCAAATGAAAGCTTCTTAAAGCACCAATGCTGGTAGTCTCATTTCAATCAATGCATCTAAATATATCTTTAAGGAAGCGTCTTTGAAAAAAAAGACTCATGTAAAAGTTATTTTGTTCAAAGGGGGCATCTTATAGGGAACTCAATTTTGACCTTGACCTTGGGCTTCAAGGTTATTTGAGGATCCAACTTACGTTTTTCAAATGGCAGAATCTAATAGCTGAGGTAGAATATGACTTTAAAACTTAGTAACCAAATCTTTTTTTATTAATAATTAACCATTATATAGTCGTTTTCATAAATGGATTTTCAATGATAAGATTGCATTTTTTGAAAAATAGAACTGCTTTGTTAAATTTATTAAGATTAACAAATTTCTATATTTGATCAGAATGCACCTTAAATGGGGCAATTTCTAAAGGATATCCAAAGGAAGAGCACTAGTCTGGAATGCCAGAGGTCTTAAGATCAATCCCAAACCTAAATATGTAAGATTTTTCATACCAAAAATATTGATGTCAAAATAATGGTATCCAAAATCATTTTTAACAGCCACAATTCATGGAATTATTGTCTAATAGGTTTGTTCAAATCATAGTGTACAATTTTTTATAAAGAAAAGTAAATTATCATCGATTTACAACAAATTTTTGCGTGTTTTTAGTAAATAATACCTAAATAAGCCATGTTTCTGCTAACCGTAAAGTAAAATAAAATGTTGTCATTACTCATAATAACGGTAAGTCAAATATAAAATGTCAATCTTTAACTTAATAATGGAGCATTGAAAGAAAGTAGAAGAAAACTTTCATCAATATTTTTTATTAATGTATGAGAGTATACATTATCATGTTTTCAATGATTACATTATTAAAATCGTCATTATTAAACTTAAGGGGTTACGTTCACTTAGAGGCGTGAAAAATTGATATTTTCAAGAATATTTTTTGAACTGTTGTGTTTATTTCTTTATTTAATTTATAATTCCATGTTTTTACATTATATTTGAAGTAACTTGAACAAAAATTTCAAATAAAAATTTTAGTTCCGGATCAATATATCAGCTTGATATAAAGAGAGATATAAAATATCAGTATTTCTTACTGATTTAACTAAAATCAAAGAAACAAACAAATAATATTATAGTTTAATAGCTTATCAAGTACTTAATTGAAGCTTTTTTTCGAATTTTATCAAAATGGCGGTCTACATAATGTATAATTGTGGATTTTGAGTGGAAAAACTATGGAGACTACTACACAAGGAGACCGAACTCCATGTAAACAAATAATTGACAAAACTTAGATGTCAGTAGTGTTCCTTACACCGAAAACAGTGGAGCAGGTATCAGGCACGAGTTTGAATTGAAAAACTTGACGCATTTATGTAGTATTATAAAAATTATTTGCAGCCAAAGTATTTTTCCAAAAAAATACTTTTTTTTAAATGAAATAAAGTAATTAGTTGAAGTAAGTGATAGTTAAAAATTCGCAAAATAATTACATAACAATAAAAAACAAAATAATTATAAATAATAGTAATAATAAAATAGTAACCTGTAAAGTTGGAATTGTAAAACTACAATACAACACACGCTTACTTTTAAATTAGTAGCCGACTATGTACTTTTAAATTAGTAGATGACTATGCGCACCCAGCGAATAGTCATCTCTTTTTTCCAATACAAGTATTCATGTGCCAAAAAAAACCGATAATATGTTGTCAAAAATGGGACATAACGTGTCAGAATATCGTCTATGATGAATAAGTACTTCGCTGCGTTCCGAATCACGCACGATTCATTGTTCTTAATTTATTTTATTAAGGCATTGGATATAATATCATCAGCCTATCGACCTCAATAGACCGTGAATGTGTGACGTCACAAGTCTATTAGGGTTATGGGCATCCCATCGTGCCCACAACGGTGGATCCACGCTTGACTTCTTTAAAATATACAACTTGCAAAGTCAATCATTGTCCCCTACACATCCACGCCTTCAAGGAGGGTGGAAATATCTAACTTTAAAACCGCAAGCGATAGAAAAAAATTCAAGGACAAAAAATGTCCCTACGTTGAAAATAAATAACTTGTAAAGTAGATCATTGTCCCCTACACACCCACTCCCACCAGTGTGCGTGGGAGTAAACAACTATTTAACTTGTTTATTTAAGAGATAAAAAAATTTCAAAGACAAAAAATGTTCCTTCTTTAAAAATTAACAACTTACAAAATAGATATTTAGCACTTACACTCTCACACCCACCTGGGGGTGCGAAAATATCTAACTTTAGAACCGTAAGAGATAGAACAACAATTTTAGTTCACCAAAGCAAAAAATTTTAAATATATATGTTGGAGGCGGTGTCAGCATAGAGAAATTCACATAACTTTTGGACACCGCCAAAAATAACAATAATTGTATATATATATTTAAAAATTTTTGCTTTGGAGAACTAAAATTGGCACAAGAATATGCAATTATTTTTTTACTTTTTAGTGCATCTTTTGTTATAGAATATTTGATTTTAGAAGTCGGGTTTCCATTTTGTCAAAATAGGTTTTATTTCTCGCTTTTTAGTGACTTTGAAGTTCTATAACTGATTTTATTTGTCTAAATATGAGTAGACCTACTAAACGACCAACTAATGTTTAATGAATTTTTTTTTTTACCCGTTTTTTTTTTTTTTATAATTTTTAGTGCATTTTTTTATAACAGATTTTCAGTTTTTTTTAGAAGCATTTTGTTTTTTTTTTTGTAAAAATTTTTTTTTTTGGGGTCGGTTTTTTTTTTTTTGTTAAAAATTTTTTGAAGTCGGTTTTTAAAAAAATTTTTTTATTTTCCCATTATGATTGAGTATACCCTTTCAAAAAAAAAAAAAAATTTGCAGAAATCGGTTATCACATATAAAATGAGAATTTTCCTCGATTTCCCGGAGATCCCCTCATCAGAATGCGATTTGGTGACAATGGGACCAATCGGAAATCAAACCCTTTAGAACAAAAATTCAAAATCAGTTCATAAATAACGGAGTTCTGAGGTAACAAACAAAAAAAAAACAAAAAATACAGACGAATTGAGAACCATCCTCCTTTTAGCGAATTTCCTGAAAGGAAATAGAGCTATTGGTCCCGTACCGAAGTCAAAATTTCGCAAAAATTTCTTCAAATGTCCATCGATCCTACCTAGTAGATGTCAAAAATCACCATCTGAAAAATTTATATATATATATCTATGGACATATATATATATATATATATATTGTAACGGTTGAAAAGTGTTCAACCGTTCGATGAATGTCTTTTATTTATTTTTGATATTTTTCGTGGATTCGACGCGACTGGTCGCTGGTGCCGAAGGACACCGGGCCAGAAACGAAGAGAACGGCTTCGAAATCCGATGTCGCTGTCGACATTAATTATAATTATTTGTATTTATTTATTTTATTTTTTTAAGTTCGCACGCATTAAATAATTACCGATCTCGCTCAATCATCGATCATCGACATGGAGGTTGGAATGGTGTACGAGGAGCCGACTATTTGTATGGAGGTCTGTAACATTCACTACTGCTCGTCAACAGTTGCTGTATTTTTAAGGCTAAATTAACCAGGCCCGTACTATGAACTTGTTGAAGTGGTAATCGCTAAGTTCGAGTGTGTGATTGTTTTGGGACTCGTTTCGTTGAACAATTAGAATTAAAAAATGTTTATAAACAATATGCAAGTTTATATTTCTGTAATACGATGGATAACAAGGATAATGAATTATTAACATTGGAAATAGTACGTCGTTGTGTTGAGTTGTTGGATCGAAATGTTGGAGATGTACGTGAGTTCGATATTTGAAGAATATTTTACGATACTTGAAAAAGCATACTTTATTGGATGAATTAATGATGGGTGGTGAAAAACAAAATAGCATCATCTACATTACCAAGTTAGCAAATCAAGTGAATTTGTAAAATGTTAATAATTCAAAAGCCAACCCTGGTGCTCAGATTTAAACTTGCAGTGACGAAATTGTTAAGGAATTTAAAAAATGTGAAAAAAACAGTGTTGTTTGTGTGTTGTTTTGTTTGTTTTCTTGTGACGGACTTTGCGAGGGACTAGAGACTCTGATTTCGAAAGCCGGACGATTCGCATCGTATTGAAATTTGTTGAGCCGATTTGTTTTTTTTTTGATCTGTTGGACATTATTTTTAAATTTTTATCGTGATTTTTGGATTTATTTTGTTCACCGAAACGTTGATTCGAGCGAGGTTTGGTGGTAAATTTTTGCGTGTGAACGTGTTCACGAAAGTATTTTTTTTAATTATTATTTCGAATCATTTTTTTTTTTGTTATTTTTTATTAGTTCACTTTTATTTGTAATTTGTTTTTTTGGTTTAATATTAAATTTCGTTAACACGTTCTGGTACTGTATTAAATAATTTTTTTTTATGTTCGATATTTATTTATTTTGTTAAAATTCGAGTTTCATTTTATTTTGTTGTTAAATATTTGATTTTTTTTTGTTATCGTGAATAAATAATTAATTTTTTTTGTTTCGTAATTTTGTTTATTTGTTTACTTATAATCAGACGAGTGTCCACCTTTTGACCTGCCACCCAGAGCAAGGGTTGACGAGCTGCCGTGTTATAATCGTGAGTGGTACTCTATAAAAACCTGGCGCCCAACATAATTTTTGTTTTTTTGTTGTTTCGAATTGGTGCTACAATTTGTCGGCTAGCCATCACCTTGTTGATTCCTAGGTGGTGAAACTACCGTCACAAATTTTGGCGCCCAACGTGGGGCAAACAAAGGACGAAATT
Organism: Nineta flava; assembly: GCA_963920215.1. Classification (NCBI taxonomy): domain Eukaryota; kingdom Metazoa; phylum Arthropoda; class Insecta; order Neuroptera; family Chrysopidae; genus Nineta; species Nineta flava. The sequence continues at coordinate 47,353,602 of OY986042.1, read as the reverse complement.
GGACACGAATCATCGTCTGATTCGAAACGCGATTCGAAATATTTCCGTTGTTGTAATTTACGTATTGTTCAAACGTGTATTTTGTTTTTGTTTTTTTGTTGTTGCTTATTTTGTTGGTCGTGACAAATACATTTAAAAAGAAAAAATGGGTGACGAACGGGAATGTGAGGTTCCAACTCTTACGGTGCCGGAAGATAGTCCTTTTTCATGGATTGATGTCCTGACTACAATGCAGATTCAGAGATTCCTGATAACCCTAAACGCTAATGCTACAGGGTCATCCGGAGTTCTGCGGGATCGCTTGTACCGTGCTATTATACACAAAAACGACCCGAGTATTGCGTGGACGAATGACGATCAGCCGTTGCCAGACCGTGAGCTGGCTCCCGAAGAAAATCGACTGAGTATAAGCGTGGCGAGCTCAGCGCCATTGAGTAGTCAAATTAGCACCGCGACAACGACAATGACCACGACTGAGACGGGTACTACCTCGACCACGTGTTTGTTGGCGGTGGACACGGATAGTACGATTACGGTTTCGGGGCTTCCATCGGGCCAAAAGAGGCCAATTCCAACCCCGCGAACCCGCTTTTTGAATCATGCTAATTTTTCACCACGAGATCGTACGGAATCGTCTCGAGTTGACGAGCTGTTCAGACTGGTCCGGGACTGTACAGACCGTTTTGAACAGCTGTCCAAAATGGTTCGGGACTTGCACAGTCCATGTTGTTGTAAACAGCTGCGCACGACCATGTTGCCGGATGAAAGGGTGGTACCCGAGTTGGTGCACCATCCCGAACGTTATGGGACGCACTCGTCGAAGGAGACGAGTCCGTCTCATGTCGCTGCCGTCGGGACCAGTGAAGACAAGATGTCAACATCTTCACGTTCGTCGAAACGCTCGAGGAAGAGAAAAAGACGGTCCAAACGGACTAAGGTTGCTGGACCCACTGGACCTGTTCCAGTAACCCCTACGCCGCTATTTCGATGGCCGTTGCGGCCATCAACGCAATTACCTGCCGTGCAGTTACCACGAGTCGCTGCTGTGATGATATCGCCACGACAGGGCGGCCCGAAAACGCGTTTCGGGAAGCCACGATCGTTTTCGATCGCAATGGAACGAAGAGGGCGTTGTTTTAATTGTAAAACGCTTGGACATGGCCATCACGAGTGTACCATTGCGAGACGTCCCGGGTTTTGTTGGACATGTGGAACCGAGACCACGCCGACGCCTGGCTGCCCGAATTGCGAACGATGGCATAAATTTCGAAGACGACGACCGGGAGATTAACTCCTTAAATATTCGAAACGTTAGTTTTTTTGTTTGTTTATTTTATGGTTGTTTCGTTTGTTCGACCTAGAGAATAACTCTAAGGAATTCACTAGGTTGACGTTACGTAGCTCCTACGTAACGATTTTGTGTTTTGTATCGTAATGCATGTACGTGTGGTTGGGATTTTGATGTTTTGGATGCCGATCTAGTGGAGTTAGTATACGTTTTATTTGTTTCAATTATTTTTTTTGCTAAAAACTTCTTCATTAGTAGTTGGTTTTGGTGGCGGGTACCTTAGGGTGTCAATAAAATGTAGATGTGTTCGTCCATGGTACCAACGCACAAAATACGACCAACTAAGCTCCCAGTCGACGTCTGGGGGGAGGTTTTGTAACGGTTGAAAAGTGTTCAACCGTTCGATGAATGTCTTTTATTTATTTTTGATATTTTTCGTGGATTCGACGCGACTGGTCGCTGGTGCCGAAGGACACCGGGCCAGAAACGAAGAGAACGGCCTCGAAATCCGATGTCGCTGTCGACATTAATTATAATTATTTGTATTTATTTATTTTATTTTTTTAAGTTCGCACGCATTAAATAATTACCGATTCGCTCAATCATCGATCATCGACATGGAGGTTGGAATGGTGTACGAGGAGCCGACTATTTGTATGGAGGTCTGTAACATTCACTACTGCTCGTCAACAGTTGCTGTATTTTTAAGGCTAAATTAACCAGGCCCGTACTATGAACTTGTTGAAGTGGTAATCGCTAAGTTCGAGTGTGTGATTGTTTTGGGACTCGTTTCGTTGAACAATTAGAATTAAAAAATGTTTATAAACAATATGCAAGTTTATATTTCTGTAATACGATGGATAACAAGGATAATGAATTATTAACATTGGAAATAGTATGTCGTTGTGTTGAGTTGTTGGATCGAAATGTTGGAGGTGTACGTGAGTTCGATATTTGAAGAATATTTTACGATACTTGAAAAAGCATACTTTATTGGATGAATTAATGATGGGTGGTGAAAAACAAAATAACATCATCTACATTACCAAGTTAGCAAATCAAGTGAATTTGTAAAATGTTAATAATTCAAAAGCCAACCCTGGTGCTCAGATTTAAACTTGCAGTGACGAAATTGTTAAGGAATTTAAAAAATGTGAAAAAAACAGTGTTGTTTGTGTGTTGTTTTGTTTGTTTTCTTGTGACGGACTTTGCGAGGGACTAGAGACTCTGATTTCGAAAGCCGGACGATTCGCATCGTATTGAAATTTGTTGAGCCGATTTGTTTTTTTTTTGATCTGTTGGACATTATTTTTAAATTTTTATCGTGATTTTTGGATTTATTTTGTTCATCGAAACGTTGATTCGAGCGAGGTTTGGTGGTAAATTTTTGCGTGTGAACGTGTTCACGAAAGTATTTTTTTTAATTATTATTTCGAATCATTTTTTTTTTTGTTATTTTTTATTAGTTCACTTTTATTTGTAATTTGTTTTTTTGGTTTAATATTAAATTTCGTTAACACGTTCTGGTACTGTATTAAATAATTTTTTTTTATGTTCGATATTTATTTATTTTGTTAAAATTCGAGTTTCATTTTATTTTGTTGTTAAATATTTGATTTTTTTTTGTTATCGTGAATAAATAATTAATTTTTTTTGTTTCGTAATTTTGTTTATTTGTTTACTTATAATCAGACGAGTGTCCACCTTTTGACCTGCCACCCAGAGCAAGGGTTGACGAGCTGCCGTGTTATAATCGTGAGTGGTACTCTATAAAAACCTGGCGCCCAACATAATTTTTGTTTTTTTGTTGTTTCGAATTGGTGCTACAATTTGTCGGCTAGCCATCACCTTGTTGATTCCAAGGTGGTGAAACTACCGTCACAATATATATATATATATATATATATATATACATATATATATATATATATATATATATATATATACATATATATATATATATATATATATATATATATACATATATATATATATATATATATGTGTCTCTCATCACTCTAGCGGTCACAGTTTTCATTTTATCGGGATGAGATTTGGTATTTGAGGCGCTTTTGATATTCAAAAGGTCAAGTTCGTTAATGGGTAAAATCGGACCAGGGGAAAGGGGGGTTTAAAGGGAGGGGAAAACACAAAATTTGAGATATCTCCCTTAAAATTTGAAAAATCGAAAAATTTATAAGAAGTAAAATTGTAGGTACTAAGTTTTACTGTAATTTTGTTTCTTATCATTTTTTCTGTAACAATAATATTTACAGAAATATTTACGGTTTAATATTGAAAATTAAATTCCTTAATATCTCTGTACACATTAGAGTTTGAGCAAAAATGATAAGGTGATGAATTGTAGCAAATTTGATTTTATACAACTTTATTCCTTACGCATTTTTCGATTGTTCTAATATTAAGAGAGATATTTTATATTTTGTGTTTTCTTCTTTCCTTATGCCCCCATTTCCCCTTGACGTATGTCATTTATTAATAAAATTGGCCATGCAAATACGAAAGTCATAAACGACATTTCATTTTGATCAGACTACAATTGTGACCGCTAGAAAGTGATTTATGTATTTTAAGGAAATTCGCTAAGTTGAAGCAGCTCCTGCGTAACGAATTTTTTTTTAAATTCGTTTTATTGTAAATATCAAATTATTAAGCTTTTTGAATGCTAATTAAATGATCTAATTAAAAGTTTACTGCTCTTTGTTGTATCGTTTAACCACATGCTTAACCAGCAGAGCCATATTTAAAACATAAAATAATTTCATTGTATTTAATATCAAATTATTCAGCTATTTAATGTCGATATCCACTTATTGAATGCATATGCATTGAATGGGATATCTAGGAAAAGGGGTTTATTTATCCCTCTAAACAAAGAACAATTTATTGTTAATTAGTGCAATTTAATTCTCTAAAGCACATTACGATCATCGCATAGCTACATTTTAGCGAATTTCCTGAACGAAAATAGAGCTATTGGTCTCGTACCGACTTCAAAATTTTACAAAAATTTCTTCAAATGTCCATCGATCCTGCCTAGTAGATGTCGAAAAACACCATCTGTAGAATTTATATATATATATCTATGGACATATATATATATATATATATATATATATATATATATATATATATATATATATATATATATATATATATATATGTGTGTGTCTATAATCACTCTAGCGGTCACAGTTTTCATTTTATTGGAATGAAATTTTGTATTTGAGGCGCTTTTGGTATTTTTAAGGTCAAGTTCGTTAATGGGTGAAATTGGACGAGAGGAAAAGGGGTTTAGAGGGAGGGGAAAACACAAAATTTGACTATCTCCCTTAATATTTTAAAAATCGAAAAATTTATCAGAAGTTCATTTGTAGGTACTAAGTTGTACTGTAATTTTGTTTCATTATCATTTTTCTGTTACACTAATATTTACAGAAATATTTACAATTAAAGATTGAAAGTTAAAATTCACATTAGAGTTTCAGAAAAATGATCAAGTAATGAATTGTAGCAAACTTGATTTTCTACAACTTTACTCCTTATACATTTTTCGATTTTTTTTTTGGGCTATTAATAAATTTAATTTTTGAAAATACACTAAAATTATGACCGCTAGAAAGTGATTTATTTATTCTAAGGAAATTCGCTAAGTTGACGCAGCTCCTGCGTAACGAATTTTTTTGAAGTCGGGTTAAAAATATGCATCGGATCAACTTTAAAATATCAGAATTTTTTTGAAATATTTTACTATAATAAAATGCATTAAGTTAGTTCTAAGTGCACGTAACTGCTTAAACCAATTTTAGCGAATTTCCTGAAAGGAAATAGAGCTATTGGTCTCGTACCGACTTTAAAATTTTGCAAAAATTTCTTCAAATGTCCATCGATCCTACCTAGTAGATGTCGAAAAACACAATCTGTAAAATTTATATATATATATATCTATGGACATATATATATATATATATATATATCTATGGACATATATATATATATATATATATATATATATATATATATATATATATATATATATATATATATACATATATATATATATATATATATACATATATATATATATATATATGTGTCTGCAATCGCTCTAGCGGTCACAATTTTAATCTGATTGGAATGAAGTTTGATATTTGAGACGCTTTTGGTATTCAAAAGGTCAAGTTCGTTAATGGGTAAAATCGGATAAGGGGAAAGGGGGGTTTAAAGGGAGGGGGAAACACAAAATATGACATATCTCCCTTAATATTCGAAAAATCGAAAAATTTATTAGAAGTAAAGTTGTAGGTACTAAGTTTTACTATAATTTTGTTTTTTATCATTTTTTATGTTACCCTAATATTTACGGAAATATGGACGGTTTAAGATTGAAAATTGAATTCCTCAATATCTCTGTACACATTAGAGTTTGAGCAAAAATGACAAGGTGATGAATTGTAGCAAATTTGATTCTCTACAACTTTGTTCCTTGCAAATTTTTCGATTGTTCTAATATTAAGAGAGATATTTTATATTTTTTGTTTTCTTATTTCTTTATGCCCCCATTTCCCCTTGACGTATGTTATTTATTAATTAAATTAGCCTTGCCAATACTAAAATCATATACGACATTTCAGTTTGATCAGACTAAAATTGTGACCGCCAGAGAGTGATTTATGTATTCTAAGGAAATTCGCTAAGTTGAAGCAGCTCCTGCGTAACGAATTTTTTTTTATAATTTTCGTAATAAGTATATTTTTATTTGTGACTGCAGTTTCGATTACAAAGTCTGGATCAAATTAATAATTCCCTTATGTATATCACTATATCCGACAAAAGTCATAAGTGTAAAGTGTGAGAGAAACCAAGTTTTTGCACACTAAAAGTATTGATATCCCAACAAAAACAAAAATGTTCGTCTTCAAAAGTCGCGAAATCTATGTAAGGTTTTGGATCTTATTCGTTTTAACCACCACCCCCTCCAGTAAAAATAGTTGAAAATGGGTGGAAATGTTCGGGAAAGACCACAGAAATTGATTTCAAGTAGGAAAAAGTCCTTTTCGTCCTTAAAATCCAACCCAACCCAATCCCCCCACAATTTAACATTGTAAAAAAAAATTTTTACAATATTTTTTACTTAAATTTTTGAATTTTAAGGATTCCAAGGACGAAAAGGGTTGGCTTGGGTTGAATTTTTAGCGGGGGGTTATTATAAAAAATTAAAATAAAAAATATACATTTTTGAATTTCAAGGATTTCAAGGACGAAAATAACTTTTTCCTCCTTGGAATCACTTCCTATGGTCCTAACATACCATTTTCAACCATTTTTACTCGAGAGGGGGGGGGGGAATAAGATCCCAAGTTTTTCAACAAAAATAAGAAAATGATTGTTATATATTTATTGTGTAAGTCTCTCAAGTGCAGGGTTTTCATATTTAACTTGGCAAGGGATTAGATTATTTCTTTGTACATTAAGCGTTATAAAATTAGATCACTTGCCCTAAAAATCGACATTTTGGGGACCGAATGACTCACTTACTAATCGTCAATATTCTAGAGTACTTACAGTAGCCCTAGAAAGTGGATAAGAGGTCAGATTTTATAACACTTAATATTCAAAGAAATAATCTGACCACATGCCAAGTAAAATATTGAAACTCTGTTCCTGAGAAACTTACCCAATAAATACTTGGTCCTTAAAACTGTAATATTGAAACTAATAAAGCTGTAATGTTAGTACATACCGTCAGATGGTGAGTCTCAAGCTACGTTTAAAATTTGAGCTTCATAGTTTTATCGGTTCCTGAGATACAGAGGCCTATAAACCGTTTCTAATCCTTCCTGTAAACATAGTTAGTGCTTAAACATGGTCTTACGCACTACCATACTATGTGATATATAAAAGGGAAATATGTTATGTGTGTTTGTGTTTGTGTATGTGTGTGTGTGTTTGTCCGAATTGTTTGGAATAAATTATAGGAGATAGCGAAATAATAATGAGAGCAGACTCTAAGTAAATTTTCCTTACGGCTCCAGAAAAACTATGAGAAGTAGTGTTTCACCGAGGCTACGAGGTAACCTCGCCTCGCTTCGGCAATCGGTTACGAGGCACGAGGCGAGGTTCAAAATTTTAATCCTCGTTACTAACCGAGGCGAGGTATATTGTCTCAAAAACCTCGCCTCGGCCGAGGCAAATTTACAAAAAGTAATTTTTTTTTTTTAAAATAATATAGTAATATGTATTTTTACAAAAAAACATGAAGCAATAGATAGATTATTTTGCAAATATTTTTTCAAATGTCCAGCGATCCTACCAAGTAGATGTCGAAAGCCATCGTCTTTAAAATTTATTTACATACAAAAAAAATTATATATTTTACCATATTATGTACATTCATGCAAAATAAGCCAAAGTTAGTAAAAATTTTCCCTCGCCTCGCCTCGGACGATAGTTAACCCAACCGAGGCGAGGCGAGGCCAGCCAACATTCCGAGGCCAGGTTGATATTTAAAAAAGCGAGGCGAGGCAAGGTAATACCAAAACCTCGCCTCGCCTCGTGCCTCGTGAACACTAATGAGAAGTTGAAAATTCAAAACTGTTTTAAAATTACAGCCGTTTTCTAACGGTCATAACGGTTTCGGACGGCTAGATCTCTAATATAGTTTATAGATTCTATAGAAATACCATCATTAACAAAATATAGAAATAAATTATTTGTCAAAAAATATAAAATATAAAAATTTTGACGTTTTGAAATATCAAAATTTAGAAGACAAAAAAACAAGTAATGTTACAACTAACTGAGTTAATTGTTTAAATACCCAGTATATACTGAGTTGTATATATCAATGTTTGAATTGTTAATATCTTTACTGGGTATACCAATAGTATATGAGATGTTATGTATCTTCATATGTCCGCCTTAGGAATAGTATGTCATTTGCTTTTTGATTGATTACAAATTATTGAGAAAACTTTGAATTTAAATAAAAAAAACTTGAAACAAAAGTTGTTTATTTTAAAAAGAAGAAGATTTTTGGTTCTTAAATTTTTTCTATCTCTTACGGTTTCTCACTTTTTTGCTATAGAACGCACATACAAAATTTCAGCTCGTTATCTCTTTTCGTTTTTGAGTTATCGTGTTCACGGACAGACTCTTAGCCTAATCAGAGTGTTACAAAGTCGGGACTAATCTTAATATACCTTGTATATTTATATATATACTGGGTATAACAATAGTATTTGAGATGCTATGTTTGTACATATGCCCGCCTTCGTTCGACTACTAATAGTATAATAGTCTTTTGCTCACTTATGTTCGAGCAGAGAAATCTTTTGAGTTTCTGGAAAAATGATTGATACAAAAGATGTTTATTTTGAAAAAAGGAACATTTTTTGTCCTACAATTTTTTTTTTTATTCTCTTACGGTTTTAAAGATAGGCATATTTTTCCGTTTCCGAGGAACTATTGAGCAAAAATTATGAGAAAACTATTGAGTTTATGGAAAAAATTTTCAAACAAAAGTTGTTTATTTTAAGGAGAAAAAGATTTTTTGTTATTAAACTTTTGTTATATCTCTTACAGTTAGAAACCACAAAAAAAATTTCAGCTCGTTATCTCTTTACGTTCTTGAGTTATCGGGTTCACAGACAGACAGACAGGCGAACTTAGGTAATTAGGTAATTTTATTAACACCTATAGCAAAAATTTTTGTCTGCGATCAATATTTTCAAGCGTTACAAAGTCGGAACTAAACTTAATATACCCTGGTATATATTTACATAATTCTTTTTGAGGCCCGGGCAACGTCGACTGGTACAGCTAAAACAAACATCATCATGTTAAAAACAAACAACCTCTATGTTTGTAGGGACTTTATTTATCTACTAAAAATTATTTTCATTCGAGTAAAATAAAAATAACACAAGTACCTACTTGTGTATGTATACTATATGAAATAAACCATATTTTGACAAAATGGAAACCCGACTTCACTAAAAAGTAAAAAAATAATTGCATATTCTTGTGCCAATTTTAGTTCACCTAAGCAAAAAATTTTAAATATATATGTACAATTATTGTTATTTTTGGAGGCGGTGTCAGCATAGAGAAATTCACATAACTTTTGGACACCGCCTCCAAAAATAACAATAATTGTACATATATATTTAAAATTTTTTGCTTAGGTGAACTAAAATTGGCACAAGAATATGCAATTATTTTTTTACTTTTTAGTGACGTCGGGTTTCCATTTTGTCAAAATATGGTTTATTTCTCGCTTTTTAGTGACTTTGAAGTTCTATAACTGATTTTATTTGTCTAAATATGGGTAGACCTACTAATTTTTAGTGTATTTTTTTATAACACATTTTTTTTTACCCGTTTTTTTTTTTTTAATTTTTAGTGCATTTTTTTATAACAGATTTTCAGTTTCCTTTACAAGCATTTTATTTTTTTTTTGTAAAAATTTTTTTTTTTGGGGTCGGTTTTTTTTTTGAAAAAAATTTTTTTGAAGTCGGTTTTTAAAAAAATTTTCTTATTTTCCCATTATGAATGAGTATACCCTTTCAAAAAAAAAAAATTCGCAGAAATCGGTTATCACATATAAAATGAGGATTTTCCTCGATTTCCCGGGGATTCCCACATCAGAATGCGATTTGGTGCCAACGGGACCAATGGGAAACCAAACTCTTTAAAACAAAAAAAAAATTCAAAATCGGTTCATAAATGACGGAGTTCTGAGGTGACACACATAAAAAAAAAAAAAAAGCAAAAAAAAAAAAAAATACAGACGAATTGAGAACCATCCTCCTTTTTTTAAATCGGGTTAAAAAGATATTATTTTACAGTTAGGTTATTTTATTTTTTTAAAGTAATTATCAATTCTAATAGTGCCCTACGTTCGTTCAGTGTTCGTCATAAAAGACTTTATTAATTATTTTATTAATTTAATTTAAATTTTATATATATTTTTACTTTTTAAGTTTTTGCAATTAAAAAAAAATACGAAAATGATATTATTATTAATTATAATTAGAGGCAGAAATTAAAAATTTTAATAAATATAAAAATTAAGAAGACAAATTTTATTAAAGATAAATGGTTTTATTTCACAATCGATAAATCTCGAATAAAATGGTAGGGAGCATAGCAAAAGATTTGATTATAAATATTAAGGTCAAAGAAGGCAAGTTAAAAGTTAAATATGATTTCGAACACAAGGAAATTTTTCTAATGCAATTGTACTATGTGGGCCACAAAGATTGCACTCTTTTTTAAAAATTCTATAGTTGATTTGTTGTTTCTTATTCATTTTGGTTTTTGCGGAAAATATTTTGAATAAAAGTTATATGATCTACATAATGGTGACAAACGTTTCAAAATCCGATACGTGGTTTAGAAGGAGTTAGCGGATAAACAGACAGACGCGGAGGGTGACTTCCTGTTTTACTATGGACAGGCGGACAACTTTTCTGAAACATTTTTTCGAAAACAGAATGCATGAGACACAAATCAATTATAAAATTTTGAAAAAAAGAGCTCTACATATGTTCAATGAAACCATTCATACTAGAGTCAAATTCGCATTTTTCAGGCAGGTTGCTTGGAACCGCAATTTTGTTTTTTTAATCGATTCATTTTCACGTCCTGAATTTTACCCTAAATTTTTACGGTCGGTCGACTCGTTACGGAATAGGGTCAAAATTGAATTTGTTTATAACAAAAAAGCGTTTTTTCTTAATATCTTTTTTAAAAGTAAAAATTGAAAAAATGACGTATTATTCAGTTCTATATAAAAAAAGAAAACAAATGAACCCATTAACATTAAAATCGGTTTATTAGAATTCGAGAAACAATTGGCATAGTTCGAAAATCGCAAAAATTTTAAATTAAAATCAAAAAATTTAAAAATTACTTCATTTTTTTTTTTTACAATGACAAAGTATGCTTTTTATATGTTAATAATAATGTGCCCAATTTTAGCCCTTAAAAAAATTAGGTCCCAAATGATCCGAGATGAGTAAATATTTTTGTAAATGAAAGGTCTTAAAAATATCTATAATATGAAAAAATGAAATTAAAAATATTTTTTTAACTATATTTCTACTCGTTATTTTTCAATTTTTTTATCGCGCGCTTTAACAAATTTAGAAAAAAACAGTTAAGAAATTATTTAAATAAACTTAATTTTCTTTGAACTTATGGATCTTTTATAGATCTTAAATTAAAAAAAAAAAATTTCCCGATACGTGACATTTTAAAAGAGTTATCTTATGGTTTTCATTATTCAAATTTACTTATAAACAATTTAATATTTTTATAATACTTAATCGAAAGTTTAAACACTTACCTTTCTAACTTTAAACTCAAAAAAAATTACCAAGCAATATAATTTATTTCTTTAAAAAAATTAGGTTAAAATCCGTGGGTCTTAGCTTGAAAATAATAATTAATTAAGTTATGGACACAACGTGTTATTACTGAACATTATATAAATCGTGTACTCATTTATTCGTCGCCTGAATGAATGTATGTCATTTTTAAAATTTTTAGTTTTAAAAAAGATATTAAAAAAAACGCTTTTTTGTTCAAAAAAAAGCAAATTCAATTTTGACCCTGTTCCGTCACTAGTCGAACCGTAAAAATTTAGGGTCATATTCAGGACGTCAAGATGAAAAAAATGGTGGTTTCGAGCAACCTGCCTAAAACCCCCTTTTTGAAGCAAATTTGACTCTACCATTAACTTAAAAATATTATTTTACTCAAATATAGTATACCCCGGATACTGATAATTTCAGATGTTTGAGACGAATTGCGACGAAACTATTCAGTTTTTTAAGAAAAATGGCAAACAAAAGTTGATCATTTTTAAGAAAGGAACATTTTTGTTTTAAAATATTACTTCTATATCTTGCTGTTTCAAAGATGGGCATTTTCGACCCTGGCTGAGGAATTCCAGATCCGATATTGCCGGTTTATGAATTTGACCTCAATTTTTACCTCTAGTTGAGTCTAGAACACACATCTTGTTTTCAAGTTATCGTGTCTACAGACTGACAGACAGACCGAACAAACGACCGGATATGATGAAATCCAATAATTAGGTCATTTTATAAACACGCATACCAATAATTTATTTCTGAAATCAATATTTTCAACCGTTTCAAAGTAAGGATTCAACATAATATATCATTGAATACTTATTATATATATACCGGTTATTAAAAAAAGTAGGTACTTATATTTCACATATTTCCCAGAGCTGTTTCCCAAATTTTCTATTGCATTGCCGTAAGAGTTAAATACGTGTATAAAGTACGAGGTGACAGAAGGATATATACAACAAAAGTACACGTGGCAACAAAAGTAGCGCTCATTTTTCAAATTATAATTGGTGTGTGCCTTATTCATCGAATAAAAGTTAAAATTTTTTATTCTTCACTTAAAATAACTTTCAATTGAAACATTTTCCCAAAACCTAATGAATCAGATACAAATAAGCTAAACAATTTTGATAACAGAGCTGTGCATTTATAGCCAGCCCATAGTATATTGGTAGTTACATTACAATTCGTATTTTATACATTTATACGTGCGTAGAAATAAAATAAACAATCAAAAACTGAGTATATATAGAGTATTTAAACAGTTAGTTATTGCATTTCTTGTTTTTATACAAATTAGTATATATTCTCACAGATACTTTGAGCGATGATTCAAAGTTTTATACACTATAAGTACTTGACAAGTTTTGTTGTAATTAAAGACAGAATGATTTGTTTTTTCATCTACGGACCATATCAATAGAAAACTTGGCAGTCTTGTGTAAGATACTACAATTGGATACAATTTAGAGATGTTTATTTTGGTTAGAGTTTGTAAAGCTGCCAAAATTGTCTACTGAATTTCTGTTTTGATAGATGGGTATATTATATATAGGCAACTCACCAAAAAAAATTATGGTAAACTATAAATACATTTACATTTTAGCATCCTCAAAAGAACACATAAACCAGGTGCGGATCCAGCCCTCAAAAAAGGTTGTGGTCACAGCCACTCGAAAATCGATCAAGTGCGAGTCGGAGTATGAACTCGTTCATGATCGATATAGTTCATTCCTACAAAGGAGATAATTATAAAATATATGACGCCCTGACCAAGATTTTGTACAGTGAGCAAAGCCGTGGCGCGAACATTAGTAAATTAATAAACCTGTAAAATGTTAGTTTGTTTGCTCACGAAAATTACAAAAGTAAATGTGTGTTTATTTGCACTTCACAGTGTCACGTTTAGACTCTAAACTACTGAACCGATTGTGATGAAATTTTTTCAACTTCAAAGGAAATCAAATTAATATCAATGCTAGTATACATTTTACACCTAAATAATTTTATTTAGGTGCTTACTTAAATTATAATTTCAAGCTTACGTTTCTTTTTCTCGAAAACGTTGATAATTTCATCGATGTCCAGGTTCACATCTTTGTGTATATTTAGGAGAGCTAGCCCGGATAATCTTTCCTGTGCCATTGTATCTAACACACGCTTACTTTTAAATTAGTAGAGGACTATGCGCACCCAGCGGATAGTCATCGAATCACGCAGAATTCTTTTTATTTTTATATTATTAAGGATGTATTATCATCAGCCTATCGACCTCAATAGACTCTGAAAGGATGACATGGGTCATCCTTTGTTGTATTGGTTGGCATGCCCAACCAATAAAGCCAATAAAAATTGGATTTCTTGAATTCCCATTTAATCGTAGTTCGTTTATGATTAAAAATGAAGTTTTTCAGAAAATATTTGTACTTAAATTTTTTTCTTAAGATAATACTCTCCTAAATCCGTTTTCTCACGAAATAAAAAAATTTGAGAGCTTAATCTAAAAAATGTTTCAAATGGAAGGATGAATAAAAAAAACAAGTCATTACGCAGGAGCTGCGTCAACTTAGCGAATTTCCTTAGAATACATAAATCACTCTCTAGCGGCCATAATTTTAGTGTGATCAAAATGAAATATAATACCTGATATGACTTCAGTATTTGCAAAAATTAAATTTATTAATAGCCAAAAAAAAAAAAACGGTATAACGATTATAGTTTATAGTTACTATGGAAACGACAATCAAAATTTTTTACAATAAAATATATTTTATGTATTTGTATCAAACAAACACAAAATATTAAATATCTCTCTTAATATTAGAATAATCGAAAAATGTATAAGGAGTAAAGTTGTAGAAAATCAAGTTTGCTACAATTTATTATCTAATCATTTTTCTCAAACTCTGATGTGAACAGAGATATTTAGAATTTTAACTTTCAATCTTTAATTGTAAATATTTCTGTTAATATTAGTGTAACAGAAAAATGATAAGAAACAAAATTACAGGAAAACTTAGTACCGACAACTTAACTCCTGACGAGTTAATTTTTCCATATCAGTATTTAATTTAATTAAAAATTCAATGACAATGAAATTTGTCGGAGTGTACGCTAAAGTCTTCTACAGTTTGTCATACGTAACCGAAAGGAATTTGGACAAACATCGTTATGTTGACGCGAAAGTATACACAAATAAACAAATATTAAATAAATAAATAACTTCAACAGAAGTAATACTGTCTAAATAAATAAAAAATAAGAATAATATGAAAAAGTTGGCTATTTCATCACAATCGTCTTTGATGTAGCGGAAGCATACTGGACTAGATATCCAGAGACCCGAGGTTCGATTCCTGGTTGACGAGTTAATTTTTTCATATCAGTATTTAATTTAATTAAAAACTTAACTCCTGATAAATTTTTCGATTTTTCAAATATTAAGGGTGATTGTCAAATTTTGTGTTTTCCCCTCCCTCTAAATCCCCTTTCCAATCGCCCGATTTTATCCATTAACGAACTTACCTTTAGAATACCGAAAGTACCAAATTTCATTCCAATGGGAATAAAACTGTGACCGCTAGAGAGTCCACAGACATTTAAAAAAAGTACATATGTATATATGTATATATGTATACATGTATATATCTATATATGTATATATGTATATATGTATATATGTATATATGTATATATGTATATATGTATATATGTATATATGTATATATGTATATATGTATATATGTATATATGTATATATGTATATATGTATATATGTATATATGTATATATGTATATATGTATATATGTATATATGTATATATGTATATATGTATATATGTATATATGTATATATGTATATATGTATATATGTATATATGCATATATGTATATATGTATATATGTATATATGTATATATGTATATATGTATATATGTATATATGTATATATGTATATATGTATATATGTATATATGTATATATGTATATATGTATATATGGATATATGCATATATGTATATATGTATATATGTATATATGTATATATGTATATATGTATATATGTATATATGTATATATGTATATATGTATATATGTATATATGTATATATGTATATATGTATATATGTATATATGTATATATGTATATATGTATATATGTATATATGTATATATGTATATATGTATATATGTATATATGTATATATGTATATATGTATATATGTATATATGTATATATGTATATATGTATATATGTATATATGTATATATGTATATATGTATATATGTATATATGTATATATGTATATATGTATATATGTATATATGTATATATGTATATATGTATATATGTATATATGTATATATGTATATATGTATATATGTATATATGTATATATGTATATATGTATATATGTATATATGTATATATGTATATATGTATATATGTATATATGTATATATGTATATATGTATATATGTATATATGTATATATGTATATATGTATATATGTATATATGTATATATGTATATATATATATACAAATTTTAGCGATAGTGATTTTTAACATCTAATAGGTAGGATCGATGAACATTTGAAGAAATTTTTACGAAATTCCAACATTTTTGCAAAAACGATAGCTGCATTTCCTTTGGATGAAATTCGCTAAAACTGTCTAGATCTTCAAAATATTATACTTCAAAATTTTGTGTTTTCGAGCTTTTTATACCTACTTTAGAGCATAGGAAAAATGCATTTGCTGGCTCATATATTTAATTATATTAAAAAAAAAATCGTTAGACAGGAGCAGTGTGCACTTAAGTACGATCAAAATGAAATTTTGTATCTAATTTTATTTGAATGGTCAAGTTCGTTAATCGGACAAGAGAAAATGGTGCATAGTGAATGAAGAAAAGTAGTAAAGTTGTAGAAAATCAATTTTACTACAATTCATTATCTGATCACTCTTTCTAAAACTCTAATATAATAAATATAATTTTAATTTTCCATCTTAAATCTATACTTATATTATAGAGGAAAGATTTGATTGTTTGCATTGAATAGGCTCCGAAACTACTGGACCGATTAAAAAAATTATTTCACCGTTGGGAAGCTACACTATCCCCGGGTGACATAGGCTATATTATATTTTCAAAAAAATTAGGGAAACTCCAATAATGTAATCCGAGATGTAAAAAGGTGGAAGTTCTGGGAAGCCAAATAACATTGTAATTCTGATAGCGGAAGTGCCGGTAAAAATTAATAAAGTTGAATAATTCAGTAGTACGCTATTGACACCAAAAATGCCGGAGCAAATCTTGGAGTTCCACGGGCAACGCCGAGGAATTCAGCTAGTCGTAAATATTTCGGTAAATATTAGAGTAATTGGATAAATGATTAGAAGTCAAATTGTAGTAAAATTAATTTTCTATAACTTCTCCTCTTCCCCCAGTAGTCCCTTATCCAATTTTTCCCAGTAACGAAGTTGTTCTTTTCAATACCAACAGCACCAATCTTACCAAATTACATTCCGATCGGATTGAAATTGACCGATAGAGTGGCTACAGACATTTCCTTGTAGTGGAAATCCGCTAAAAACGAGATTCATCAAAAACTACTTGTACATAAAACAACAACAAACTAATTATTAGAGTATTAGAGTAAACTCGCAGAGTTTATTACTGTCTAGATTTGATAATATTAAGGAAAATTTTTTCTTAATATAAATAACAATAATAAACGAATCTTTGCTATTATCAAAGACTCGTACCAAAGACACGTTTGCAGTCATCAAAGACTGAAATTTTGATTTTATCCAAATTCCTTATTAATAATAATAATAATAATTAGAAAGAGGGGTACCACAAATGGGTCCCTAGCACCTAGACCTAGGGGTCCTCTGTGTCCTACTTGAGAACAACCTGTCAACCGAAGGCGAAACGTCTCCGGGTAAGAGGTGCTATTTTAAGCAGATGAAAGTATATGATTCTGTTGAGGCCAGACGCCACACAGAAGGCCCACGGCTTTTCCGCCGGGATTGCTCTGAGGATTGATGGGTCCAAGGTTTCGGCCCAAACATTCTATACCTGACGCCCTACAGATTTCTGCAAGTGAAAATAACATATATGGAGGTTTCATCGCCCTCCATATAGGCCCTACAAGTGGGATCTTCAGAGATCCCCGAGTTATGAAGGTGGTAGTTCAATCGACAGTGTCCTGTCAGGGGCCAACCAACCTTCGCAACTGCATTCTATTATATTGAGTTTCATCCGAGCACAGTCGAATAACCTAGCTGTGCTTATTCACAACTTGGCCTGTCGCATGCCCTGCCATACCCTGCAAGTCCCAATAATCGAGATGAGCTTGTCGCAGCCACCCCTTGATTCGGTAAATTACGGATCTTCTTGCTATAGGAATGATAGGCTCAGGTGAAAGAGGCATTTGAGATTACCTCTCTCGTGCCAACGAGTCCGCAACTTCGTTACCTTTAACGCCAAATTGACCCGGTACCCAGATTAGTCTGACTGTGTTATTCAGTGCCAGGTGGTTCAGTTCTTCGAAGCATGCATAGACTATCCTCGATTACAATCTTGACGCCTCAAGGGCCCGAAGTGCTGTCTGGCTATCTGAGAAGATGCTAATATGTGCCCCACTGTAACCTTTCGTGTCACAAATTTGGGCACCTTTCAGCATGGCGAAGATTTCTGATTAAAAACCGTCGCATATTGACCAAGAGGAATCAATTCCTTTATTCTAGGTCCATAAACCCCCGCACCAGATAAATCGCCGGCCCTTGATCCATCTATATAAAGATATGGTCCAGGAGGGTGTGAAAAGTTAGGTACATCTCGATCCCATTCCTCACGGGAAGGAACAATTACCCAAAAGCTGCGGTCAAAACGATAAATCAGAACAGTGGAATCCACAAGTGGGGTCCCAGTCCCCGACCTGTTGATTATACTCGCATGACTGTGTTTGTCCTACAGTGCCACTGTCTACAACTCCTAAGTCAATAAACAGCTGTCATGGCCTCCACTTTAATCATTAAATGAATCGGCGGAATACCTAGAAGCGCGCTCAGCGCAGCAGTAGGAGTTGTTAGCATGGCTACAGCCAGAGAGGTTCTTTGCTCCATACTACAAAGCCAAATGTGAGATTGGAGTCCCCAAGACTGTCCAAATGCTCTCCTGCACATCCAGAAGACACTATTTGCCTTGGTTAGTCTCCAATCCAAATTATCACCCCAGTTCAGTTTTGCATCCAGGATGACTCCCAGATGCTTAACCGTTCTGGTTTGTGTAATTTGAATGCTGATCACTCGTTGAGCAACTCTTCATCTCCATGTAAACAGTATACAGCCCGTTTTTTCCGGTTTGACAGAGAGTTCTTTGTCAATGCACCAACGCGCTCCACGAACGAGAGGGCTTGTTGCATCAGATCTTAGATAGTGCCCTTGTCTCTGCCTTTGACAAGTAAATTCCTTATTAAAGTTTCGAAAGATTTATTAATTCTGATTTCTAAGATAATTTAGTATACTCTCAAAATATGTTTTTGTTGTCTTCAAGTCTAGAAATTTGCAAACTAACGACACTCGTTTGAAAAGAGTGTAAATGTGTAAATGGGTGTCCTTAAATACTTTGAATATTTAAAGAGTTGATTCACAACACGACCAACATCATCGTATACATTGACTACTGACTGATGAAATGTTTTAGAGGCTGCGACACACGCCACACTATACTGGATGAACATAGTGATTCACCAAAGTAGGAACAGAAGGGACGCTAGTGGGATGATGTTCGTAAATACACACGCACCAAGAATACAGTGAATGAGTGATGAGCAAATCGGTATACGAGGTAAAGAAATTTATATGGAAGAGAGATGGAAAGTAGACGTTACGATGATATGAGCAGGAGGCAATAACGTTGTCAAGTTGAATAAACGACTTTTGGTGTAAATTTCATGGGATACAAGAGTTGTAGCGTGGCGAGAGATCTCCATATATAATATAGACAACATGTTTTATAAAATATTGTGTTATATAAAGGGGGAAATAAACCCCTGCTGTAAAGCTTTTACTATGTACCACACGACAATCACCCACATCAGTCTTCGTATATACATATATACAGGCTGAGTCAAAAGTCATGCAGTTTATTGAAAAGGTGGATAGGGGATGAAATTCTAAAATGAAAAGTCCTTGGACATTTTTACGCCCGACCCACCGTTAATTAGATATTAATTAAATAAAGTAATCAATTTGAGAAGCGTTACGGAATAAGAAATGGTGGGGAATGAACGCAGCGGCGGCAGAGATACGTGAGGGGAGCCAGCTCTCAATTCAATGAAAATTGAATGATTTATTATGCCTAAAAACTACATTTTTCGTTAAAAAATTTAAGCAACGAATGAATCAACAATAATTTTGCTCACTAAAATATTGAAAAAAGTTATACTTAAGAATTTATTAATGTTTTTTGTACTGATCAAATCAATTGCAATTTAGACTTATTTTCAAATTTCGGTAAAGTAAATTGAAGGTTGAAAATATTAGGAAGTTTTTGATTTCAGTCCGATTATCGAAAACGGAGTTTTTATAAGATCTTGAATTTTTGAGGTCCTAAAAAACTATCCTGACTATTTTTATGATAATCCCAAAAATATTTTTTTATAGAATTTTTACAGTACCGATCGATTCCAAAGTCTAATCAGCTCTTAACTTTAAAAAACAACGTCAAAAGCCGCCATAAAATTTCAACGTAAGAAATCTAGAAATCTAATAAAAACTGAATAACGAGGGTCAGGTGCAAAAATGTCCAGGGACTTTTCTTCTTCTACCCACCCTTTCAAAAAACTCCATGACTTATGACTCACCTGTATATACATATATATATATATATATATATTTGGTTTCAATACATTTTACATCATAACAATTCTTCCCTCCTCAGTCGGGTGTTATTCGTTCAGAGTGTGTGTGTCGGTGCATTACTAAGTTAGGCGTTATGGCTACCTTTCAATATTCTTGATGTATAGTTTAAATATGAAAATCTTTCACAAGTTTAAAAGTTTCAAAAACTTCATTGAGTTACCTTAGATTAGATTGGTGGTAAGGAGACAAAGCCTCCGGTAGCTGCGACGTAAAAAATCTTTTGTAACATTTTCTTTCTCCCCATTATAATCACCAGACCAAGTGCAGATCCTTGATGAAACCCAGGATGCCTCACTTCGTTTGGAAGGGTATAATCTCTACCAAGAAAGTTGAGTCTTTTCCGAGAGCCAGTCTCATAGTTGCATAATATGGGATAGGCCAACTGTTTTCGCAACATCAACATAGAAGCGACAAGTATCTTGAGGTGATATCTCACCAGGCATGTTTGAAACAACCTGATTTTAGATTGTCAAAAACTGTCATCGTACTATTTCTGTACTAAACTCTGTCACGTTACTATGACTTTCTTTTGACAGCCCAGTGTACAGCCAAATACAGCTCATCCGTCAGTAAGACTATCCAACATTTTATTAAAAGATTTATTTGTAACAAAAAACGAGGAATGACAGTTTTGGATACATGTTATTTGGTTTACAACAGGAATTAAAGTACTGGTCCCTAAAAAAACTCACTTCGAGAAAAAGGGCTACAAAAAACTGATCGTTTTAAAGACATTGATTATGGGCCTTACTAAGAACCGGGTCTCTCAATAAGGTCCATTACTAAACTTCGTCAAATAAAAGATTAAATCAAAGTATATCAATATTATTCACTAAATGGTCATTAAAATAAATATTTTCTTATTTAATATTTATATATTTCAGACAACAATTCAGAAAAAATTGGGGTGGACCTTGTTAGGTCTATCAAGAATGCAATCTGCATTAAAACAAAAAATTATCATTATACAGGATGAATTGAATCTGCCACATATTAGCACATGCCTCCATTTCCTTCCATGATCTACCCATTCTTCAACAACATCCAATAGAAATCGATAAATTGAAATAAAACGAAAACCACTCGTGATTGCCTCAAAGACATGGTAAATAACAAAGCACTCAAAACAATGAGCGATTAAATAATCAAATCCGGGAACCAGATCACCGATGGACAACAAATATACGGTTTAGTATATTAGGGGAACATATATATTTCATTATCAAAATAATATTGATGTTAAATTATAATTTTAGAGCTCAGTTAATTTAGCCCCACATAGATTTTTTTTTGTTATTTTTTACTTTTTATCGTTTTTAAATAGTTGTTCGTCATTTATTGTTTATTGTTCGTTTTTTATTTATTCATAAATAATTAATTAAATAATTGATAGTAATTTATTTGGGAATCACGTTAAACACGATTTTAGCAATTGGGACAGTATAATTAATTAGTTAGACCTATTTTTTGTTTGAAAATAAAGATGGAACTGAAAATAATTTATATTACAGATATAAATTGATTAAAATTCATCGCTTTTAGGGGTAAATAGTAAATATCTTTAATAGGAGAGCCAACCTGTGGACGATAATTTGTAAATAATTAATATAAATAAATAAAAAAACGAACAAACAATTTTGAAAGTCGAACAATAAAGAGCAAACGACGAACAATTAATTAAAAATAATACTGAGCTCTAAAATTATAAGGTAACATAAATATTATATTCATAATGCAAGAATTATAACAGATTTTTGTTGCTTAATACATAGTAGTTTTCCTAATACTTCACACCGTATACTCGTTATCCATCGGTGCCCTGGTTCCCGGTGTGATTATTTATGCGCTCATTGTTTTGAGTGCTTTGGTGTTTTCCATGTCTTTGCGTCAACCATGAGTTTTCTTCATTTCGTTTCAGATTATCGATTTCTATTGGATGTTGTTGAAGAATGCGAGGATCGTGGAAGGAAGTGGAGGCGTGTGCTAATATGTGACAGGTTCAATTCACCCTGTACACTAAAATATTTTCATTTCTCTGTTACTGTTTACTTTTTTTTTTACTAAATATTTAAAAATAAATATCGATATATATATCGGTATTAAATTTTTTAATTACCACCACCCTGAGCCTTATTTGGTGTCGTAGAAAATATCTCGAATTTTGGTAACAGAAGGAACTAAACCAACTGACCTTTTATTTATAAAATATGCAGTTAAAGCGAAAACTTATGGAAATTGATTAATAAACAGGTTAAATTTAATATTCTTAATAAGGCCCGGGCCTTCTTTGTGTACAATCAAGTGGGCCTTATTATGGGAAATTAATAAATAAATGAAGAAATAAGTCAATAAAAATATTGTTGTTTTCAATAATGAAAAGCTTAGATATGAAGATCCAATGGTAAAAACAAAAAAAAAACATCACTTTATTCACCAAAAATTTCAAAAAAGTTTGTTGCATTTTTGTCTGTTAATGTTTCTACTTATATGTTGGATATTTCGAATTAATTAAACAATTACAATAACGACTTTTCATCACTGGTCATTATTAGCAGCCGGGTCTTATTAAGCAACAGTACCTTATATGAAACGCGCTTATATACCTACCTGTAGTTTCATCGAGTAAACGAGAAATCGTATGTTTTCGTAAAGAATAGAAGATAATAAAATGTTCAAATGTTTATAGTCTATGTTTTGAAAATAATGAAATATATGAGAACAATAGTGATTTTGAATTAGGTAATAATTTTACAATAGAGAATATTTTTATGTAGAGATCGTAGATTGAAACATATCATACAGTCGTAATCTGTACATTATATTCATATTCTATGGTTATACTCATAACTGTTAGAGGTATTGTATATTTCAACGTAATTTCTTATCTTAGAAATTTTCTATACGCGAAAAGATATGAGTTACGTTATTACATAAAATACGATGAACAACGCATGTTACATGAAACAACATGTAAGTATACCCCATTTGGGGAATAGATAGTCGATCTAAACAGATATTTATTTGTTGTGCCTTTTTTTTATAAAAAAAATACATATATGCAAAGTTATACCACAAATAAAATGAAAATTTGTATCCTATCAAAAATTTGCATTTATCCTTTCGTCTATGCTTTAAAATTACTCCAATTTGAAAATTTCGATTGTAATTGCGTGTTGAATTTGTTATAATGATAACGAACTAACGAGCTGAAATTTTGTGTTCTACAGCTAAAAAGTATGCCCAAGTAAGTGTATGTGAAAAATCGGACTGGGCTTCCTCCGCCAGGGCAGAAAATATCCATCTTTGAAATCGTAAGAGATAGAAAAAAAAATTGTTGAGATAAACAATGTTTCTTTTTTAAAAATAAACAACTTTTGTACCGGGTATTTAAGCAATTAACTCAGTTGGTATTTCAGCGACTATTTTCACTTGTTAGCGAATTTCCTGAAAGGAAATAGAGCTATTGGTCCCGTACCGAAGTCAAAATTTCGCAAAAATTTCTTCAAATGTCCATCGATCCTACCTAGTAGATGTCAAAAATCACCATCTGTAAAATTTATATATATATTATATATATATAATGGATTGATAATTTATATACATATAATGGACATATATATATTAATATATTAATATATTAATATATATATATATATATATATATATATATGTGTGTGTCTGTAATCACTCTAGTGGTCACAGTTTTCATTTTATCGGAATGAAATTTGGTATATGAGGTGCTTTTGGTATTCAAAAGGTCAAGTTCGTTAATGGGTAAAATCGGACAAGGGGGTTTAAAGGGAGGGGGAAACACAAAATTTGACATATCTCCCTTAATATTTGAAAAATTTATTATTTATTATTTTACTGTAATTAAGTTAAGTAGTATTAAGTTTTACTGTAATTTTATTTCTTATCATTTTTTCTGTTAGACTAATATTTACAGTTTCAAGATTGAAAATTAAACTCCTTAATATCTCTGTACACATTCGAGTTTGAGCAAATATAATAAGGTAATGAATTTTAGCAAACATGATTTTCTACACTTTTATGCCTTACGCATTTTTTTGATTGTTGAAGAGAGATATTTTATATTTTGTATTTTCTTCTCTGTTTATCTTCCCTCTATCCCTTTGACGTATGTAATTTATTAATAAAATTGTCCTTGCAAATACTAAAATCATATACGACATTTCATTTTGATCAGACTAAAATTGTGACCGCTAGAAAGTGATTTATGTATGAAAGTTGAAGCAGCTCCTGCGTAACGAATTCTTTTTATTTTGAATCGAAAAATATATACCAAATGCATTTAATCATATCACTTGATGAAAGTATTATTTTTATGTTGAAATAAATATATCAAAAACACAATTAAATTATGTCATTTGTGAGATAAGTATTTTTATATTTTATTATCCAAAAATATATACAAAATGCATTGACTCATGTCACTTCTGAGAGGATTGTTTTTATTTTGAAACAATAAAGTAAATGGAAAAACGCATTTCATCATGTCACTAATGAGTTGACTATTTTTATTTTGTAAATGAAATAACAATTTTTATTGCGTATGTAAATACAACATATAAAGGAGCTATATTACAACCAAAAACAAGCTCAATAGCTCCTGAATTTTATCATGATTATGTTCTATCGTAGAGTAATAATAAAATCATAAAATTTATTTTCAATACATGTCAATAACAACCAATTTTCCTTTATTGTTAACATCGTAAACGCATTATCATTTCATAAGGGGTTGTTTTTACCTCTATTATATACTCAAACAGAGTTCTTAAACCATACCGTCATCCCTCTCACCCTCATCTACAGTAATTCTACACAAATCGTTCTATTGCTAACATATAGAATGTCTCATAATAACGATACCTGATTTCAGAAATGATTAGATTTTGTCTACCGTTGAAATTATTGAAACTTTAACATTAAAGTGTATCGACATGTATACGCCACCATTTAAGAAGACGAATACGTACCCACACTGTCCGAAAGGCAAATAAGCACACCCGTTTTTTGTGTTACTGTATTAGTTAAAACACATTGTCATTTTGAGTAAAACGTCAAAGTCACCCAGAAATCAAGATTTTACTTCGCTTAATGTTAAAATCCACCCTTTCGAACAGACTTAGATTCCAAATTGCAACACTTAGCTTTCCTGCATAGTGCGTCCATGACTTGTCACCGCTTCGTGAACACTTTTGGAGGAGTATATAGAGTTATATATAAAACCGATGGCTAGTTTACGTCATCTGCGAAATTTCATTATTACTTCACGTGGTGGGTTTCCTCGATGAATTAATTATATATATCAAATTTTTCGTTCTAGGTGACCATTTCAAAGGATGTACGAACCCATTTTTGACACCCACTATTTTGTGAGCCAATACGAAAAAATTATTTAATAATATCAGGAAAATATTAGGAATAGATTTTCTAAGCCACCTTGTAAATTTATATATGTATAACTGCCTACATAGGCATTTTCTTTTTAACAATAGGAGCATATCGATGCAAAGCGCTACTACATCTTCTATACCAGAGTGTTAATAACTTATTGGTTTCATTAAAATATTTGTTTCAATGTCGCACCATAACTTTTAGAAAATTCTTTAAACATATTTGCAAGAAAAGTTTAGATTTAGCGAGTTTATTCACACAAAAGAAACGTTGGAAAATTCAAGTCATTAAGGTAGTTAATTGTGTCATGATTTCGTTTTTTAAGTTCACATAAAAAATTGTGACCTCTTTTTTAAGGTTAGGATGCTTTTGACAGTCACTTGAACATAACTAGGACAGTCTAAACATAACAATGTTATTGAGCAAATTCGAACAGAAGTTTTTAAAAGTATATGGGAGTATTCAAGAATTAATTGACATCTCTGTATATTATTCTACTGCATACGATTATTATATATAAATTTTTGATTTTGATGAAAATAGAAATTTCTCAGAAAAAGTTGTTCCTTATAAATCAGTTAAGTTTGTACATTTGTGTTCGAATGTATTCTTACCTCTGTATACACATTGCAATGTATGCTTATAGAGAAATACAACAACCGTTCCTTAAAACTGAAGTGACTTTCCCCAAAATTATTTTATTTATCCGGCGGCGCCCTACACCAAATATACTTACCATTATACGAATTTCAGAAAGTTGCGGATTGGCAAATAGCGAACATATGAACAAATTGAGGGGATTATGAAAGAAAAAACTCTGAGCAAAGGTTATAAATAATCAAAAAGTTATTCCTTTCCGGGAAACATGACAGACTCATCCGTTATGACGGAAAAGTTATATCGTCCTCCAAACAAATTACATATGAGAATCCTTCTCCTACTTGAAGTAGAACATCTCAAACCACCCTTATCTTTCTTTTATCCACGTTAGTTTTCAAACTTTTTAAGTAATATAGTCCAATTAATGTTGCAAGTTCCTACGATAAAAATAATCTTCTTGCAAGGGATAGTTTTTCAAGTAATTTTCATTCCTTAGATTCCTGCTTTTGTGCTTTATGCTTTGACTTTCAATGCAGTGATTCTCAGCAACACTGAGAAATTTTTCCTGGCATGAATATTTTATTTCCATGTGATGCTAGGCTTAACTCTCCCATTTACATTTTATTGAAATCTTTATGTATGGAGGTGATTGGAATAGTTTACACAACATATTTTCTTTTCTTGAAATATATTATTAATGTGTATTTTGTTTATTAGGAATGGATTACTATAAGATTTGGCATGATAATCTTCCTATTGTGTTGTCACGGAAAAGTCAAAAAAGAAAATGTATATACATTTTACAGAAATATTATTACTATTCAAGAAGTTTTGATACAGTGATATCGATATTCATAAAAAATACATGAATAATTTTCCAAGATATTTGAATTTTTATGAAGAAAATTTTAAGTTCGTATATACATATATATCAAGTTTTTCTTGGTTGTCAACATTTTTCTCGTGTTGAAAAAGACAACTCTACTAATATTCAAATTTGTATATTTTAAGTTTTGGTATTTTCCATTAAAGATACCGTAACTAAAATAACCGTTTTATATTAGATTTTATTGCAATCGAAATTTCCAGCTATTTGTCTATTCCATCAGAATTTCAATAGAAATTTTGAAACTTTTCAAAGCTTCTTTTCTGCAGGTTGTATCAATTATGGCTGGAAAATTAGTCGATTGAATGCTTTTAAATTTTATTACTGTAAAAATTATAAATAAATATATTGTATGTTTCTAATAGTTCCAATATAGGTATAGTGGATATTCCAAAAATAGTTTCAATTTATAAGAATTTTCAAATTTTAATGCAATCAATTAAATATTTAATTTTGAAATTTGAGAAAATTAATCGATTGGATCAGTAAAAAACAGTTTGCTGGTGAATTTCATGATACTGCCGAAATTCTTCTAATTTGTGAGACTTCAACACTTCATTTGAAATTGAATTAACATCCAAGAATTAATTGCTTACATACCCGGTATATACTGAATTTAAGAAAAAAAATTTCTTACAAAAGTTGTATATTTTTAAAAAAGGAACATTTTTTGTCATTAAACTGTCTCTTATAATTTCAAAGATTGGCAGTTTTGCCCATTTTCACAACCTTGACTTTACTTTTTAGTACACACGTAAGTTTCAGGTCGCTATCTCTTTTCGTTTTTAAATTAATGTGTTGACGGACCGACGGACGGACACATTTGCGGAAATGAAATAATTAGGTCATTTTCTGAACACCTATACCAAAACTGTTTTTCTACGATCAATAATTCCAACCGTTACAAAAGCGGAACTAAACTTATACCCTAGTATATACTATATACCGGGTATAACAACCAATATAGATGAAATCAAAGTTCATCGAATTAGAGAAAAATCTGTGAAAAAAAATTCGATATTTTTATTAATTTCGATTGTAGTTGGATTATTTTTCATTCGAATCGACCGAAATAAATATTTAAAATGGTCGTAGTTTATTATAAATAATATTACCTAAAAAACCTTATTATTTATGTACTTCTTGTTTATTTTATAGAGCTATCTTTTATACTCCGGGAGTCAGTGACGAATTTCAATCATCAAAATACTCTTAAAATAATTTTGAGTGTCTTTGTAGACCAGGATCCCGCAAAATAATTGGTGTTGAAAATGGTTTTAAATATCGGTAATCGTCCTATAAAGTCGAAAATTCGGTATAGTCTGGTATGATTTCCGATTGAATGACATCATTGACTCCCGGACCAT
This sequence comes from Nineta flava, assembly GCA_963920215.1. Classification (NCBI taxonomy): domain Eukaryota; kingdom Metazoa; phylum Arthropoda; class Insecta; order Neuroptera; family Chrysopidae; genus Nineta; species Nineta flava. The sequence goes on along the minus strand of OY986042.1, from coordinate 47,324,697 downwards.
TACTTTGTTATCTTAAACACGCTTAAATGCAGTTATGTTCTCTCTTAGTTTTGCTACAAATTTAGATAAAAAAAACTCCACAAATGACCTACACAAGGGTTTATTTTATTTTATTCACGCGACTCCTTGTTGGAAGAAATTTAGATTATTTAGACTCTAATATTCGCTACTTGGATTTATAAATTTTAGATAGATTTTAAGATAAAAAAAACTTGCCATAGATTTAAAAAATTTTACGCTGAGTACCTAGATGATCTAATTTTTTTGGTGACTCAAAATATTAATGATAAAAGGTTTGCAAATTTTTTGGCGTCCTAATAAAACAACGATTGGATCAAGTTGTCAAGTCATTTGTTTGAGGATGAATTTACACTATTTTCGATTTCTGAGTCTTTTGGTTCAAAAAACACCAAATTTTCGAGAGGGACAAAATTTTTTTTGAACTATATTACAATGGTTCATTATTATACTATTACATTATAATAAACCAATATGTTCATGATACCAGTTGTATCATGAACAATTTTACGTTAAATAGGCGCAAAACGCCGAGAGGAAAAAAACCTTTTAGAAATCATTTAAAAAAAACAACAACAAACCGAAAAGATTACGGGAAAAAATATAAACAGTTATCGTAACTATATAGCGTATACATAAGTATGTGTCATGTGACTATTTGTTCCCACAAGACCGTAGGGAAATTTAGCAATGACATGGTTTGGCTAAATGTGTATATATACAATCGAAATATATTGTATGGGGTTTTGGTAGTGCTCAGAGAATATGTATAACGCTTAGTGATGTCACGACTGTGGAAAGGGGCTTAGGGAGGGTGACCTAAGTGACTATGACTTATCGACGGACAAGCTATTTTATGTAAAAGCACTCTCTTGGCTATATAGATACGTGAAGCTGGTATAGCTACTAAGCTCGTGTTGCCTTGCATGTGTGATTCATATGCAATATCTGACAATTGTTAGAAGTTATTTAAATTATTACATCCGTTACGTCATTATCAAACTTTAAAATAAAAAATTTAAAGCTTCTGCACACTGGGAGCCATCTATTATGTTATGTTTGTCCACTCATTCTTGTTAAACTAATCGCAGCAATCTTGTGACACATATGTAAGTAAATCACTGGTACAACAATTTGCTCGCTCAAAATCTTCAAATCTGAGGATGTTTTAAGTTTGTTAACAAGATATATTTTATCCTCTAATTTAAATATACAAGAGTGATTTTTAGGAATCATATTTTTAGGTTCAATATCAACGAAAGTAATTTTAAAACACATATAATAAAACCTTACTTCTGTATAACATTAGTTAACTCAAAGATCAACTAATTTTCCCTCAAGAAACACAAGGTTTGTAGCAAACCGTTATGTTTGGCAGGACTGAAAATAATAGAAATCAGGATAGCATATGTCAAGGGAAAGTTTCGAGATATATGTTGAGGAAACTTTCCGAAATAAATGTGCAGAAACTATAAATCTACGTGGAGATACATACTATTCTGCAGTCATAGTAGAAGGGAGACCGAATTCATGAGTTTTGACAATTCTTGAATTTCTCCATCTTCATTCGTCCGTTTTCGTACTTTCTCTGATAGAAACTTTTGCGCCCATCCTGCACTGGAAGAGAAATTTGCTTGTTCGTTTTGCGAATGTACCCGGTTTTGCTTATTTTAGATCACTTTCGACAATTTTAGTAGCCCCAAATGTAGCATACCTCATAGGTACCCCTCGTGGATATTGAGCTATATTTAATATTCAATCAAATTTCATGAGGAATATACCGATAGACGTCTCTTGATCTATGAAACAATGACTGTTAACTTGAATAACAGTCATTGTTAGTCATTGTTAACAATGAATAAGTTTGTAGTTTTACGATGAAGTAACGTCCATTTAAATTTTAACAAATACTAATAATACTGTAGCGTACAGAGAATAACATTGGACATTTTGTAACAGATGAATGACGATTGTCTATTGAGATTCCAAGTGTAAAATAGAATCCAAAATAGGACAGTTGGTTCCACTAGTGTGTGTGTATGTGTACCAGCAGTTAGTTAGACCAAAGGGGTTTATATACGAGAACCAGTCCAATCCAAGTATATATTCAATCGTACACGGCCAATACAAATCAGTCACGAGAATTGTGTTCTATATATATATATATATATATATATATATATATATATATATATATATATATATATATATATATATTATGTATATATATGTTTGAAGTTGTATATATACGGGTCAAGTGTTCACATTCTGCATATTCTAGCGGACAGGCAGACACACAGACAGACTGACTGACAGCCGAAATATACTACTATCACTAAAATTGACGACCATTTTAAGTTTATGTGTTTTCTACAAGGGTGGTCATAAATTGTTCGAAAAAAATTTCAATATGTTTCTAATTTTATGAGTACTAAAACTGGATTGACTCTAAACCACTGACCTCTATATAACTGGATAGAGTATGTTTATGAGTATAACGGCTCCTAAAATAATAAATAACAGCGCTGTTTAATCGCCTCAACTAGCCAAGATACTAAACCTTTATATACGATTTCCATATGTGTGTGGAAATACATGTGACATCCACACAGGCGCTAATACACATTCTTATCACACATATATGCCGTGCAGGCATGCAGAACTTAGTTCCATGACTAGTCGAGGAGCGCTACAATTGGGGTTAATAGCGTAGCATAGGATATGTTAGTTATTTAGAGGCCCATGTACTCAACACTTTGTGAATCTAACTGCAGGGTTTTTGGATAATCGGTATAGATATTTTGTATAATTTTGTATAAGTGCCAAAGTAATAAAATACACACTTCGCGAGCCAAGATCGCTAATGCACAATGTTACAATGTAATTAAAAAATCCTCTACCGCCAATTCTTGGAGGATGAGGGTTCTCAACATCTTCCTCAATTATTAGCATCTTCTAGAATTTTTTTATGTCTACAGTGACCTCTAATTAGAGCCCTTTCTGGATTCTTGGATTATCTCAGTTTTTGGGAGATTAACCATTATTTTATCTGTATTCTTAAAATGGTTGTTTTGGTTTGGTCCGTGGTCTGAAGAGGCATATTGGGCTATATGAATGTTCTGATTCTTCATCTTGTTGAGCCTTCATAAAGTGATCTCTTAGCCCATAAAATAATCCCGATTCGTAAAAAAGGTTGTTAACTACAGTCTCACTAAGTCAAAAAATAATTCATTTCACGGTATCCCAACATTAAAAAAGTATACCAGATGTTCGGAATAATCAGTGCAAGAAATTTAACAAAAACCTGATAAACATTAGAAAAAAAGAATTAATTTTAACATTGATAAGAAAACTAACCTCGAGTAACAGTAGTAAACGAATCCTTTTTTCATGGGTAAAAGTACATTCATGTCTTTGGACCAGAGATGTTGCGGATATTCGTATCCACATCCGCAATCGCAGAGTTTTCGCATTTAGCATCCACAATAGTCAATCATAATTTTCGGATCTTTGGCGGATCTGTTGTGTGTTTTGTTTGACATTTCTGGTTGTAAATTAATCACAACGTATCTAAACGTATTACTTGGATGTTTTTTATTCATTTCAACAATTTACATTATTGTTTGAGTGTATCACCTTAAATAATCTATTTGACAAGTGAATCAACAATGCCACCTCCGACGCAAAGTGTGATTTGGTCTGATTTTAAACTAGATGAGCATGTCCGAGATAAATCTAAGTGTCGCGAGGGCCGTTCAACCACGACTTTAAGGAATCATCTAAAATCGATGCATTCGGAGTAGTTTAGACTGTTTAACGCGGGATTAATCTATGAACCTTTGTGAAACAGGATGAACCTGAACAGGCACGAACAAGGCTCTTTATTAAATATAAAGCACCAAATTTGAAATTTTCATACTAAAAATTTAATAATAATACAAAGATTATTAAAAATTATTACCATATCAATTTCCTTTATTCATGTACGTAAATTAATTTAAAAAATCTTGACATATAAATCCGCGGATATGAGCCTTAAAATATCCGCATCCGCGAATGTCAAAAAATTTCGCATCCGCAACATCCCTGCTTTAGACTCTATTACCGGTCTAATTTTTATGTGGCCATTATTGTCCATCTGCTTCTTTAAAGTTGAAGAATTATCTGTTAGTTTTATTAAAAACTAGTTTTGCTTAAAGTGGTGCGAACCACACTTCGATCTCAAGAAATGTGTTATCTCACAAATTTTTGAGATGATACTTTGATCACCCCACAAAACACACTGTGAATGATGTTTGGTAAATGGGCAACTTTAGAATTTTATACACACTCGAGAAAATCGGTAGTATAAGGTAACACATAACATGTAGATATTGACTATACATAGAACTAGAAACTAGAAAACAGATTGACTGTAAGTGAAAAGAACTGACCAGGAGAACTGTATATGTGTTAAATGAAGTATTAACATAAGTCAATACATTGGGGAAAAATTTACCCTTAGTTTTATTGATAGATTTATTTGAATTTATTATAATCGTTTCTTGAAGATTATTATTTCTTTTAGGAACACCAACAAAAAAAACCATTTCTAAATCTTCTTTTGACATATATGTAGATTTTCGTTTATGACAAGTACTTTAAGGAGACCATATAGTCGATCAAAGTTTCAAAAAATAGTGAGTGTTCTATAAAGAGTGTTCTAACAAAGATATTAGCCAACATTAATTAACTTTATCGAAGAAGCTTCTAAAAAGCGGAAAAAATGGCATTTTTTTGTAGCCCACATGTCTAAAAAAGCTTATATCAAAGTTTTACAAACGTCACATAGTAGATTGCCCCAATTCTTAAAACAATTATTTGTATTTTATGTTTACGTATTTCGAGACAGAAATCAACCAAACTCAAAGTCTTAAGTACCTAGGCGGAACCCTGAAAAGGTAGTAGAATTGGACAAAGAAAGTCTAAAATCATCTTGCCCACGGAAACGCAGCCTTCTCAGGACTATACGCACTACTCAACGCTAAAAGTAAGTTAGACGAACGCCTCAAGCATCGACTTTACAAGTAACGTATGCAGCCCCCATCTGGGTACACGTTGCAGCCTCGCAGCTTGCAAAAATGTAACTATTCCAAAACAAAACCGATGCCTTCGTGTGATTTCGAAGAAACCCATCCGATTTTCCACCGAAATTTTCCACAAAGAAACCGGGCACCCCACGTTTATCGAATTCACCAAATCCACCGCCTTATCCTACTTCAAAAGATCCCGTGAAAACCCATTTCCGGAGATCAGCACTCTGGGCTACTTCAACCCACATGAGCTGCTCTTCAGAAATAAATTCCCCATGCCACACGACGTCGATTGTACTTAATTCCGGTACAATCTTATTGTACATAGCTTTCTATTTTTCTTCTTATTTCATTATTTTGTTTTATTTTAATTTTTATTTAAATTTATCTTAATATTATTTTAATTTTATTTTATGTTATTTGTTATTTATTAATTTATAATCATTCTCATTATTTCAGTTAGTTGTACGGATGGCTTGCCCATCCATTTAGTTATAATTCAAAAATGCAATCAATGGTTTTTTAAGAATACTTTTTCCATTCCTTAACGATGAGTTTTGTAAACAATGCATATCCTAAAACTGATGTCAATTTATAGGTAAAGCTTAGGCTAGGTACTATAGTTTGTAAGAAATCGATTGTAATATTATTCGAATTCGAAGATACTATTAAACTTTATACATACATACATAGTATGTTCATTTATTATCCGTATTGAACAATACGAATAAAAATTTTCATCCGTCATTTAGTTTGTATCAATAGTACATTAAATATTTAAATAATAAGTTTTCAAAAAACAAGAACTTTTATGGATGCACTATTTAGAATTTGTGAAAAAAATCAATTTTTTCCTGTGCCGAAAAATGAAAATATCTCGAAAATCAATAGAGATATCGAAAAAAAATCGCAGATTCTTTCGTGTTAAACCAAAATAGACCATAGAACTATATACCACATACCACAGAAATAGACCATATACCACATTACAATAAAAAATTGTTCAAGCTATACAAATTTTATAACCATGACATATTAACGTAGAATTTTACTCCGAAACGGTGTTTTTTATCGAAAAAATAAAAACCCCTTTAATCCGCAATAATTTTCCAGAAAGCATAATTGTCCAGTTTCACTACTGTAGATCCATTTTGCATATTTTCGTATTTTTTCCTCACTGGAGAAGGTATGTGTAACAGTCTATTCAAATGAAAGGTTTTAATTCACAGATTCCGAAAGTGAATAATTTATTTTTACCTGACTATGGAGGGCTATGATTTTAGTAGTCTATGTTTGTATTTTAGTATATTCATTTAGAATTCCTATAATACATAGAGCCTTTGTGTAACTGACTTACTCACTAAGTTAAACAAAATCCAACCCACTTTTATACATGCTATACAGATGCGGTTTTATATATTCGACGCGAAATAACTTGAAACTTATAAAAAAAATCAGAAAATTTTAATTTTCCCAACGCAACATCCCCGAAATTGTGAAATCACCAAAAATTTTCTTTTTCATTTCTATTTATGCTAGAAGGTTGCGGTTTTTTCTAATCTTTCTAAGACGCCAAGCCAAGACCGAAATCCACCGAGGGGTTCAAGAGGGTAGAGCTCCCTTGTGAGTAGAGCGAGTTATCGTTGCATAACGCGAAGCGGTCTCCTTTATAAATGTGAATCTAATTATAAAGAAAAATAAGGTGTAGCGCGTAAAGTAACGCAAAATATAACAAAACGCGTAGCGTTACATTGTATATCTAAGCCTTGCAAAAAGCATTTCTGCGATGTGTTGAACTCTTTACAGTATCCTTAAGCGATACACTTTCAACGATAGAACTAAATCGAAACGTTCAAATATTCTTCGAAGGAACTTAACGTATATTTATTAATATTTGAAAATTTCTATAAAAACACATAAGTCAAGTTTACTAGAGAGGAATCATTAACGTTAGAATACTATTGAGAAAGATTAATGTTTTAGAATAAGAAAAACTATTTTAACCTCCATACAGAAAGAATTTTCAATTTATATGAATGTAAGACATGGTCCGGGAGACCAAAGGGTTTTTCAGGATGATGAGCATCAAGCTGGTACTTTGTAAGTAGCTTCGTTTTGACAAGACGCCCAACTTTTTTAATTATAAAATTTTGGAAAACGGTATCGAAATTTTCTGGAAGCCGTTGAACATTGAGGATGGGAGACTCGGAGTCATTCCATTGAATTTGTATGACGATAATTTTTCCTCTATCTTCACTTGATTATCTTACAATTAAACTTAAAAATAACTTGATGCTCGTAAACTTTGGATGAACGGTCAAATCGACATGTTCAACGGTTTCCAGAAAATTTCGAAATATTTTTAAATTTAATTGTAAGATAATCAAGTGAAGAACGAGGAATAATTTTCGTCCTTAAAATTCAATGGAATGGACTCCAAGTCTTCCATCCTCAATGTTTAACGGCCTCCAGAAAATTTCGATATCGTTTTCCAAAATTTTATAATTAAAAAAATTGGGCGTCTTGTCAAAACGAAGCAACTTACAAAGTACTTGATGCTCATCATCCTGAAAAAACCCTATGGTGTCCTAGACTAATATTTGCATTTGCTTAGGCTATTTTTTCTTCAAGCATCAAGATTTCTTATAGGATTTTTTTCCAAAGAAAAGACATTCTGGAATATTAAAATATTCAAAATGTTTTTGAGTTTATGAGCCAAATATAATTTTTTCAAATAAATACCACACGTGCGTATTATATATGGAAGTTTAAATTTTGTTTACAAATTATCAAGTAAAATTCTGCATACAGACATCGATATTCGAAAAAAATTCTATAAATGAGGAAGTTTTAACGCAAATCTTATGTAAATCGAGGTCATTTGAACGTACGACCGAGATGTTTCAAAATATTAAGTAAATCTTATATTAAAGTACATAAATAAAAGTTCACAATAATGTTTATTATTTCTTGTCGTAAGTTAAAATTAAAATTTAATTTAGGCCCGTCATACCGGGCCTAAAAAATATTTAACATAAAAAACCTCTGGTAATTAAATCCAGAGATTTCCAGTAATTAAACTACCGCCGACAGAAATAAAATTTTCCCGAAATATCAGTTGCGTAAATAGCTTTTTTTTAGGCCCGTCATACGTGAAATTTACTAGATCAATCTCTTTATTAATATTTCTATTTTCTATTGCGTAGTTTTTTTTCTTATTCGTCTTATTTTATTCGAAGTGAAAATTATCAAAATATGGCAAAATATGTGTAGTCGGATAGAATTAGTATATCCGCACTAATAAATTGTAAACTCAATTTTTTTATATAATTTGTTAGGTGATAAATAACATATCCCATTTGAACGCGGCTACGTTGTCAGGAAACCTGTCCAAAAATGGTCAAAAAGTGTCAAAAACGTTTTTTTGCGTTTTACAAAAAAACTATGCATCTGACGAAAAAAAGTGCTTTGGTATGAAAAATGTGCAATAAAAAGACAAATCAAATGAGTTTTTTTGAGCTCCAATCGGTTCTGTGGTTTTTCAGTAAATGTCAAAAAACCATCATTTTTGGCCATTTTTTTGAAATAAAATAATTAATTCAAGATCCCCGTAACCCCCCCCCCTCCTTCCTGAATCTTTTATAATTGATTTATATGCACTTCGACTACATGTAAACAAAAAATCAGGCCTAAATCTTTTTGAAGCTACAGAGTGCTCGTACATCCTTAATTTGAACCACAATTACATTCATTTTTTAACATTGTATAGCGTCTAATAGCGAATAAATTCGACGTTTTTCTTTCTGAATTTTTATTGTTTTTAATGAACATATCTCCGTAATAAAACTTCACTGACTGACTGACAGACAACGAACAGTCTAAACCGGTGGGTCTAGAAGCATCAAATTTTGCACTGGAGTTCCTTATATAACATAGGGTAGTATCGAAAAAGGGTTTTTTAAATCCATCCCTTCAGCGGGTTAAATAAGAGACGTAAGTTTGTATGGGAAACGCGTCTTTTTTTTAAAAACGTGGTAGTTGGTGTTTAGGTTTCTATTTATAAATAAAAGTCAGCTGCATCAGCCATTTAGGAAATGCATCCCCTAACGGGGGGAAATAAGGGAAAAAGTTTTGTATAAGAAGTGCATCATTTTTGATGTTAGGGACGTGGAAGTTGGTATTTAGGTAAAAGCCATCTATAATGTCCATTTTTTAAATAAACAAGTTTTGTTTGATCTCTGCCATAGCCGGTCCCAAGCCCGGTTGAGGAAAGAGGAGGGGCACCCAAGCTACGGTGCGAGGCATTGTGCCAAGAGATCTAGCCGAATGCTAGGGCAGCAGGGTTAAATGCTGTCATAAACAATCCCCTTGGAGCAACTGGCGAACTCCACTGTATCAATGCCCTTCGCATCAAGTGGCCGATGGAGTAATACACGGCCCGATTTTTATCGTAGGATCAAAATGGATAAACACAATAAAAAAAATAAAAACTCTGGGGCTCAAATCCCCTCAAAAAGTGAATCAACTGAGGCTGCACAAGCGAACCTCGCCGAGACACCAAAAACTGCAGGTGCATCCAGCCCAGCAGAAAATAACTCTAGACGATAAACTCTAGAATCCTTTCCTGAAGGTGGAAATGAAAAATCTCTCAGGTGCAGCCCAGAGAAAAGCATTTGAAGAGAAAGCAAGAGCTGAGGAGAAACCGATTCCTCCGATAAAGAGAAAAATCCGGACAAAAAACCCCACAGCCCTGGTTTTCTCAGGAACAGTGATACCTGTGGGGTCTGACTCAGGGAATCAACCCTTGGAAAACCCACAGGAAAAGAGATTGAGATCCAAAGATGGGACTCCAAGCCCGAAACAAATCTCGAAAAAACGAAGAAAGGGGGAACAGGCAAGTGTTATTAATACCTTTGCTGAAACCGCCGCAACAACAAAGATATGCATTGCATTGCGGGGGTATCCTGAGGTCAAAATGACTCAGGAACAATCCGAAGAGGTGCAACTCTCGATGCTACAAACCCTCGTTAGCCAAGAGCTCGTTGAGGGCCCACAATATTGGGGTTGCCACCTGGACAGGGACCATGGGACGGAGCGGAACTTGTCGTCGGGGATGCAAGAATCCTGATGAACACATCAAAGGTTCTGCTGTATACTCCCTAGATCTATAATTCCGTTGAAACGGGCAAAGTGATCAAAGCTCTTGAAGCGCAGAATGCAAACCTGCATACTCAGGAGTGGCGAACTATCAACAGCACGAGGACCAATGCGGGACACACCATCGTACTGGAAGTGAATACAGCGGATCTGGGGTTGATTTAGGACCGAGGGTTTAAATTATACCTCGGGTTTGATCAAGTCAACCCTAGACCACTGACTACCTCAAAGAGAAAAAATAATGTCTGATCTTCGGATGCTTCAGATAAACATCCAGCACAGTATGGCGGCCTCCGCTATAATCTGTCAAAATGTGCTTAAAAGGGAAATTTCCATAGCTCTGATCCAGGAACCTTGGGCTGTTAACCATAAGATTCTTGGACTAGGAGATACACGAGGACAAATTATTTACGATAAAACCTTGGAGAGACCTAGAACTTGCATTTATGCAAGAAAGGACATCAATATCTTGCCGCTGTAAGTGTTTTGTCGGAGAGACCTAATAGCAGTAAAAGTAAAATACAACATGGGGAATGGAACTGGAGTGGTAATCATCGCTTCGGTCTACCTACCCTATGATACATCTACTCCACCACCATCAACAGAGATGGAAGACTTGATCCTGTATTGTGTGACAAAAAACCACCAACTTATCATGGGGTGCGATGCAATCGCTCATCACACTGCTTGGGGTAGCACAAACACAAATACAAGAGGTGAGTACCTCTTTGATTATATCATAGCTAACAACATAGATATAGTTAATTAAGGGAACACGCCGACTTTTATTAACAAAGTTCGGAAGGAAGTCATTGATGTAACACTGAACCATCTGCATCGGATCACAGACAAATCTATTACAATGTTGAGGACCAATGTAATATACACTATCGGGATCCGAGAAGAACAAATTGGGACGAATATAATGCGACACTTAAGTTCAAACTCGCCACAATTCCGAAAAAAGTTAACAGTATTGGACATTAAGCTTACTGCAACTGAGCTTCAGCATGCAATAATTAACTCCTTCCAAGAAAACTGCCCGGAGGTCTCAAAAGATATCAGCAAATCGACTTGTTGGTGGATTGAGGACATAAGGAGTCAGAGGCGAAGGGTTCGCCAGCTATTTAACAGAGCAAGGAGGTTGGGGAACTGGGATAATTACCATGAAGCCCTTACCGATACAAAAGGTCTCTGAAGAAAGCCAAAATGGACTCATGGAGGAAGCTCTGTCATGATGTTGAAAACACATCTGAGGGAGCAAGACTCCATCGTATCCTGAAGAAGAAACTCGCTGAAACCATCGGGTCACTTCGTACGATGGTGAGTATACTAGCTCCGCGAAGGATACACTCGAGACACTGCTCCAGATTCATTTCCCGGATTCGGTGGCAGGGAACCCGGATTCGCTAAGCATTGTAATAATAGCTAAAACGAGATCCAGCGCCTATAGATTGTCTTGCAACAACAACTGGATTAATAAAAATCACGTTGGACATGCAAGTATCGTGGGAACATCAATTATCTCAGATCCCGTCTTCGAAATGGGCACAGATATACTTCCCAAGACATACTCCTTCTCAAAACCTTTCACTGTAGTATGTGATAGGGCCATGTGGTCGGACGGAGAACTACCCTACCTCAGGAAAGGGATCGTCTGGTATACAGACGGATCCAAAACTGAAGAAGGGACCGGGGCGGGAATATACGGTGAGAGACCTAAAGCAAACATAAGCCTCAACTTGGGGAAATATGCCACGGTCTTCCAAGCAGAAGTCTACGCCATACTGGCTTGCGTCCGTGAGAACCTACGTAGAGGCTACATAAACCAGAACGTATGTATTCTGTCGGACAGTCAAGCTGCTTTACAAGCCTTGACTGGAACTGAGGTCACCTCAAGCGTAGTCAAGGATTGTCTGGAGGAACTGCTGAAACTGGCAAAACGGAACAATGTTAAATTGATCTGAGTGCCGGGTCACAGTGGTTTCGAAGGAAACGAAAAAGCGGATACCTTAGCAAAGAAGAGAGTCGGCATGCCCTTCATAGGCCCAGAGCCTATTTTAGGAATTCCAAAGACTGCATGTAAACAGGTGATTAACGAGTGGTCAAATGTTAAACACAAACAATGCGGAAGCATCTGCACCCAATGGGACTCCATAACGGCTCCACTATGTGCAGATTGTGTGGCGAGGAGGAAGAAACATCCAGCTACAAAATCTTTGACTGCGAACCTCTGGGTTACAGCAGATACAGAATATTCAGTGCATCTCACCCCGAATATATGAACCTTCGGAAGGACCTGATAAGCAATCTCCAGGCTATTGCCAACATATGGGAGAAGCGAGTCTCGTCAGACTGAGGTAAAAGGGGGAGCACAATGGACCATGAGGTCGAAGTGCAATACTTTTTAGACCCCAAGATGTATCTATCTATCTTTGTTTGAAACATTTTTCATAAACGCAATATATACCAGGCATTTAAGCAATTAACTCAATCAGTTGATTTTTCACATGTTTAAGATAATTTTAATCAAAAATCATGAAAATTAAATTCATTGTAGTGAATTTCAAGATACCGTCAAAATTACCGTTGGATCAGTCAAAGAGAATTTTCAATCGTAAATTATCACCGATCAGAATATCCTATTATAACAATATGCGGGGACCATGACACCCGCGAACCATTTTACGTATAACCGCAGCAGCACGAATTTGTCCTCGACAAACAAATTATATAAAATGTAATGTTTTTCACAAATTCGTTTTTGATTTGTGTCTAATCCAAAGGGTTTACGAAAAAATGTTTAAAACAAAAGTTGTAAACATTTTAAGACGATCAACTTTTACCCAAGGTAATATCTTGAAAACCAAATGAATACGGCATAAACCGATTCCAAAAATTTCATGAAAAACCACCACTTTAACAGTTGATAGCACTAAATAAAAAACAATTTTTTTTTAATATAAATGGTTCCAGCCGCCGGCCTCATATTCTAAAATGTGCTCTTAAGTACAAATAGTTTGGGGACCTTTTGGTACTTTAGAAATTTATTTCCTGTCCTAGATAGTTATTTCAAAGGATATCGTAAACCATTCTTAACACCCCCTATTTTCTTAAACTTTAGTGGTTTAGTCTATAATAAAGGATATCTGAATAGAACACTTGTATCTGTACCTACATGTATCTTTTCGGTTGTGTTTTGTTATTCATTTACGCCACGGTTTTTGTAATGTTGAAAAATAGTGATTGATGATCTGTGACCTTATATATATATTTAGTAATAAAATAGTGCCATTCATGGCACTGTTAAAGATTTTTGAAATAACTAAGTACAATAGTTAGTTTATATATTCTACGTTTACAGGGTGTATCAGCTGCAATGAATCTTTTTAATTTCTTCGGTTAGTTATGGTTAAAATCACATTTTTTTCCAAATATCTGTTTTGGCAAGTTCAAACATGGATATATACCGTATGTGTTGGAAAACATTGCTAATAGAGAATCAGTGTTAAATAATATTTACTATAATAACCATACACAATATACTTAATAAAGAAATAAAAATAGTGAGGGTACTCTTTAGTGTGTCTGTTGTGCATGCTTGCTGGACTGTTTTGTACCCAGTATTGCATTAACATATAATGAGAGTTGGTTAAATATGTTCATTGTTGTCTTCTTAAGCTTAGCATTACTTCTAACAATTGAAAATAGGGAATATGCATGAAAATTTTTTTTTTACTTGAATTGAAGCATGTTTACTTGACAAATATCAAGGTAAAATTACTTTTTAAATAACTTTAAAAATAAGCGAGTTATGAATGATTGAAATTCCCGATTAGACAAAGAGGGTGATAGCCCTCTTGATATGTTATGTGACGTCATATTACACTTTCACCATTTTAAATACACGTAAAAATCCGTTTTTAGTATTTTTGCAAGAAAGAAGCAGATAATGTCGGAATTTAATTTCGTTTTTAAATATTATTACAGTATTAACAGTATTTTCATATTCTGAAAATAAATGTGAACAAAAATTTTCATGCATATTCCCTATTCTTTTTAGAATATCCCTTATTATTTGTATGTCTAATGTTTGCAAATAAATGATAGTATTCTATTAACGGTATAACATAAAACAACAATCCACACAAATCAAAAGAAAAATAAAACCCCAAAACCAACGGTTCGAATATTCCTCCATTATTTGCTAAACAATATCCGAGTCGATTGTAGATATCTACCCGGGTATTTTCCAGTACTTGAGGAGAAATATTCGCACAATTATCAACAATTTTTTGCCTTAATTGTTGCAAATTTTCAGTTCTATTCCACGAATAGATCTGTGTTTTGAGAAAACCTCACAAAAAAAAGTCGTTAGGAGATAGATCTGGCGATCTGGCTGACCACTTGAAGGTTCCAAAACCACTCATAAGACGTTCCTGGAAAGTTTGTTCCAGGAACAGCTTTACTTTCATGGCATTGTGTGCAGGGCAACCATCTTGTTGGAACCATACAGATTCCAGGTCTTAATTAGGAAGAGCTCTAACAGTTGGCACTCTATTATTTCGTAACAAACTCAAATATTTTTGAGAATCTAAATATCCGTCAATGAAGAATGGTCCTATAATATGGTCACCCAATATTTCAGTCCAAAAATTCAGTTTCAGTATGTATGTGTATGTATGGTTTTATAGTAAATATTTTATTTATTTATTTAACATTGATTCTCTATTAGCAATGCTGTCCATCACCTACGTTATATGCGGCTATTCAAATAACGTAGCTTATTCGACCTCTTCTTCTTTCCAGAGTGTCTAAAGAAGTATTTCTCAATGTTTTTGATTTTACAGATTTTTCTGAACGATTCATTTAACGTAATGCATTAAACCGTAAAATGCAAACCGTACTTCAATAAGCTGTAATTGAACATCCTACACGATGTCTTTGAAATTTTTGTCTTCCATATCCTAATTTACCCTCTGATAACAAAGAATCACTCTAGACTTTTCAATCTCCATAATTCCGACCGATTCTTTTGATAATAATACTGAAAGTCAGACATTTCTTAGCATTTTTCCCAAAAAATGTATAAAAATACGAATTAAAAACTGAATAATATATTATGTTAAAACGTGGTTCAATAAGCTTTCATTTGACACTCTACACGATTCCAGTAAAAAACAATACCCTGTAACCGACGGACGGACACCGAAGTTATTCCAGTGTCAGACTGGCCAAAGTCAGGGTGGCATTTGCCACCTGGGCCCTAGCATGTGGGGGCCTCCAGGGTTCCTAACTCCACACAAAATAACTCATACACGGAGAGGAAAAAGAACAGGAATAGATCTACGAAGATGGTTTAGGTCAAAGAGCAAAGGACGTTTTTATTTCTCTCAAAGAGAATCGGATACTTTAGTCTAGTCAACAAGTTAAAAAACGTGTTAATTCTTGCTACTGCGAATTAAAATGCGTACGATAGCTCGTTGTTAATAAAGATATGACAAGACCACTTCAAGTCTATTTTGTTTTCCATTAACCAATGAACAAATTGAGCTTTTAAACGAAGCTTTAACTCAAATTTTTAATAAATTACGAATGAAAATAATGGATCATTACTTTATTTATGTTTCTAATTTTTCCGTATCTTTGTTTGTTAATAAAAAAATGGAAAATCTAAAAATTTTTAAATTTTCCAATGGGAATCATTTTTAAATCCTTCAAAGAATAGCTCCCAAAAGTAAAAAAATTCCAGACTTTTATTTTAAAAATTATCTCTTTAAGAATCTTTTTTTTCGATTTCCGATATCTGCAATAGTTTCCGAGATATTTGCAAAAAACAAAAGCCCTCTTTTTTTAAAATAACTTGTTTATAACTTTTGCAATTGTTTATGTGCGTGTTTGAAATTCTTGCACATTTTGCTAGACGTCACAAGGAGTTCAACGACTATCGCTCGTATTTTAATTCGCAGTAGCAAGAATTAACACGTTTTTTAACTTGTTGAGTAGACTACTTGCGAAGCTGCATACTATATGCATGATAACTTTTATCAGAATATAGAAAGCATATTACGTAGTCAAATTTATACGTCGCTTATTGTGTAATCCTCTTGTTTTCGTTAGTAACTTGCGATAGACAATTTTCCGGGCTGAAGCGCATTTAGATTAGACATCGTTCTCTACAATGGAGCAAGAACTGCTGTACTCGTTGATAATCCTAAACACAGAAACGGATCTTATCAAGGATCAGGGTTTTAGAAACTTTTACGAAGGATTTGTGGGTAATATAGCTGAAATTTCTCCTCTATTAAAAAAAACCTGATTGGGTAGCTTCAGGTATAACTAAATGGAACTTTTTACATAAAAAATGAACTAAAATAAAAACTTCCAAAAACTCTTGCCATTTGATTATTATTAACGTTTGGATTGTTGGTTGACCTAATGATATCATCTACTCTGATCCTTGGTGAATAGTGGGCCTTTGATATAATGCCATTCAGTGTGGCACCATAAGTGTTACGCTTTGCCCATTTTGACACGGAACACTAAAAAAGTTTGTCAATATTTCGCTACGATTTGAAAATAAACGCCTGTTACACATTGTTTCCTAACTTTATATTTATAGATAACATATTTACTAACACAAATCTCACAAGAAAACCATTTCCCTGAGAGTATTGTGTCATTTTTACCCGAATGTAATACAACACATTTTCCATTTATGTCATATATTTTTCAATTTTCGTATAAATTTTTTGATAACTGTCAACAAATATTTTCTCTATCATCATATTGTTATTGTTATAATGGTAGCTGGAGAGAACATGTCTTCAAAAATTTTCTAACATTTTTTTGTATTCTTGTTTTGTTTTCTACTTAAGTGCTTGCTTTTTTTCTTGTGCTTTACCCTTTGATTTTCTTTACAGAGCGAGCTTAATGTGTTTTTTTTTCTCTTGAAGACTTACTAAAGGATTTTTTAACTCTATTCAGAATTTATGTAACATGTAATTTGTCAACTTTGCTTGTCATATTTATCAGCAATATTCTCTACTCGATTTCAATTTTTTTCTTTTTTTGTAAAGTCTTCATATCGATAATAATTTTTTCAAAATATCTGATTTTTTTTTCAAATTAGTATTTTTATTGAATTAACCTTGAAAATACCATAGAGCTATAATTATATTAAATGTAGACTTATCGTAATAATTTCGTTAAAGACTACGATACGCTATTACAAAACGTTATCTAAAACTTAACATTGGTGTAAAAATTCATACAAACATCGGCTTCTATAAAGTGTAGTTTCGAAATATTCATATTACTACATATAGATGGCATCACTTTATTTTAAATAGAGGCATTTTTACCAGCATTTACTGGGAACTCTAGAATTTGAACTCTAGAAATTATCAACAGGAGGTAGTAGGTCGATATGATGTAGGCCTACATGTTTCATAGTCATACTCTGGTGACAGTGGCGTAGCGTGCCTTGGCGGGGCCCCGTATAAAAATTTGTTTGGGGGCCCTTATGAAAGTTAAATATTTCTCACAAAAGAAAAAAAAATGTTTGCATAAAATTAAAGGAAATATTTATTCATCATAATTATCTATCTGTCACTTTTTCCAAAATTTTTACAAACAATTCAAATTAAATTTATACTCTCCTTGCCTGTTTTTCGACAAACTGATGTAGGGTGTTGCCAACTTTTGAACGCACGCTTTACGCGGGAAAAAAAGAAATAGCTTTTTTTGACTTTTGTCATTTCTGTAATAAAAAAAAATTTGGGAAGTTTTTATTAATTTTTGCTTACGCACGTCGGGGGCCCCCGTGGCCCGGGGGCCCCGTATAATTGATACGGCAGATACGGCGGTAGCTACGCCCCTGTCTGGTGAACAAATTAGTAACTACTGCTAGTAGATTGAAATATTTCGCTCCGATCCTTGCCAAACATCCCAATACACCAACGTCAAAGCATTTATACACCAATTTTTATTAAATGTTGGCTAAACGTTAACCATTAAGTAACAATCCAATTTACTCAGTAAGTAAAGAGTCACAAACAAAATCGAAAGTGCCAGAAACAGTCACAAACCAATGGAATTAAAAAGATTAATTAAGTCACGTTGGCTACTCGAACGAGGCTATTTTTAACGAAATGGCAGCGATATTTTCTTAACTTTTTAATACCAAGAAGCTATTCTCTAATGTCGACAGTACACTCTCGGTAAGGCAAGGCAAGACATAACGAGCACGAGAGTGTACTCACAACGTTGATCTTCCTCGTCTAGACTCGCCTTGTATCGTCAACGCTCCATTAAAAGTTTTTTGACACGAGACAAAGGAAACAAGTAGCGAATGCGAGCACCCTCAGTACACTCTCGTCTACGTTCGATATAACTTACAATCGTTATTTTTAAATATTCAACTATCAACTGCTTTGTCGCGGTATCCTGGCTCTCTTTATCCTCAAAGGAGCGCTGCCCGAACCTGCAATGATTCCGATACTCGACAAAAACAAAAAAAAATATATTAGTAAGCGATATTACTAAATATTTTGTAATTGAAACAACACGCACGTTTTTGTTTAAAGAAAAAAAGAAAAAAAAATTAAATTAAACACAAGTTTTTACGAAACAAAAAAAAAACCTGATTTTATTGCTTAAAAAAAAAAACGATTATCCAATATTTTTTTTTCAACAATTATTTTAATTTTTTTTTCACACAATGTTAAACTTTGAATTACTTGATCAAATTACTTGTACAAATTCCAACTTATACTTTGATCTGGATTGAACAACAATTATTTACTTTGAACTAATTAGACAATACTTGATTTCAACTTTTATACTAATCGCACAATGGTCGATTTAAAACTCATCAGACACGATTTAAAACTCATCAGACACGATTTAAAAACTGATTAAAAACTGATTTGAATCGACACTGGTCACGGTTTATATACCCGTCATGGGTCGTTCTAGAATATGATTGTTTTTTTGAATAAATATGTTTTTGACAATATATTTTTGCATGGAGGCTTCTAGAATATTTTAATATATCAACACCCATGGACGTAGTCGGAGTGTTCAGACTAGTTATAAAATTAATTAAAAATTATACCTCTCCTTGGGTTTGACCCATAGTCATACCCTGCTTGGTTGATATTCAAGCAGCGACCAAACGAACACGGCCAGTGTCAATTCAAAATATATACACAAATTTTATGATACATTCATAACTGTAAGCTAGCTTACTTCTGTTTACAAAAATTGTCTTGTTTTTACAAAATTATTTATTTGTGATCTGTTTATGTTATTTTGTAAAACATTCAATTTGTATAACTTTTGATTCTCTTAAATTAAATTATATGCAATAATTTTTTTCAATTTTTGATTTTTTCTTTCTAAATAGAAAAACTTTAAATCAAAAGTATCTATTAATCTTATTATCATTTTTCGACTTAAAAAAAAAACTTTGTTTAAGAAAAAAAAAATAAATCGAGCTATATTATTTTCTTTTTGTACTTTCAAAAAAAAAACTCCTTCTTTTTGCAAGGAGAAAAATATTGTTATCTAAAATATTTTTCGTAATATTTTACTTTCATAATTAAAATGTGATCAAAAAAATTATTCTTAATAATTTTCATTACAACAAAATCTCCCCCTCTAGATTCCAACACACATTTTCTAAATTGCTTATTATATTTGGTCGACCAATTTTTGACTTAAGAGCTATTTGAACTCTTTCAATTGTACTAGTACTTTTAGCTAGCTAGCATAACTTAAAGTGTACGTACACATTAGTTCTTCACTCTTCAACGGCGCCTGGTGTTGATTGCCGGTCGTCTGGGCCGCAAGTTGTACCCTGGCCTTAATGCTCTGGCCTCTGGCTCGTCCACACTTGGTACATCCCGTCGTCTTCCATCACCTCCATGCCTTTGACCCCCCAATCGATCTGGAAGTAGTTGGCCGAACACCTCGTTCCCCACACTCAATCTTCCCAGATTCCCATTGGCGGCGGTCCTTGCCCTGGCCGGCTTCAAGAGACCTCCATGTATCTTCGTGGGAGGCACTGTATCCACAACATATATTCCAGCTGGTAAACTCCTCAGCACTCTGTAAGGCCCTTTCCACTTCGGTGCCAAACCACTATGGACACCCTCCACCTTACTGCTGAGCACTTGATTGCGCATCAGACGGACTCTCCAGGTTGGTAAACGAGTCCCGTTTCCACTTGGTCGTTTTCTTCGGCATTGGCCAATATTGTTTGCCGAGCTCTTTCAACATTCTGTTGACGTCCTTGGCTTCTCTCGTTGGCCCAATTTTCAATATCTTGAGGCTCTTCAGCTGTTTGAATTTGCCAATCCCCAGGCTTCTTCATCTCAGCCCCCAGTAACAATTTGGCGGGCGAAAAACCAGTTGTTCGGTTTGCTCTATTTCGTATTGCGAATAAGCACTTGTGTAGTTGTTGGTCCCAGTTTTTATGTGCTTGGTCCAATAAATTTAAACGTAACAACTTCTTCAACTCTTGGTTCTGACGTTCCGTGGGGTTGGCTCGTGGATGGTATATTGGCGTTGTCCATATTTCTGTGTTCCAATCTTTGTTCACTGCTTTCCATTCTTTTGATCTGAACTGGGGACCATTATCACTAAGTACTGCTCTTGGATATCCATAACGACTAAATACTTCGTCTTTCAGTACTTGGGCTATCTTCGAGGTCGACGTGGCCCCCAATGGAAATGCTTCGATCCATCTAGTGAAAAGATCCGTAACAACCAATATATTCGTCTTTCCACGTGATGTGCGTGGGTATGGACCCATCAAGTCGATGCTGACTACCTCCCATGGTGAAGTAGGTCTTCGACTTCTCATTGCTGTACTTGGTTTCTTATTCAGTGGCTTTACTCTAGCACACGTGTCACATCCTTTTACATATCTGCGTATGTCATCTTGCATCCCATACCAGTAGACGCGGTTACGGATTTGACGATACGTTTCTCTCCATCCTGGGTGTGCTGCTTCATCACTGTCGTGATATCTTCTCAGAAAACCAAGTCGGCGTTCTTCGGGAACCACTGGCACTTCTTGTACCATCTGTTGACTATGGTACCAGAGGATCCCATCAGCTACGGTGTAATTAGCTCGTGTTCTGTCCACTCGTCGACGTAGATTACTTCTCAGTGGACTACTACTGTCTACAATGTATCTTCTGATGGCAGTCACATCACGATCTTCATCCTGCCATCGTCTAATATCGTCGAGTGTGGGTGTTTCCACTTCAATTACGTTGAGGGTTATCGGTGTTTTTGCCCTCTTTTCAATCACCCACTCTGGAATGTCCTCCACTTCTTCGTCTTCAGCCTTGCCCTGTGGTTGTCTGGACAAGGAGTCGGCGGCTTGATTATCTTTTCCGGGGACGTGAATTATTTCATAATCATAGGCTCCCAATGCTAATGCCCATCTTGTCAATTTTGCTCGACTATCTTTAGTTTTGTTCAGCCATTGGAGCGCTGCATGATCTGTGTATAATTTAAAATGTCTTCCTTCAAGATATCCTCGAAACTTCCTCAATGCCCAGATTATCGAGAGACATTCCTTTTCTGTTGTGGCGTATTTTCTTTCCGTGGGTCCAAGTTTCTTGCTGGCGTAGTTAATTATTCGTCTCGTCTTGCCATAATCTTCCATTTGAAATAATATTGCACCCAATCTGACGTCACTAGCATCCGTGTTTAAACAAAACGTCTTCTTAAAATCTGGATGTGCTAGTTTCGGTGCATTCACAATCGATGATTTCAGATTTTCGAACGCCTTCTGATGCAATGTTAGCCAGCGCCACTTTATGTTCTTCTTGAGCATTTCGCTTAGAGGTGCAGCTATATCTTCGTAGTTCTTCACGAAGCTCCTGTACCAACCACATAATCCCAAAAATTGTCGTAATTGTCTTCGTGTTCTTGGTACAGGGTGATTACTGATAGCTTCATTCTTCTCTTCCTCTCTGTCAATGCCGTCTTCGCTCAAAATATGTCCCAGGTATTTGACTTTGTTGCTGCCAATGACACATTTGCTTGGTTTACAAGTTAATCCATGTTGTTCTAGTCTTTCAAGTACAAGACCCAGGTGGTGTAAATGTTCCTTGACTGATCGACTGTAGATTAATATGTCATCCAGGTAAACTTGACAGAAATCTTCGATGTATCCAGATAGTACTTCGTTCATTAAACTCTGGAACGTAGCTGGCGCATTCTTCAGTCCAAACGGCATGACGCGAAATTGATAGAGACCTCTTGGGGTGGTAAATGCTGTGTACTCTTTCGATTGTGGCTCCATCTCAATTTGCCAATAACCAGTCTGAAGATCCAATGTAGAAAATATTTTTGCTCCATTGACTTTTCTCAACATCTCTTGCAGATCTGGAATCGGAAACGCATTGCTCTTTGTGATATCGTTCAATTTTCTGTAATCGACGCACAATCGAAAAGTACCATCTTTCTTCTTCGGCAATACGACGGGTGCGGCCCAAGGCGATGTGGATGGTTCTATAATGCCATCGCCTTCCATCTCTTCAATCATCTCTTCTAATACCCGTTGCTTCTCATTGTTGTACGGGTATGGTCGTAATTTGATGGGGGAATTCTTCGTAATCTCAATCTTGTGTGTGATTGTTTTTGTCCTTCCAACTTTGCCAAAAACGCTGGGATGTCGCCGAATGACATCTTTCAACTGCTCTTGGTTCTCAAGGAGTTTTATTTGTAACTCGCCCAATGCGTTGTTAATTGTTGCCACTTCTCTTTGGGCTCCATCTGGTTTTCTCCATGCAATGCGGACTCTCTTATCACACCCCAAGTAAATTATACCACTCCGGTAATCGATGCTCACACCATTTTTTGTTAAAAATTCATGACCAAGTATTAAATGATTCCGTAGGCCAGGTACAACCATTACTTCAACATTGAACTTCATTCTTGATATCATCACATCCATGCACATTTTCCCAAGAATCTTGAAAGTATTATTACTTGTGGCTCCACTCCCTGTACTATCTCTGACAGGGTGCCATTTTCCAATACTTCTTGCCAATTCTTCACTTATGAAATTGTGTGATGCTTGACTATCGATCAGTGCCAATATTGATCTTCCACGCACATCAACTTCCACAATTGGCCCATTCTGGTGTGAGTTCTTGGTCTCCATTGTTGTTAAATGGACCGGTAATTGTTGGTGTTCACGCCGATGTTGTGTGGCTTTGTGGAGGTTAATATTTTCTCCAGAACCAATCTCCTCCATTATTGATCCTGGCTCTTCGTCCAGAGTTCGAACCGTGGTGCGTAACTCGTCCACCGATCTTGGATTCGAAATTTTTACTAGTGGACGTATGTTGTCGCGTAGTAAATTTAATATTATGGGCACCACGTCATCAATGTTCCTATCGGCGTGCACTCTTTTGAACAGCTGCACCTTCATATTTACGAACGCTTCTGTCTTCAATCCTGTGGGTTGGGAAACGGTCATCAGTTCCAGTTCGGCTTTGGCTTTTCTTCCGACACTGTTAAAGAAGCTTTCCAACTGCCACTTCCATTCGTCGAAGGTGTAGCCCAACCCACGATTCATCAATGCCCAATCTCTGGCTGGTCCTGTTAATTTTTTTGTGACCATATCAATCCAACAGTCTACGGGCAGATGCGTTTGTCGTAGTAATGCCGTTGCTCTGTTCAAAAAAACTACTGGGTCTTCGGCCGGTCTACCACTGAACTCCGGCATGATGGACAGAAGCGTCGTTGTGTCCAATGCTGCGGAGCGAATGACTGTATTCACATCTTGCGGATCAATACGCATGTCTCGAAGTTGCTGTGTTTGACGCTCTTCGATCCGTATAATGTCATCCACGACTTTGTTGTATTGTTCGTTCATCTTTATTTCCATGCCATCAAGTCGTGTGGTTACGTTGCTTTCTATGCCTTCGATTTGTGTGCGGGTTACAGCGACATCGGCTTTGATATTCGTGATGTCAGCTTTTACAGTCTCGACGTCAGTGCTTATTTGGCTGATACGTCGTACGCACACTTCTCTAAGGTTCTCCATTCGCTCCGACAAGTCCTCTTTCAGCTCTTGTTGGACTTGTTGCATTATACTTAATGTCTGTTCGCCCACTCTTTCTTCAGATTCCTGAAGTCGATTTCCGATTCTTCCTTCAAGTTCGTTGCTCATCCTCTTTTCGGACTCTTGAAGTTGGTTGCTCAATCTTTCATTAGATTCTTGAAGCCGTTCGCCCATTGTCTTGTCCATGTTATTGAGCTTTGTCATCAATGCTGCGAGCATCTTCTCCATGCTTGCTGCAGCTGGCTCCTCCGGATCGGAAACCACACTTCTACGTAGTTCTGATGTGGGGTTGGCTGTTCCTTGAATCCTTGAAGTCGGTGTTCCTTGTTGCCTAGATTGGTGCTCCTCCCATCTTGCCTGTAAGACCTCTCTAGTACCAGTACTGTCCAGCCCTTCGGCCTCCATCATCTCACGCAATCGTGGCATGGGGATGCTGCGGCTTGCCATTGTAATTCTTTTCTTCTTCCGTGCGTCTCCTGGGTCCTGTCACGGTCGCCACTTGTCGCGGTATCCTGGCTCTCTTTATCCTCAAAGGAGCGCTGCCCGAACCTGCAATGATTCCGATACTCGACAAAAACAAAAAAAAATATATTAGTAAGCGATATTACTAAATATTTTGTAATTGAAACAACACGCACGTTTTTGTTTAAAGAAAAAAAGAAAAAAAAAATTAAATTAAACACAAGTTTTTACGAAACAAAAAAAAAAACCTGATTTTATTGCTTAAAAAAAAAAAACGATTATCCAATATTTTTTTTTCAACAATTATTTTAATTTTTTTTCACACAATGTTAAACTTTGAATTACTTGATCAAATTACTTGTACAAATTCCAACTTATACTTTGATCTGGATTGAACAACAATTATTTACTTTGAACTAATTAGACAATACTTGATTTCAACTTTTATACTAATCGCACAATGGTCGATTTAAAACTCATCAGACACGATTTAAAACTCATCAGACACGATTTAAAAGCTGATTAAAAACTGATTTGAATCGACACTGGTCACGGTTTATATACCCGTCATGGGTCGTTCTAGAATATGATTGTTTTTTTGAATAAATATGTTTTTGACAATATATTTTTGCATGGAGGCTTCTAGAATATTTTAATATATCAACACCCATGGACGTAGTCGGAGTGTTCAGACTAGTTATAAAATTAATTAAAAATTATACCTCTCCTTGGGTTTGACCCATAGTCATACCCTGCTTGGTTGATATTCAAGCAGCGACCAAACGAACACGGCCAGTGTCAATTCAAAATATATACACAAATTTTATGATACATTCATAACTGTAAGCTAGCTTACTTCTGTTTACAAAAATTGTCTTGTTTTTACAAAATTATTTATTTGTGATCTGTTTATGTTATTTTGTAAAACATTCAATTTGTATAACTTTTGATTCTCTTAAATTAAATTATATGCAATAATTTTTTTCAATTTTTGATTTTTTCTTTCTAAATAGAAAAACTTTAAATCAAAAGTATCTATTAATCTTATTATCATTTTTCGACTTAAAAAAAAAACTTTGTTTAAGAAAAAATAAATAAATCGAGCTATATTATTTTCTTTTTGTACTTTCAAAAAAAAAACTCCTTCTTTTTGCAAGGAGAAAAATATTGTTATCTAAAATATTTTTCGTAATATTTTACTTTCATAATTAAAATGTGTGTTGGATCAAAAAAATTATTCTTAATAATTTTCATTACAACAGCTTTAATTATACCCATTAATCTTAATAATGAAAATAAATAACAACTATATGTAACATTTCAGATATACAAACATAAGTTCTGGTCAAGCCTCGTTGTTGAGATCATGCAAAATTGTCCGTAAAAAAATTTATTCGATTATAGAAATAAAACACCGTTGGAACAAAGATGTATTTTTTATCAAACTAGTCAAGGCCTTCCTCATTGTTAGCAGTTATTGTATTTCACATACTTAATCTGACATCTAGCGAAGAATATATTGAACTTTAATATGAATACTCATGAATAGTATACGTGCCTACACCTAGTAGCGAAATTGAATCTTTGGTCGAACTCAACACCTTTATAAACCATAGAGAATAGTTAGAACAGTTTGTTATTAATAGAGCCAAAGAATACAATATGTATTCTTTGATTGAGCGCTGTTTAACCCTCGTCCAAATCAAAGAATACATATCAAATAGCAAAGAATACAATATACATAGAAGCGTATAAGCTGGTATTTGTACGATTTTTGTGTCACTTAAAATTTTTAGTATCTATGCTGACCACTAGATGAAAATAGCTGTTCGATTTCGGTATTTAGTGCCATTATCAGCACAACCAACTGTACTTTGGCAGAACTTAAAACCAGTTGCCCTGATCACATCGAAGCGGGGATGTACTTCAAATTTATAAAAAACAAAACAACAAAAAAATACAGACGAATTGAGAACCATCCTCCTTTTTTGAAGTCGGGTTAATTAAAAGGGAATCCACCAATATTGATGAAATTTTTATGAATTTTTAGAATTAATTAGTCTCTTCCATCGAATCAGAAAAGTGAGGTTATGTTCTGTACAAAATTCATTTTAATTAGCAAATAACTTCGCAATTACGGCGAAGCAATTAAAAATAAGGATGGAGCAAATTGAAGCGACAAAAGAGCAATCGTTTCCGCCCTTATTTAATTCTTTTCCATCCAGAATATCTATTCCCCACTTAGTTCAAAGGTGGTCGAGCTGTACATTGAGATAGCTCATTC
This sequence comes from Nineta flava, assembly GCA_963920215.1. NCBI lineage: Eukaryota > Metazoa > Arthropoda > Insecta > Neuroptera > Chrysopidae > Nineta > Nineta flava. Next base: position 47,297,609 of record OY986042.1, on the reverse strand, counting down.
AACTGGCGATAAATAATTAATAACTCGGTAATTATGAGGGAGCAAATAAAAAACAAGCTATTCCAAAGTAATTATTTTCGTATGTGTTTGAATTACGCTTCCACTTGAATGCCCAGCATCCAGTTAGGTCTTGATGTGAACAGATTTTCTATCATTAGTTTGGACCCAATTGAGGAGCTATTAATGAGTTTTGCGGAGCAATTAAGAGCAATTTGGGAGCAATTGATCAGTTCAATTCTCTTTAAGTTTCGTTTAATATATTCATTCAAATTCGGGTTGTCAAGTTGGCCTACCCCCACCACTTCCATAGCCACTTCATATTTTTCGATTATTTCTCATATAACGAATGTGAATTTGTTATATCTAATAGTGGAGCAATTAAGAGTAAACAGGGAGCAATTGTCTGGTTCATAAAAAACTCTTTAAAGCGTCTTGGTTCAGCTGAACTTCGATTTTTCAAAATGTCCCTAGGATCTAGTTTTTTTCCACTTTTACTTTTTTGAGTTTTTCTCAAAATCTATGAAGGCGCAAATAATAAAAACTACGGAGCAATTAGGAGCAAATCGGGAGCAATTATTTGGTCTATTATTTATTGGGAAATTCCAAAGTGTCGGGCCAACTTCCATCACGTTAGTATTTTCAATTATTCTCAAAAAATACAGTCACAAACGTTTTTATGATCATATTTGTAATTCACAAACTATTTCCGATCGATTGAATACCCTCAAGCCTATGTTAAGTCATTTTTTTAAATAATGTTAGCTAAACGGATACTCTTTATTAAAAATTAAATTTACTCAGTAACTATAGAGTCACATTCGAAATCGAAAGTGACACAAAACAATCTCAAACGATTCCCAAATTGGTGTTGGCTATTCGGACGAGGGTAGCTTTTTACCTTAACCATGGAGACTACACAAGGAGACCGAACTCCATGTAAACAATAGTGTTCCTTCAGATCAGTGTGTTCCTTCTACACCGGAAATAGTGGAGAGTAAGGCGCGAGTTTGAATTGAAAAAACATGACGCATTTATATAGTATTATAAAAATTATTTGCAGCCAAAGTATTTTTCCAATAAAGTATTTTTTTTGATAAATGAAATAAAGTAATTAGTTGAAGTAAGTGATAGTTAAAAATTCGCAAAATAATTACATAACAATAAAAAACAAAATAATTATAAAACATATAAAACATTAAATAGTAACCTGTAAAGTTGGAATTGTAAAAATGCAAATAGATTAAGTAGAAATATTGAAATTATTAAAATCAATTTAAAGATTATTGAATCAGAATTTAAATTAAACTTTTATTTATTAATAATAAGTTTAACAAAATGACAAATATATATTTCACTTTGGTACAAAATGAAAAATAGCGATGCTAGTGATGCAAAAAGTAAATATAACTTCTACCATTACGTTGCCATATCTTGTCAATTCTCCCGTTTGAATTCGTTGAAACTGTCACCAATTAGCAACGAATAACATATCCTGAGACAATATAAGAGTAATTTTAATAAGAGTGAGGTTAACAAGAGTAAACTTGAATGAAAGAAATTTTAACAAGAGTAATTTCAATAAAATTTATTATATTTTAATTTTTTTATTTTCTATACTTTATCTCTATTGCTTGGAGAATGAGCTTGATATAAATACCGATAAGACGAAAATGGTAATATTTAGAAAAGGGGCAAATTTAAAACTTCACTATTTAAAATTAACGACAAAATTATTGATATTGTGCCAGAATACTTCTATCTTGGCGTTCAATTCTCTTCCTCGGGACTCTTCATTAAAGCTGCTGATTAATAGAGCTGTGACAGCTATTGATAGAATAAGGGATATAATGGTAAAATCTAAGATGTAACCCTGGGATGCTCGAATTTAGCTATTTGACAGTATAGTGTCGACTAAATTGCTATATGGGGCTGAGAGCTGGTGTTTACGATATTTCAGAAATATAGAACGGGTTCAAGGAATATTTTTTAAAACTGTACTTGGCTGGCGACAGAATACTCCGAACTATATTATCCAATGTGAAACTGGGAGGGGAAACCTATCAGTAGAAGCATTAAAGAAGGTTTTGAGCTGGTGGTAACGAATTTTGAAAGTGGATTCCAATAGACTTCCAAGGGTCTGTTACAATCAGTTGAGGTCGCTTGATATAAATGGAGGTATGGACTGCAAGTACAATTGGGTTAGTCAGCTACGAGAAATACTTCGGGATCTTGGTTTTATAAACACATGAAATGAACAACGGGTCCAGAGTATAAAAAAACAACGAAACCATTCTTGTCAAATATCAAAGAGAACATTTCAACATGGATAAAAACCTAATTTTGAACTCTAGTTACAGCCCTATGTATCAATGTATTTTGGACGACGCGGTTAAATATCTGAAAATGAATTTAAACTTTAACAAGATAAAACAAATTGTGAAAATACAGGCTAATGGTTGTTTATATAAATGGAAACAAGAAGACCTCTGTCAAATCTGTAATTATAATAAGCCTGAAACATTATTACATTTTCTTTTGGAATGCCCAATCTATAAATCAATGCGGGACCGTTTTTTTGGCTAAATTTTATATTTAAATCAAAATTTTAATTCCGAGAATAACTTCATGGTCTTATTGTCAAATTTATCCCCAGAAAAAATAAATCATATCATTTACTTTGTAAATGGAAGTCTCAAATTGAGGAGCTTTTGTTTAAATGAATAATTATACTGTTTAGTTCATTTCATGCATTTCGGAAATAATTCGATGTACAAAGGATTTGTTTAATAATTTAGTTTTGTTTATTTCTTATTTAACGTTATTATACTTAGTGTAAGATTCTTAAAATTTACAGTTTATGATGCTTCATGCATTTTTATTTTTTATTTAGTTTAAAAGTAAGCACTGTTTAATAATACTATATAGAATGTATCAACCACTGTAAGCTTTAATGCAAATACAGTTATATTTATTATTATTATTATTTTCTATCTATTTCTAATTGTCAAAGAGTAAATAAATTACGACTAGCTAATTTATACTGATGATGACTACTTTGTAGTCGGAATATGTATTTATAATACAAAAACTGATCTAGGTAAAGGGGCGAATTTGAAATTTGATATATTCTTTTTGATTGAGAAATGAGGACGCATTCTGTCCCTCTATTAACAATGTATAGAATTATTGGAGATTGTATTCTATAATTGCTATCTATACTAATATTATAAAGAGGAAAGATTTGATTGTTTGTTTGCATTGAATAGGCTCCGAAACCGATTTAAAAAATTATTTCGCCGTTGGAAAGCTACACTATCCCCGGAGGACATAGGCTATATTATATTTTCAAAAAAATTAGGGATCCTTACTAAAACTAAAAATAATGTAACCCGAGGTGTAAAAAGGTGGAGGTTCTGGGAAGCCAAATAACATCTTAATTCTGATAGCGGAAGTGCCGGTAAAAATTAATAAAGTTTAATAATTCAATAGTACGCTATCGACACCAAAAGTGCCGGAGCAAATCTTGAAATTCCACGAGCAACGCCAGAGAATTCAGCTAGTTATTTATAATTTTAGGAAAGTCTTAATCCTCGCAAGCATCAATGTGTCTGATACGAGAATATCGTCTATTATAATTTAAAGGGTTATTTCCCAAGAAATCAATGACACTGATCATCCCACTCATGTTAAGAAAAGGCACAACTTATTAGTTGAAAAAAAGGTCATTATTTCAGGAGAATCATCCTTGTAAATAATAAAGTAAACTGCTTGTGACTTTTCTGCAATTCCTTTTCGGTGGAAATTCGATTAGCGGTTATAATAAAGATTTAAAATGTGCGATTGAAGACTCCAAATTCCAAACCCTTTTATCATATTTTAGGATTGATGGAAATAAATACTAAACTGAATATTGATTTCTAGAATTCTTTAATTTTTCAATAATATATATGTACATTAATTATAGACATTAAAATTAAATATATTACAATAAAATAATAATATTTCGAATTTTTGTATTGCCATAATTGTTTTCTCTGTTTTTTTTAATCAATTTGTTTTTACAGATCATTCTCTCTATTTATATATATAATAATAATTAAAACTCAAATATAATAATTATAATTTTATAATACGAATAAAGATCAGATGATCATCTCTAATACGCATGCCCTAAAAATGATATGACAAATGGCGTTGTTCATAACATATTACGTCAATTCACGAATTAGTCGTGCGTCAAATGATCAAATCATTTTTAGTTCAAAATAAACCCTAAGTACTAAACCGCTAAAAACAAACATCGCCAAGTATCCAATCTTTATTCGTCCCAATAGGATGATAATTTTTTGTTGTTGTGTCTCTTAAAAGTAGTATGAACCGTAACGCTAAAGTTTTTTGTTTTGTTTAATTTTATTTAAGTAGTTATAGTATAATAATTAATATTAATTATTAATAACCATTCTTCATTGCACTTTATTTTTATATTTAGAATTTTATTTTTTCACTAGGTTTGTATTTTTTTTATATAAAAATCAAAATATGTTTTAAAAATGTACGTTGGTTTGGTTGTTATGTTTTTTAGATGGTAGGAAGACCACTACAAAGGGTTTTGTTGGTTTTGGTTTATACAATAGCTTTCTGTAAGAAATACTTTTTATTTTAATAGATGAATTTGGCTTGAAAGTTATACAATTTTTGAAAGGAGAAGTTACTAATTCGGAGACGTAATCAGTAACTTTTACTTCTCGTTCCAGGCATGTAAAAATATCTAGATCTCCCATTACGGTATAAGAAGAACTAGAACTCTTGTGCTGCTAATCAGAAACCAGCTGGTGCCTGTTAATGTTAAACTTTTTTTTTTCCGCAAACGGAAGCTTACCGCTTATTGTTCGGCAATATTCGACTATTATCGGAACACTTCGTCCACAACATGTTTAACATTATAAAATCAACATTAAAATGATACTTTTTAAGCTTTATTATCCACAAGTTATAATATTTTATGATTACTTTTTTATATCCTATAACAAATCCAAGTTTGGCTTTTTTATACTATCGGCTTCATTAGTCCTGTACATTTCTCAAATTTCTGCAGTCAATCTGTGTCGGATCTATTGGGTTTTCAAGACAATGTTTCGAATAAAAATTGTTCGTTATACAAAAACTAACAACTTTTTACTAAACATATTTTCGAATACCGAATGGATTCGACATAAACCAAGTGTAAAATTTTGAAAAATGTACTGCACTTACGAAAATGATTATAGCTTGTCGGTGTTTTTAAGGAGTATGCCTCGACTGTCTCCACCCAGTATTTACCATTTTTATTCTGTCTAGAGTTCTATCTTTCTTTTACAGTTTTGGAAGAAAGATATTTTTATAACTCTGTGTGTGTAAAACCATGTACATTTTATTTTGATATGACTTTTACGTAATTTTCTTCAGAAGATTTTTTTACGTGGAAAACAATTTTTGAAGCGTTTTTTTTATAAATATTTTAAACAAAACTGAATTCATCTATTAAAACAAAATCTAGAAAGAAAGAAAATATTTAGCAACAGAAATATAGATAAATAGCTTCATTCGTTTTGTTAATACTTTAAAATTAATTCTCATATTTTGTTAGACTATTGCTACAAGTAACTTAAACGTTACATAAAATTTTTAGTTTTTTATAGTAGTGTCTTTATTGTTCGAATTACAAATTATACACACTGACTAGCACTGTCCATTTTTTTCTTAAATAACACTCATTTAAAAATTTCTCAGTCACTTAATTATAAAACAAATCGATATAAATCGGTTATCGATATTTTTTTCGGCACACAAAAATTATACATATATCTTAAATGTATATATATAATTCTAGCGATAATATTTATAGTGGAATGTTTTTATTTAAAATTTCAGTTCAAACATTGTCGAAGGGCACTGAATTCATAATGACTTTGTTTTTTTTTTATAATTTTATTTTAAAATTTTAAAATAATATCTTACTATATTTTTAAAAATAAATTACCAAAAAAAAATTGATTATTCTATATTAACTTTTAACTCAATTTTTTTTTTAGCAATCTAACTTGTTAGTATAAACATCAGTGATATATTTTGAATTTCGGTGTTATGCGAATTATGATGCTCTGATTGTTTAGATAGTCTTAATATTCAATTGTTTTTAACGGTTTGTTATAGTTTAAAAGTTTTGGCAGAAATCTATAGTAATTTTCAACTTTTAACTGTATGAAAATGTGTTATAATAACTTTTATTTTAAACAATTTGTTTCAATTTGAAGGAAGTTGGGTCATGTAGTCCAATATAAAAACAAGATTTTGAAAAATAAAAACACTTTTGTAATGCGAAAATTTGGAAGACGCTTTAAACATGAATTAAAAAATAGAATTAAGTGGAGAAGCAATAAAAAAACACCTTACGCACTACTATGCCCCAGACTTCCATACAACAATTTACTGTTAATTGAACAATTTAATAATGTTGAGGTATTTGATAATTTATTTTTAACCAAAAAATTCATGAATACTGATTAAATAAATAAGTTTTTTGTTTGTAAATTTTTTATAATCACTTAAAAACTATAATAATTAAACATTATAATGCAGTCCTTTAAAACATAAATTTACTATCGTGATGTTTCGAAAAGAAATAATTAAAGCACCATACAGACAGCGTTTTCGTATCGTAACGATATTAAAAATATTTTACATAAACATTTGATTTTTTAAGTATATATATATACAAATTAGAAAAATTTGATTTGAGCAAAAACTTGGAACACGATAAGTTGAGAGAGTTTTATTTATTTATTTTTTTCTAAAGGTTATAAAAACGTTACGATACAATATTTGTTTTTGATGTGAGAAATAGTTTTCTGTATGTAAAGTTTGAGTATTTTGAACTATTGAACTGCTATTTGATAATAAATTTGAGATTAAATACACAAATATATAAATTTTCAAAAAAGAAATAATAATAATTAATATTTTATACACAAAATAATAAATATTTCCATTAAACATAACAAAAAAAATAGTAAATACAAATATTAATTTTTTATGTTAAAATCAAAGAACAACAAAGTTGGTCATTTCCTTCGTGGAATCGGCTCGATTTTGGTTTTTTTATTTTAACATAGATATTTTGTTCATAATCACGAAAAAGAAATCACAGTTTTGTCAACAACAAAAATATTGCATAGATTGTTTAAAAATACGATGAACTGTTCTGTAATTTAAATTTTTATAATTTAGTGAGTCAAGCAAATATTTGAATGTTCACAAATTAACAACGCATTACGGATATTCGCGACAAAGATAAGAATCGGAAAGTGACGTTCACAAATTTGGTGAACGTCAACGATAATACTACTGGTAGACCAACGACAACAACACGAGAGAACTTTAAGAGCAACAGCCCGTCAGTCACTGATCTCAATCTTTCTCTCCCATACATGCTCTTTATATAATTACATGCAAAGCATATATAAAATGATCTTCTTCTGCCACGAATTATTGTCTTTAGTCTTGGCCGTGCGATTCAGATGCCTGTTTGTCACAGCCAAACTATCCCAAAAACTATGCCCCTTATCTGGGAAAATTATTATTACGTAGATAACCAAAAAGGAACATTAAGCTCTTTTTCTCTTTTATAAATCATATCTTCTTTCCCTTTAATAACTTATTGGGTTTTTTTTTTTGGAAATTTTTCAGTAGTTGAAAGGAAATTATTTCTCTAGATCCGAGCCTACTATTAAAATCCATCGTATAGAAGATTAAACGCATATTGTGGGACGTACACGACGAAAATATTATGAACAAAATATTTAGAAAAATGATTTTTCATCGCTAGAATAATTTGTTAACAAAACACACAAAAAATTATAAAATGAAGTCAAAACTGACAACTTTTTGTTCTACATCCCTTTCACCCAAGCAGCAGGAACATATTGTGGTTCTCTTTCCAAACTATTAATTTCGGCTAATAATTGATGATACGCCCGTTCCGTATCATTATTAACAATAACTAAATCAAAGTAATGTCCATATTTATCTTCCATTTCACCAGCTTTATCAATAATATCACGTAATTCATCTTCTTTATAAGCTTCACCCGCACGGGCACGTTTCTGCCGTAATTTTTCAAATGATGGTGGTGCTACAAACACTACATACGGTTTTAGATCAGACGTACGTAAGATTCGTAAACTCTGTGGATGTAAATTTAGCACACAAATTTTCCCACTATTTACAACCGAACGGATTGCATCTAACGATGTACCATAATATGCTTTCTCATATTCACCATGTTCCACAAATTTACGTGATAATATATCCGCTTCAAATTGTGCACGAGTTATAAAATGATAATCTTGGCCATCGGTTTCACCATCCTTACGAGCACGCGATGTATGTGGTACAGCAGCCGCAAATCGTTCACTATCTTCCATTAAACGTTGTCGTAATTCATGTCGACCAATATTTGGTGGGCCGATTAATACAACAGGTCGTTTATGATTGGCACGTGGGTAATATAATGCTACTTCTTCATATGTAAGAATTTCATCTTGATCTAAATCTGTAATAGAATATAATTTTGTTAACATGATTCTTGAATATCATCAGCAGAAATATTTTAAGATTAAACTATATTTTTTTTTTAAAACAAAATATCTTACCGTCTACAGCTGCCGTATATAATGGATAACCAGATTCATGACATGCACCAGCACGTTTACCCTTTTTCCTAGGTTTTCGTGCGCATAATAATGTACTAGCTTTGTGTGGTTTATCAGTACGTTTATCTGTATCCGCACCAATAGTTTGTTTAACAGATTCACGTTGGTGTTGAAATGCCATACTTGGTATTAAACCTGCTAGCGTTTGATCTTCTTCACCTTCTCGATATGCTTGCCACCAATTTGGATCTTCTTGACTAATCACGTGTAGTACTTCACCTAAAAATACACAAGTTTTCCAGTTACAAAGTTTACAAAATCTATGAATTCTCTGCAGAAAGTTAGAACAATGGGTTTTCTTTACATCAAAACTAGGTCTTTTCATTGAGACTAGGCCAAGATTACTCTTAAGAAATTTGAGCTAAAACTTAAGATCTTAAACTTTCGCTAGATAAATTGAAAAAAATCCTTACCTTTCTGAAAACTAATACCCAATTCTCTACATGGAATGTATAAATCATCTTCGGGATCATAATCAAAATGTGCTCGTACATGTAAGACACTATCGCGAGGAGGTGGCGGAATATTTCCACGTGGTTGTGCCGGTACAACGAGGAACGTTAATGTACCGGTCATACCCGCTAATAGATCACAGACTGCATTTACACTTTTACCACGTAACTCAACACCATTCACTTCCAATACTTCATCACCTTCACGTAATAAACCACTTTTATCAGCAGCACCACCACGTACAATACGTCCAATAACTACAGCTTCACCTTCATTTCGTACGGTCGCTCCTAAAGGTTCGTTACTTTTTTCAATTGTTACAATACGAATGTTACTATCACCATCTTGTTGATTCGTTTGTGTTGGTACTATTGATTTTAAGCTTGATTTTAGAGTGTTGGTACCGCCATCTTGTAATAGAGGACTATCAGATGCGATCACTTGTGCCACACCATCGTATGCAGATAATAATCCTTCCATTTCATATCCTGGAAGTTAAAATCAATAATGAAAATAATATTCAGAAGATAGTGGAGATATCTTTTCCAAAAAAGATTTTAAGCAAAACATCCGCGATTGAGTTCTGTAATCCACGAGTGAATTTACGAATTGCAATGATATTATTCATACAGGTATGAATAGTACGGATGACCCTCATTCATCAAAAATTTTAAAAAATGACTCAAACTGGGACATTTTTGTGCTTAAGGGACCGACCAACATAAATTATTCAAAAGGGGTCTGCATACTTCTGTCGTAAATCGGGCTAAGATGATAATTACCTGTAAGGATATCAGCTAATTCAGCTGCAGCATCTGAATTCCCGCAAGCACCTGCTAAGGCATCCAAACATTCACGTAACGCAGGTCCAGCGGGCTCAGGTATTCCTTGCCCAGGTCTTCGTACTGCTTGCACAGCATTATGGACAGTAACAGCGCGTCCAAATGCTGGACTTAACAATAATGATTGTACAGCTGCAGCACGTCCTTCCAAACCCGCAACCCCACTCCCTCCATGTTTTTTCAATTGCAATTGTAATCGTTGCAAACACGCTACTAATGTACCATAACTAATTGCTTCATGAACACGTATTGGCGGTTCTTCACTATCATCAGCACCCTCGTCACACGAACTGTACGCGTCATTATCATGCGCAGCCGATTGTGCACCACTCTCTAATGCTTGTAATTTACGAGAACCACGTAATGAATGCCGTAAAAATTCACTTTGTTGTGCTAAACGATCTTCTTCTTCTTTTCGTTTACGTAATTGTTCCTACAAAAAAAAAGTGTTATGGACCCAAAATAATCGGTCAAGTGTGTGTCGAACTAATGTGTAAAAGGTTTAGTTGAGGAATATGTATACTCAGGGTCGGACAGAGCCGAAAGGGCCCGAGTGGCTCCCCACAAGCCCAGGGTCCGTAATGGGATTATGGTAGATGGGATACTATCGGAAATAATGAAATATACAAATGATTAACTATCAACTATATATATTATTAGGTAATCAACTTAGCTAGCCAATCAACTTTTTTTTTAAGAGGGGAAGTTTCAGCTAAGCTGTCAATAATTCGGTCGTAAAAGCTGCTATTCTCGTCATCCTTGATAAGATCCGATTTTGTATTTAATCTAATCAACGAATCCAACAGTTCTTGTCCCAATAGAGTGCGAAGTCTCGTTTTAATACGTTTCAGCGCTGAAAATCGTCTCTCACAAGTCACTTGCGTGAACGAAATTGTGAGAATTACACAATATGTAACATATAAGGTGGTGTACGTGCTGATGTGCATGTTATATTGTGATAAAAATTTACATGTACATGGTATGCAACTTTGGCAGACGTCCGAACCGCTTCGGGAAAAACACATGGCGTCCTTTGCAGTCTGGTCTAAGACATCTTCATCGTCTTTTTCCCCACTTTGAGAATCTGAGTCATTCATGTCTTACTGCCTAGGTGGAACGTGCTCATCGCAAAGAGTTTTAGACAGTTCAAACATAAATAATTTTATGAATGCATCTCTTAAACAATGTCAAATGTCGTGTGTTATGATACACGTCAAAATCGGTTGATTCGTTCGAAAGTTATCTCAGTTCAGTAGTTTCCAAAACAAGTTTTAATTTTTCTGTTTCATTTCTAAGTATGTATGAACTATCTACTTTACATGTACGTCGCAAGAGTTGGGTCCTAGGCCGCGCGGGCTGGCAAACGCCACCTCGACTATATGGTCAGTCCGGCGCTGTGTATACTTATAATGAAGTTCGAACCATAGATGTTTCATGAGTCCGGTGGCACCATGGCTTAAGTGTCAACGAAATTTCCGAGGAACACTCCCGTCGTTATACTGTACCATAATTTAGAGCCATATCTAGGAATAACGAGGTAACAAACTTAACTCGTCCGTTAATGAGTGGAGCATGGGAAGGTATAACAGGCTACAAGAAAGTCACGTTAATACAGACGGCATCCTGGCTCATAGACAAAAAAATTCGACAACCCTAATCTTACGATTGGGAAGGCTAGACACTGCAAACTGAAAAGACATCTATCCCTCATGAGAAGAATAGAAAGCAGTTGAATGCATCTGGACTGTGGGGACCGCAAATCTCAAATGAGCGATGGGGAAATTTAAGGATTGGCAAAAAAGACCTAGAAAGGCTTACTTTCCAACTTTAGATCTCTGCACCATAACTAAGCTCTAAATAATCAGTTAAATGTGAGTCAAGCTCATTGGAAAAAAGATTCAGGTGGATTTTTGAAAAAAAAAACTATTTAATTACCTGAAATTTTCGAATACTTTCTAACTGTTCTCGCGTCGGTTGCTCTTGTAAACTATTATTATTTACAGCTTGCTGTTGTGCCGTTAATGGTGTTGGTATCGTTGTAGGTGATATTATGGTCGCACCAGCTGGTAATGTTGACACCGTTGTATTATTATGATAATTATTATTATTATTGTTATTATTATTATTAATTAATGATGTGGGTAGTTGTGATGTGGGTGCAACACTATTCGCCGCTGTACGCTGTGGTAATTGTGGTGGTTGAGCACGATTCACTAAACGTCCATCTTGTTCAATTCGTAAATGATCACGTGGTGGTGGTGCCGGTGGTTTTGGTGGTGGATAACGTGGTGGTGTTTTATTACGTGCCACAAAACTATCTGGTACATCAACAGCCATCTCACGATGTGGTCCATTATCAGTGACAACAACACCGTCTGCTAACATCATCACCATATCGTTTGTTGTGGACGATGGTGGTTGTTTTACCGGCTCATCGTCTAATACTAGTACGCTGCTACCGGATCGTCGGCGTACACCCCTAGAAAAAAATAATTACATTGTTAAAAATCAAAATGTCAAAATTGGGTCCAAATAATTTTTGGCATTCTAAAATACTACTTGGCATTCGAAAAACTCGAAATTTCAGTTCTCACAAACTGCGAAGAGCTAATGTTAAAAGGAGCGAATTGTGGTTCTATGAAAGTTTTTCTGGAGAAGAGAGTCCTTCGTCCAAAAATATTGGTGTTTCATAAAGGCGTGGAGAAAATTTAATGATTGATGTTTTGGTTGATTCAGTAAGTCGTCGTAAAATTAACACGTCGACTAAATTCTTTCATTTTCTTTCAATTCTTGTCAAAAATACAGGGCATTAGAAGATTCCTAAAATACTATATTTTTCACGTAGAAATCTCAAAGGGGCAAATTTATCTGAAACGAGGACCTAGTATTATGAATCATGATTATCTCAATATCAAACTTGCTCTTGAAAGTAATTAATTCACATTTATTTACCGTGCTTCAACTTATCCCGATTCCTCCCCTAATATCATTCATTACTCGAATAATTGCAGTGGGGAAGCTATAGTCGTTTTTCGTTGCCACTGGTCTTGACTCGTCTAGTTTCAAAATCCTAAAACTGAATCAGTCACTCGGAAGCATCTATTCTTTCAGAGGGCAGGTTGTACTCTAGGAAGGTACAGGTGCTAGGGACTCAAACTCCGTCCTTTTCCAACTAACTATTATAAATATCCGATTTAGTACTATTTTTTCCGCAATAATTTTACTCATATTTCACTATAAATATTGCTAGCACGGTCTTTAAAAAATACAGCAACAATATGTTTTTCCGAAAGAAACACCCAATTACTCACACCAGAGAACACCAGAGGTGAAACAATATTTGCGTCTCTTGACAAGAAAGCACCGAACAGAACATATCACATCAAAAGTGGTCGCACATGTTGCTAAAATTTAACTCAACAAACACAGAAGATAGTTTTTTAACACTCTATTTGAGATTGAACAATATTTTTTTTTAGAAAAGAAATTCCAAGCACTTGGTCATTTGTGTTAACTAAATATGCGCGCAACATATTTTTGTATTTATTTATTTTTGGTTAAATAACTTTTTGTAGCGAACATTCTCTTTCTTTTTCTCTCATTAGATATTCGTTAACATACATGTAGACATTCTTTCACATAAAAATGCATTAATTAAGCAGCCACTAGCCAGCCATCAACCATGTATGTAGTTTTATCATTTATGCAAGAAAATCAATTATAGTAAATCTATCACAGAGCTAATAAGTCTCTGAAATAATAAGGGTCTGTATCAAAACAAAATTTCTAATTATAATATACTTTAAAAATTTTGCTAAAAGCAATTATTTCAAAAATGTTTCAAAAAATACATTAAACCTTTGTTTAAAATCAATGGATGTAGAAAGCTTAACCAAGTTTGAAGTGACTTTTACAAAATACCCAACATTGGCAGAATTAAAAATTTATGTATACTCTAGACTCTAGACTGAATACATTTTTTTTCTGAATGTAATGACATTAATACGCTTCGTTGGCAGCTCGACAAAGTTAATATCATTTTAATTCGTGAGATTACGTGCGGGGAAAGATATACACACCTCGGTGAAAACGGCGTGTTCGATTTTCGGACCCCTTACAATAACTTTTCTGTATACTGGAAAGTTAATGTATATTCAATTTTATATCAATTTTTGTATATCTCTGAAATTTTTGTCCGTCTCCAAACATGATAAAGATGAAAAGACAAAAGTCTCTAAAAGTTTTAAAACTTTTTAACCGTTTTAACTTTTCTCCAACGGTTTAAACGATAGATTTTTGTTGGGAGATACATGGACTGATTTTGCCCATTCACCAACTCGAAATCATTCTATAACTATAAAAAACATATTCAAGAAATTTCAGCTTGTTATATGTACTTTTAGAACACTTCCGGTGGGATTACAACAAAGCGTACATTAGAGTGGTAGATAGTCTCAACGGCTTCACGTGAGAGATTTCATCATACCGCCGAAATTCTCGATAAATCGCATAACCGAATTTTCGACTATGAATAGCGCCGATCTGATAACATCTGGAAAAGGCATTTTAAAAGATATCCATTACCGTTTTTGAAACCCACTATTGTGTGTGGTTAACAGTGTTGCCAATGTGCGAGTAATTACCCGTTTTTCGGGTAATTTAAGATTTAACGGGTAATCCAGAAAGTAATTTGAATTATCGGGTAAAAGCGAGTAATTCGTTCATTTGAGAACACTAATTTGAAAAATTATATTTAGATTTGAATAAAAATAATTTTTTTAATCTCAATACAAATTATGCAGTTTTTATTGAGCCATTATTTTAAATTTCAAATTCAAATTCAGCTGCCTGCGCTGAAAAGGTTGCGCAACATAAACTTCGAGTCTGATTTGCATGGTCATTAAACCAATCAAATATTTAATTTTAAATTTGGCCCTTAAAATGGCTATTCCTAATTGGTTAAGCTTTTTTTTTTGTAACAAACTTTTTCGTCGGGTAAAATCAGGTAATTCTGTCTGAAGAAACGGATATTCTCGAGTTCACTCATCGGCAGCACTGGTGGTTAATCTGGTCTAATCTAATATCAATAAAGCTATTGATAACTAATGTACTATTGCTGGTATATTAGAGTAATAGAGTAATAGTAAATAGACTAATAGGTCCTTGGGCCTACCAAGAATTTTACACAGAGCGTTTATCATACTCGAGACATATTTCCCGTAGGTCAACTATCTTACAGGTACCTAAATAAGATACCTTCAGGCTCAGCCCTTAGCTAATTTCAGATATAGTAAATAAAATCAAATTGTTTATTTTTTGACCTCGCTCGCATTCCTTACACATTCAGTGGAAGTGAACAATCTATAAAAATTATAGTTTTACTACACTTTTTAAAGAATAAATGACAGGAAGGTACCAATTTTTTGTTTCCCTTATAAAGAAGTAAAAATATCTAAAAATTATAAGCAATATATATCGTTTTTGTTATCGTTCCATACATTGAATTACTTTTGCTTTGCTGTGTACATATATATATATATATTCCTTTTTTGTTATGTGAGGGTGAAATGTTCTGTCAACCATTACAAAACAAAAGAAACCGTTTTTAACATAGTTTTTTTTTTTTTTTTAAATTCCCATCATTCTTACAAGAACAAAAAGAAACACACCTGTTATTAGAGTTTGGATAGTTAATGTTTAAAAATGTATTTTTAATCTTTTTAATACCACATGAGTGACCTACAGATATTTTTATTCATACGACTTCTTACAACCACTGAAGATGGTGTATGTATATTGAATATCATCAATAAAAGTTACACTATGCATTAGACCCGAAGAAACTGTTGAAAATATTAATGTTTGCTTTTAGAATTTTTGGTTCTCAAAATACGTCAAAAAATTGTATACTCTAATGCCCAATTTTTTCATTGTTAGCTAAACCATACAAAAATTTTTTCAGATTATATCCATTAGAATATCTTAATATTGATTTTCTTCATCTACACTAACACATAAATTATTTTTATGTATGTTGAACGGATTTAACATAAACACAATTTGATGGATTTTGATAAAACTTTTTTAATGTTGATTGATTGATTTATATCGGGGTAAAAAAAAACTATTGCACTTCGACCTTATGGCCCATTGTGCTCCCCCTTCTACTTTAGTCTGACGAGATTCGCTTCTCCCATATGTTGGCAATAGCGTGGAGCTTGCTTATCAGGTCCTGCCGAAGGTTCATATATTCGGGGTGAGATGTACCGAATATCCTGTATCTGCTGTAACTCAGAGGTTCGCAGTCAAAGATTATATGGCTCCTTTTAATGTTACTGATGATTCCAGAAATGCTCTAGGCTAGATTTTGTTTAACCCCACTACTTGAACCGTCGCTAAAACCCATTGCCCTATCATACTCCAGCCGCCCGTATTGGGATCAAGGTAATGGGTTCGTATTGAGATCAAGGTTATGGGCTCCTATTGGTATGTGGGGCATAGTAACATGTAGGATAAGCAAAGTTACATCCTGTGCGAACGAGATTTAATAATTTGAATATTAACCTTTTTAGTATTTGTTTTTAATTTATTACATAACCTTTTTTTATACATTAAACCGATATTCTTACCCAGGCAACGCCAGATATTTTTGCTAGTTTATTTACATGTTTTCAGTGAAGATAACGTAAATAAATTATAGACTGGTATAAAAACCAGTGATATAAAGGCGTATAGGTCGTTGATAATGAAATTCCTAAGTGATTCATACACAAATATTTGAAAATAAGTAAGTAAACTATAGAGTAATTGTTCCAGGCCAGTGTTATACCAACTGAGCCAAAATAATGCTATAAAAAATAACAGTCCGGAACGGCAAAAGTCGTAGGTTCAATCTCTACCAAGATGTGTATGCATTTTCATATCAAGTATTGATGTCAAAAAGTTACCAATGTTCAAACATACTACTTACATGTCAAATTAAATAAACGACAGTCACCTCAGTAAGTATAACATAACCGTAAAGCAAACATACAGACAATAGTTGGATAGACGTTAAGTTTACAACAACAATTATATAGATATGTAAAATGTATACCGTCTGTTTTGGAATGCTTTGCTAATAGAGAATCAATGTTAAATATTATTTACTAGAAATAAAAATAGTGGGGGTACTCTGTAGTGTGTGTGTGTGTGCATACGTGATGAATAATAATATTATAAATTAAGTGGGCATCACTAAATCCCCACTCTTGAATGACATCAATCAAACATCATACCACAAGCAGTCAGATGTTTGTAAGTATGTGTATGCATGTATGGTTTTATAGTAAATATTTTATTTATTTATTTAACATTGATTCCCTATTAGAAATGCTTTTGAAAACAGACTGTATAGGATATTTATAAAAAAAATATACATTTTTACTATTTTAATAGTCTTTCACAAAAAACTAATTGTGATCTACTAGGTAATTAAACTGAATCACCTTGTACTTATAATCAAAACTTAATTATTTTATGATAAAGTTATGTGTATTTGTGTACGCACCTATTGCAGCCAATTAGAAACGACTATCCCATACATAAACACATACAATAATAATTAATACGTGCATTTTTACTAATGAGCATAAAAATTACATTTTTACCATTGAACATTACTAGAGTAGATAATAATTTTAATGAATTATTAGACTGTAACTGATTTTATTTTATTCAACACAACAACTTTTATTGCATAGAAATTACTTTGATTGTGTGTGTGTGTGTGTGTGTATTTTTTTTAAATGCCAAATTAACAGTGCACACGCTGTACACAGACAGGCACATTAAACATAAATATATTAATATGTACAAAGTGTAACAAAATTAATGGCCCATCACATGCAGTCCATATTTTAAAATACACCCAATCTAGAAATAATGTATAGTGTATCTATCGCTGCCTATCTGCAGTGACTATGATATGGTGTCTTTGTTACATATACATGTAGACACACTCACAGGACGGACGACGGACAATCATGACGATGTATACATGTACGAGTAAGATGCAACTATATATAAATGATAAATGATTGTAGTTAGAGAGTAATAAGTATAATAGTTATATGTTATACAATACTGATTTTAATGCAGTTTAAGTGTAACAAAGACACCATATCATATTTTAAAATACGGGCTGTATGTACCCGTATGTAATTTTGTTTACTGTCTGATGTTCCTACCAATCAAAATGGTGTAAAGTCAAAAGCAAAAAATTGAACTAGTTGAAACATGCTAAGTGATATTAAATTTAATATTAATATATATATATATATATATATATATATATATATATATATATATATATATATATATATATATATACTTGTATATATAAACTTGTATAAATATATATACTTAAAATGTGACTTTCCAAATCAAATATATTGCATATTTTACAGTCGACTTGTGCTGAATCCACTCGACTTTCGAAAAAATGTAGTACAAAAGTTGTAAACATACAAAAGTTGTAAATGAAGAATTTGAGGTAAAATTTCAAGATTTTGAAAAAATAAAGATTATGGAATTTATATCTCTTTTACAAATCTGTGAAATATTAGCCAAAAAATTGCAAACATATTTCATAAAGAGCAAAAGCCATTAAAAAATGAAATTACAATTTTACAGACTGATTTAATCTGTACCAGAAAAGCCAGAAAATTTGAAGACGTTTTTTTCGAAATACGTCAACCGAGAAAAATATCCCAAAATCACCACCAAATGTAACGAATATATTTATTCTTTTTTCGGATCTACATACCTGTGGGAATCGGCATTTTCATACTTAAAGTTAACAAAGGCTAAACCACGTTCTGTCCTGACTAATTCCCATACTGAAGACTCATAATATTATCTTTGTCAGGGTATACACCTAATTATGATTTCTTGTTAGAGACATGTAAACTCAGTCTTCCCATTAATGTTTAAGCAATAAAATAAATTCTAATTTTGTCTTTATCTGTAGCTAATTTAAATTAATTTTGACCCGTTAAATAATTTTTTTTACGTAAGTTTATACACATGGTGTATCAGCACGAAGGTCACTACCGCGCTATTGGTAGATTAGCAAAAAACAAGTCTAAAAATCTTATATCATTCTTCCATGATAAATTTTCCTAACCAAAAAAAAAATCACAAAAGTGAAATCTTACAATCAAATTATCAGCCATAATGTGCATTTTATAACAAGTTTTTTTTACAAATAATACAAGTCAATCACGGCCCATTTTTAAGATAAAAAGTAGATCTTATACACACAAGAATTGGTCATCCTTGCAAAATACAATAACAATGAATTACATTTCAAATTTTGCCCCAATTCCTAGAACATTTATTTGTATTTTATAAATACGTATTTCGACTACAATGTAGTCATCATCAGTATGAATTAGCTAATCGTAACTATCTCTGGTGAGACACGCACCAAATTAGCAACAAGCAACATATCTCTGAATCCGTATCCCAGAGATAGTTACGATTAGCTAATTCATACTGATGATGACTACATTGTAGTCGAAATACGTATTTTAAAATACAAATAAATGTTCTAGGAATTGGAGCAAAATTTGAAATGTAATTTCAAAAAACCTAGAGTTCTCTTTGGTTATTTTAATAATCTTTAATAACAATGAATATTCAAATACAATGTTAAATTTCGATTGAAAACACGAATGCCGATGATTACCAACTGACACATAGCCGATCGTTACTATTAAAACATGGCGGCCTATGGGGAGTGAAATTTCCGTTTTGTTCCCCATGTAAAATCATACTTGTACACTCTCTCTATAGATGTTTTCACATCAAAAGTATCAAATATCCCCATTTGTTTGAATTAAGATTGTACTGATAAATACAATTACGGAAGTCATAAAATGTTATATATATTTTTATGTACCAATTTTTTTTCAAAAAAAATTATTTTTTGTTTTGTACTTTTTCATAGAAATATTAAAAGAATGCAGCACGTTTTGTAAAAAAAAAACAGATAGGTATCACATTTTAAAAGTATTTCTATACCTATGTAAAGTGACCTACAGACGTCCCTGTTCAGTGTTCCATGTTATTTGAACGCAAAGCAGATGTAACCTTCAAAATGTTATTACTTTTGCATGTAAACATATTTGCCTATTGTATATGAAAGTGACTTGCAAAGTTATATCATCTAAACACTAGTGAGCTCCATTCGACAAGACAGAACGTACGAGGATCGACACACCTTTTCTTCGGCTAAAAAAGCTCGAAAATCATGTAAGGAAGGCGTTATTATCTAAAACACAATGTCTCAGGGAGCGGAGGGGCTGCTTGGAAGCTCATTTAGTGACCAAATTTTCGAAACGCGTTTTTCTGATAACCCCATTTTTATGAGCCTTGTACCTACAAAATAATTCAAAAACCATTTGATCAATCATTTTGAAAATGTGCAATCAATTTAGATAACATACTTGAGATAATTAATAAAAATATTTACGATAAAATTTAGATAACATAAATTTAGATAGCCTTAAAATTATTGAAAAAATAAACTCATTTTTTCACGTAGCATTTTTCGAAATGTCACTTCTCTTTGGATTTCCAACATTCATATACACAGCATTTGAATCTTAAAATACTAAAAGTTTTTGGCCCCGACGTGTCAGATCAATTCAACGGACCTGAGGTTATATGCCGTGGAACAAGTCAAGTGGGACCTTGACATTGAAAGATATGGGTGAATCATGAAACATTGAACACGAAATACTGAACACAGGTGTGATAAAAATCTATTGAAGTTTGATTAATTTGTTGCATCTTATATCCACTATTCAACAAAAACTTTAATGTAAGAAGGTGAAAGTTCTCACGTATTCTCCGAATCAATTAGTGTAAGATTTCCCGTAGTGGGTATTTAATATATTACTCGGCAAGTTTATATATAATGTGTTATAGGAATATCTGAGAACTTGTCAAGTAAAATATTCAATAGCTACTAAGAAAAATCTTGCAATGGCTTTGTTTTCACGCAGATAACAGTAATTTTATTTGAGAATATGCTAGAACTTGGTGGAATTTCGGAGAAAATGCGAGAAGCTGTAAATTTATGGACATATTAAAAATAACTTGTACGGTATAAATGAATAAATATTATTAGTCCACCGCAAGGACATAGTCAAGTAACATTGGACAATTCCCTCCTTGATTGTTATTATTATTATTATTATAATTATTA
Source organism: Nineta flava (assembly GCA_963920215.1). Taxonomy (NCBI): domain Eukaryota; kingdom Metazoa; phylum Arthropoda; class Insecta; order Neuroptera; family Chrysopidae; genus Nineta; species Nineta flava. The sequence goes on along the minus strand of OY986042.1, from coordinate 47,276,310 downwards.
ATATACAGACTGTGTTGGAATGCTTTTCCAATAAAGAATCAATGATAAATATTATTTATTACTGGCAGGCCGTCTGGTTACTGTGCGAAGTCAGTCAGTACACATGTAATGCGAATCATCTCATATGCGTATGGTAGTTTGTTTGTCATTTAAGAGTGTGTACTGACTCATTGACTGTGTGTATTGTGTATACTGACTCATTTAAGAGTGTGTACTCATTACATGTGTACTGACTGACTCCGCACAGTAACCAGACGGCCTGCCAGTAATAAATAATATTTAACTTTGATTCTCTATTGGAAAAGCACTCCAACACAGTCTGTATATATAATGTATATTAATGAAGAAACTTGGACTACTGAGTGCGAGGTCAATTTGAAGTTCATTGTTCAAAGTAACATTGATCGGGAACAAGAATATTGAATGTCTATAGGTCGCTTATAGATAACCGTTTGTATACTCCTCCACGAATCACTCTATACATTTATACACACATAATAATATAAGAAGACAAACTATGAACGAACGGACGACTCGCGGGCTTCTCTTCTTAACTTAATAACATTGAAAAAGGCAACGACCCTCGCGAGCGTTCTGAGCGTTCTTCACAGCTAACTAATAACATACTACTTGGAGTACTATAGACTCTTTACTTTGGTTTGTGTTTTTATGTTTGAAGTATTTATATTTGTAAATATTGTTGTTTTTTTTTTTAATATTATTCTTTTATACAACATAATAATGTTGGTATGACTAAAAATATCGCGCGTGTAGATTTTTGGACAACGTAGCGACTACAATGCGTGGCTGTTGATCTGTTAAGTAAAATCGATTCAAATATACATGAAAAGAAATCAAATTCTATCCTCAATATCTCGAGAATTATTGTAAAATTTCATTGAAGTTCATTAAAAAATTTCGCCTAGTCATGCGTAGACAAAATTAACTATTTTACCAGAAAGTTTCTAACCCTATTATAGAAAAAAAATTTTCAACAAAATTGATTTAATATTAAACGAGTGTATTAAATTAAACACATATTTTTCTTTTTGACTATAGTTTTGGAAATACAGTTCCTTGTTACAGACGTTTGAACAGAAATTGTGACGAAACTAATCAGTTTATGAAAAGAAAATTACTCACAAAAGTTGTTTATTTCTAAAAAAGGAACATTTATTGTCTTTAAATCTTTTACGGTTTCAAAGATTGATATTTTCTCCCCTGGTGGTAGAATGCAAGGCCCCATTTTGCCCATTCATTAACTTGAGATCTTATTTTATAGCTCTAGAAACACAAACACAAAATTTCAACTTAAAAGATCAAAAGTTATCTCTTTTCGTTTTTAAATTATCATGTCTACAGACAGACAGACAGATAGTTGGACCTGCGGAAATGGGCTAATTAATATTTTCGCGAATAATATTTTCAACCGTTACAAAATCGGGATTAATATACCCTGGTATATATATAATAATAACCTTGCATTTTCATTTTTAATTAATTATTCTAGTCAGATTTCAGGATCGCATATGTAAGGATTCCTTGATATATTGCAACTATTTGGTAGCAGAGCGTGGTTTCGAGATACTGCTCTGCTCTGCAATGTCCAACACTCTACGAATTTCCTGCAACTTATTCTTTTAATTTAATTTTAAAGTATACCAACACTCCCTCATTTTATTCGGAATCAACTGTAAATAAATGTAAATTTTTTTTTAACACCTACACAAAATCTTGTCCTATATATTGTTTATACAAATTCCTCTGTATAAACTCTCTCTTGCCCTGGTATACGGTTTATTATATTTTTTTATAAATATAAATCCCAATTAAATAAAATTTATTTACCTGAATTTCTGTATAAAATAACAATAAATATTATATAATCCAAAAATGTGGACGCGAAAAAAAAACTAACAAAAGTTAATTAATGAAATATACAAAAACTGTTTTTTCTAACAAAAATACTGTTTATTTATTTACGAAATATAAAAAACCGTTTTAAATAAATGTTGTTTCTGTATTTTTTTTTTGTCTACTATGAAATATGAATATTTGAAAATAAAAGAAGGAGGTGTGTATCATTTCTCGTAGCGGAGAGGAGTCTGCATAACTATGATATGCATATTAAAATTTTTTAAATATTATCATGATAAATTTATACACATATTAGTCTAGTATAGAACGGCGGTGCCATATACGAAAAGAAATTCGTTACGCAGGAGCTGCTTCAACTTAGCGAATTTCCTTAGAATACATAAATCACTTTCTAGCAGTTACAATTTTAGTCTGATCAAAATGAAATGTCGTATATGATTTTAGTATTTGCTAGACCAATTTTATTAATAAATGACATACGTCTAGAGGAAATGGGGGCTTAAAGAAAACACAAAATATAAAATATCTTAATACTAGAACAATCGAAAAATACGTAAGAGATAAAGATGTAGAAAATCATGTTTGCTACAATTCATCACCTTATCATTTTTGCTCAAACTCTAATGTGTACAGTGATATTAAGGAATTTATTTTTCAGTCTGAAACCGTCAATATTTCTGTAAATGTTAGTGTAACAGGGAAAATGATAAGAAATAAAATTGCAGTAAACCTTATTACCTACAACTTTACTTCTTATAAATTTTTCGATTTTTCGAATATTAAGGGAGATATGTCAAGTTTTGCGTTTCCCCCTCCCTCTAAACCCCCCTTTCCCCTTGTCCGATTTTACCCATTAACGAACTTGAACCTTTGAATCACAAAAGCGCCTCAAATACCAAATTTCATTCCAACCAGATTAAAATTCTGACCACTAGAGCGATTACATACATATATCTATATATATATATATATATATATATATATATATATATATATATATATATATATATATATATATATAAAATTTACAGATGGTGATTTTTGCCATCTACTAGAGACTAATAGCTCTATTTCCTTTCAGGAAATTCGATAAAAAAACCTGACCACATGCAATAGAGATCTGCTTCTATTTCAGATTAAACGAAATTTGCCTTCAAATACACATAATACAAGTTTTAGATGGGAAAAACTATTCAAATCGAGGTTTTTAAGTTATTTAAATTCAAATTAATATTTTTTTGATTTTTGACGACGAATTTATGTAGCACTTCGGTCTTAACAAGTCTCTGATTTAGGCCTAAAGAATTGTTGGACCTTCAATTAGAACAAATTCAAGGTATGTATGATTCTGAACAGAACAGATTGCATTTATTTAAGGAGCATTGCAGACCTCATCTGAAAATCATTGTAGATTGTGCGAAGAGATCGGGATAGCTTTTTTTGTAAAAACAAAGTCTTGTACATTTCCCGAATTTGACACTAGATTTGTATTTGGATTTGAAAAAATTTTCAAACTTTAAATTTTAAAACCTTGTATTTTTATAAACAGGTCTGAATGGATTTTGTCTTTTTGGAATTGACTAGTATTCGATACTCATGTACCATCTTATACAAGACTGTATAATTATTTATTATTTTATTACATTGGCGTTAGTAATAATAAATTTAAAGACCTCAACATACAACAAGTATATAATATTTATTATATTTAACAAATTTATTTATGTTTTTAATTATGATCGAAAAATATTGAAAGGCGATAATGACAGAAAGAACGTTCGTCAATTCTTGGATGTTCCAGCATGAAACCACTTTTCGACAGATTTTGCTCATTTTTTTTCACAGGCTAAAAATAACGTGTTTTAATAAATCCCAAAGTTTCAGAATTTTTGACCGTTTAGAACGCGAGATAATTAATAGCAAATTAATAATTACCTATCATTAGAAGCATGTAAAACACATTACCCGCCCAACTATTATCTGTTGTATTAAAAAAAATACTCGACAGAATTTAAAAAAAAAAACTAGGATAGTAAAGATAATTATTATTATATATATATATATATATATAACATATATACAAATTTTAGCGATAGTGATTTTTAACATCTAATAGGTAGGATCGATGGACATTTGAGGAAATTTTTACGAAATTCCAACATTGGTGCAAAAACAATTTCATTTTCATTTCATTTCATTTTCATTTTGATCACACTTAAATTATGACCACTAGAGAGTGATTTATGTATTCTAAGGAAATTTGCTAAGTTGACGCAGCTCCTGCGTAACGAATTTTTTTAAATTGTTTTTTGTAAACTAGCGTCTATTTATTTCCATTGTTAGTATGGTTGCCTTTCGGTTATATTATACCAACGGAAGCGACTAACGTTTACCTACTTTGACATTTAAGTAATATGTCTGAACATTGATAACATTTTTTTGACATCAAATGCTTGATATAAAAAATCATACACATCTAAGGATGGGGATCGAACCCACGACCTCTGGCATTCTAGACCAATGCTCTACCAACTGAGCAACTTTAGATGTTATGTATGTATAGCACTACCATAACATCTAAGGTAGCTCAGTTGGTATATATTATTAATTAGTAACAAGTAACATATCCTGCGACAATATAAGAGTGATTTTAATAAGAGTAAAATTAACAGGAACAAATGTGAATGAAGGAAATTTTAACAAGAGCAATTTCAATATAATTTAAAATTTATTATATTTTAAATCTAGTATATTTTAATCTACTTAATTTTCTATTTATTTTTATTCTTGTCTGTTGATCTCGACTTTATATCTATCTCTAATTGTCAAAGAGTGAAGTACGACTAGCTAATTTATACTGATGATGACTACATTGTAGTCGAAATACGTATTTATAATACAAAAAACTGATCTAGGTAAAGGGGACGAATTTGAAATTTTATTTCAAAAACCTAGAGTTCTCACTAATTATCATTCGATAATATATGCTTAATAGATACTCTGCAAAAGTCAAAGTATGCCCAACACTAATGTAGACCCTCAATTAATATTTAAGCATAGTAATTAGTATCGAATGGAAATTTCAAAGTAATGATTTTCAATTGAGATTCAAGAATATTATTGAAATTGTAATAATAGCACAGGGAAAGACCATTTTCAATATATAAAAAACTCTCTGTATTTGAATTATGAAGAAATGTTTACAATTGGATTAATGTTTTCTTTGAATTACTAAGATATGACGTCATCATTTAGTAATACAATCCATGATATTATTGTAAGGGTTTCTTAGAAAAGTATAATAGTTTTGCAGAAATCATGGCTGCATGCAGAGGAAATTTATGATTAGTGATCGATTACTTATCGATCAGTAATCATGAAACACTCAGCTGAATGCCAACTGTTTAGATTAGTTTGAAATTTTATTTTTCAATTTATGTCAAATAATTATTTTTTTCTAAATTTTGACAGTTCAAAACGTCAATTTTTTTAAATTTTAAATTTATTGGCAACTAATGTATTACCAAAATTTTGTCATTGCAGATCAAAATTTTGCCTGACTGTCGCCAGATTTTCCAAATTTTATCAAATTATGATCTCTGATTGAAATACGATAGATGATCGGATTTCAAAATCGATCACTAAAATGGCGTTCGATAGGTACTACTTATATGATTACTGATCGGAGATTTATAACATTCTGCCGAAAATAGTAGAAGATCACTAATACTGTAGATCGCTGAAAAATGAAGAACATACTAATTCAGAATCTTACTCATGACGCAGATCAATCTCACAGGGTGGCTTTTAGTTGTTTCTGTTTTCGAATGAAATTGTTAACACAACTGCTCATAGACAATATAACCTTAAATTACTCAAAATTAGCAATCACGTGACTTTTTCAAATTCAATAATGACTGTTTAATTTCAAAGATGACAACCTGTTTCTTTTTTTTCTTCGGTTTAATATGAAAAAATTCCTTTGTATAGAATCAATTGTCTGAAAGAATTTGGTTTCTTTCTTTTTGTGTAAGGGTTGGCTATTCAAAATACACCCTTAAAAATTACTAAAAGTCATTTGAAGCCGTCAAATAGGCGCCTATTAAATTATATGGACACTTGACATATACTCCAAAAGTATTAAGTTACGTTTGAGTGAAAGAATAGTTTATTAACACTTTAAGAACATTTATTTAAAAAAATTATTTATTATACATAAACAGACATGGATCTAGTGATTATTCTAGTCCTTGTAGACACCAAGGATCTTTATGTCTGCTTGCCCTTGAATCATTTGTCTGTCATTTATTCTGACGAAAACCATACTTGGCTTTCGTTCAATTATTTAAGATGTTGAAAATTACAAAAATAAACTAATTACAAAATTTGACCCAATGGTATGCCTTAGATTTTTATACAGTTTTAGTCATATAATTAATTATAGATACATATTCGGCTGAGAAAGGTAATTTTGGTTATCAAAGCACTAATTTGAATGTTATTGCCAAATATCTGATCCAGATTACAAATCGATTCAATTCAGATTGCTTGAGTACGCAAAAATGTATTCTATTTAAGCTGTATACCGGGATTTTTTCTGGATTTAGAATTAATCCTACCCCCCCCCCCCCACGCACATATTACTACAGAGTTGTCCAGTGAAAGGGAAGCGAACTTTATTAGCAATCAGAATTGCTTCTCGATTACGCGAATATTCTAATTCTGCCTAATTCAATGATTTCCTATTACTCGTTTTTCCAACTCAGAAAAGGATAACTCAAACCAAAATTGATCACTAATTTTAAGGACGTGTTTTTAAGGAAAAAAACTTAATTCTTAAAATAAATCTGTATAATTCGTTTAATTCTTACACACTGATAGAAATTTCTATAGCGAAATTGCGAAAGGAAAGCTACTATCTCTAGATCTAATGAGTAATATAATATTTACCTCTAAATAAAACCAGGAAGTTTGAGATTAGGTCGGTGAACACTATATCTTATTTTTTGGTTCATTAGGTTTATAAAACAACTTATAAAAAATTTAAACTTCCATTTACAAGACGCAACTTTGACGGATCGAAAAGTTTTACAGTAGTGTTTTGTAGGAAATTTTATATTCGATACAGTTTTTTCTAAATTTTAAAACATTTCGAGTTATTATTGAAAAACTCAAGCATTTGATGTCAAAGAATATTTCCTGTACCTTGTGTTATACTTTATCTCCCTTCCACGGGGCACCAGCAATCCCATGCTTAACAATATCTTTTTATACCCGGTATATATGAAATATTTCCTTTAAAAGACCCTTAAACTCGGCCTTGCGCACTTCCGTGCTCTAGATATATTGAGTTTAGTTCCGACTTTGTAACGGCAGTTTGTCTATCAACACGATAACTCAAAAACGAAAAGAGATAACGAGATGAAATTTTGTGTCTGTGGTGTAGGCAAAAAAGTAAGATCAAGTTCGTGAATGGGCAAAAACGGGCAATGCTTATGCAAAATGAGCAAAACTGCCTATCTTTAAAACCGTAAGAGATAGAACAAAAATTTAAAGACAAAAAAATGTTCCTTTTTTAAAATAAACAACTTTTGTTAGAAACTTTTTTTCATAAATTTAGTATATACCGGGTATTTAAGCAATTAACACTTAGTTGTTATACATTTTCACTTCTTACACATGCGTTTCTGTTAAAAATTTGTGGAAATCTTTTTTCTGTTCGGTCGGCCTTCTTTGCTTGGTTTAATTCTGAATGTGATTTTTTTTTAATTTGCAAAAATTTTTAAATGCGATAAAAACCAAAACCAATGAATATTTAATTAGTAAATAAATAAATTTTGTTAAAAATAAGACTTCGTATGCTTGTTTGTACGTGCTAATTTTAATTATTTATGATAAATATTCAAGGTAAAATTTATATATTATTGGAATTTTAATGGATTTGTTAAAGCGTAACATAAAAATTTTTAATATATCCAACAAAGATTATTATTATAATATATGGGTACAAAAAAAAAAAAAAAACAACAACACAAACCAAATCTTATTTACGTATTCAAAATGAGTTTCTAAAAAGTAAAAAAAAAAACACGTAAAAATATTTTTAAGCAAACGGCGGAGATTCAGGAGAATATTTTATTTACCTACCTGTTGTGAGAGAGTAAAAGGTAGAGACTTTTTTTATTATTGAATAATACAAACATTTTTAAAAGTCATTTCAAAAATATTTTAGTTTAAAAAAACTTTCAATTCTTTTTAAAGGCAGAGAAGCCTTTCTGATTAGTGATTTGTATAATATACCGTGTGTGTTGGAAAGCTTTTCCAATAGAGAACCAATGTTAAATATTATTTATTACTGGCTGTCCGTGTGGTTAATGTATGTAGTCAGTCAGTACACATGTAATGAGAGTGAGTTAAATATGTTCATTGAATTCTTAACTTTAGTATGTGCATCACAAAAATGACAAACAAACAACCATACACATACAGTATACCTATAGACTATCCAGATGTTTGCATGTACTATGTATGAGATGACGCTCATTACATGTGTACTGACTGACTTCATACAGTAACCACACGGCCAGCTAGTGATAAATAATATTTAACATTGATTCTCTATTGGAAAAGCTGTCCAACACACACGGTATACCCGGTATATAATATTTAGCAGGATATAAGTTTAGTTAGTTCCGTTTTTGTAACAATTGAAAATATTCATCGTAGAAAAAAAAATTTGATATAGGTGTTCATAAAAGAATCTACTTAGTCCATTTCTGCTAAGTTGTCCGTCCGTCCGTAAACACGATAACTCAAAAACAAAAAATTCAGCGATCTGAAATTTTGTATGTGTGTTTTAGAGCTAAAAAGTAAAGTCAAGTTCATGATTGGACAAAATGAGACCGTGCTTCCCCCACCAGGGGAGAAACTATCTATCTTTGAAACCGTTAAATATTTGGAGAACAAAGGACAAAATTGGACTATTTTTGAGAGATAGAACAAAAATTTGAAGACAAAAAATGCTCCTATTTTAAATATAAACAACGTTTGTAAGAAACTTTTTTCATAAATTCAGTATATACTGGGTATTTAAGCAATTAACTCAGTTGTTGTTTTCACTTGTCTTTTTTTAAACTTCGTTATCTTAAAAGTACGAAACAAAATGAACTATTGAAATATATAATTGGGAAGTATTGTAGCTTTCTTAATCGTAATATTGGGTGAAATTCGATCCAATACATCTTTTAAGGAATATACTGTAATTATGGGCGATTTTTCTCAATTTATCAACAGTAATGTCGGTTAATTCGTCTATATTAAACCGTAGCTCTATTTTACCCAACTTAAATATACAGCTTTCTGATACTGTCTGAAAATTTCGGGATATTTTCGGACATTTTAGTAAAATTCCATTAATATTTCATTCAATTCCACTAACAACTCCATTCACACTTTAATTGCGGTTTCCAAAGATTGTGATTCGGTAAATTCGTATGCAATTTTTTCGTATGCAGAGTTTTGGGTTTCAAAAACGGTTTGGGATATCCATTGAACTGACCATCTACGACGTTCTGATCTGTAGGGCTATTTCTCAGTAGAAAATTTTGTAAATGTGGTGCAACGAAATCTTCGATGGTGTCATAGAAATATTCGTATCACGAAAAAAAACCACCAAATGACATCAATGAGACAATTTTTTGCTTTGTTATAAACTATATAACAAAAGGTACACCCCATCCCCCCACAATTGTTTTAAAAGTACATCTTGTACCATGTTTTGTCAGAAAATGCAACTTCATTTCCTCGGGGGATGCACGGTCCAATTTTGGGCATTCATAAACTTGGCCTTACTTTTTAATTCTAGAGCACACACACAAACAATATTTCAGGTCGTCATCTCTTTTCATTTTTGAGTTATCGTGTCTACAGATAGACAGACGGACAGTCGTTAGAAAGTCGAAACTTAAGTTAGCATTGCATGTAATGGGGTATAATTCGCAGAAGGTGAGTCTATAATCAAAATTTCTGAGTGCTGAAATATTCCTGGATTGCTGAAGTTTTTCTATTACTCGTTTTTCCAATTCTTCTAACTAAAAACAAAATTGATTACTAATTTTAGGGACGTGTTTTTTAAGGATAAAAATTCGTTACGGAGGAGCTGCGTCAACTTAACGAATTTCCTTAGAATACATAAATCACTCTCTTATAGTCTAGGTCACTTTGGTACGAGATCAATAGCTCTATTTCCTTTCAGGAAATTCGCTAAAAACTTAATTCTTGAAGTAAACCTGTATAATTCGTTCAATTCTTACATCCTGCTAATGATTTCTATAGAGCAAATTTCAAAATATATTTCGTTGTAAAACCTCCTGTATTTTAAAGGTCTCTTTCTGAAAACCTCATTAAGAATTACATTTTTGTTCAAAATTTTAAAGCTATTCTTATTTTATTATTTTTATTATTATTTTAGTAAAATAGAATTAATTTTGCTTTTCTGGAAATTTTCAATTAATTTCAAAATTTTGCGCTACGATTTGGTTCAAATTAAATTAGATGTACTTACTACATTAAACTAGCAACAAAAAACAAACTATTAAAAATGATCTTCACGGTCGCATAATGAACAAAAAAAAATATTTCCTCTGTTGAAAAAAAGAATTCATGGTCATACATTTAAGTTCCCATAACATTTAGTGCGGAGAGGTTATCACTAAATTAGGTAATTTATTTTTTTTTTTAAATTCTTAGTATTTAGAAAAACAAAAATACTTATATCGCTATTAACTCGAAAGTTTATTGTTTTATCTAGTCAAAATCTTGGGGAGATTTTTACAAGAAGCTATTTAATGTTATCTTTCATACCAATTTTTGTGATCAGAATATTTTAAAACTAAACAAGAGCGGTTGGACTCAAAAGGACCTCTGGAATACAAGCATAGACAATGTTCATCAAATGTTTAAAGCTTTTAAAAACAAATTTTTAACATTTTTAAATCATTCATTTCATTTTCCCGAAATGGTCGTTGGTTTTCCCTCAAACGAATTCATTTTTACCCAAAAAAATATAATTTATTCAATATATTTATCATAACTTTTTGAATCGTATTACTGTAAAAGCGATTTTTTTTATCCAAATATTGATAGGGCTAAGTAACTAAATAAATTGGATAAAATCCAAATTTTTCAATCTGAGCGGTGCGAAGAATAATTAGACTTTAGAGAAAACCAGCCATAAGTCATTGTTTTCCAATCCGTTTTGGTGAACTTTAAAGAACTAAAGCTCGAACCATATTTTTACAACACTATTTTCACAAAAATGGCAAAGCAGAGGAACGAAAAAAATATATATGCGTAGATAACTGCGTTCGCAGCTTGTCAACTTTCATTTAATACTTATGCCAAAAAAAAACTTCAAGGCGTATTGCATCTTGGTTCAAAACCGTTCCAGAAAAACACACGAGTATTTAAAAATTTCTCACAATATTTCCAATACTACAAAAAATTTATATAAAAAATCTCCCATATATTTTATGTAACTATTACGATCAAAAATGGTGTACATTTATAAAAGTTTTCAAGTCGATTTATATCAAAACCATTCTATTTTCGAAAAAAATATTTCATATAAAAGTTGTTCATTATAAAAGTATTCAAAACTTTTCTTCTAAACATTTTTTCCGCAACCTTATGAAGACGGTACAAATTAGCTTGTAAACTTTTCTACCACTGACGGGATGAAAGTCAGTGTTTTGAACGCAATAGCACAAGTATTTTATTTTATCAAAATCATTTCTATAGATACATCTCTCATATTCTCCACAATATTTTACACACTTGCCCACACAATAATTTACACTTTTTCAAAAACAGAAACTCACTTTATTTCAACAATCAAAAAATTCCGTACATCCAAAAGTAATAAATGCGATTGACTATTACTCCACATTTTGCTCCCACACATAGGACTCACACTGGACTCATGTGTAACTAACTGCAATACTTACTCAAAACTAAATCAAATAAATAAATAAACATAATAATAAAAATAAATAGAAATAAATGCATACCAATAAAGTATCCTCATTATTGTAATTTTTCTCTAACAATAACTACAAAAAAATTTACAAACACAACAACAACAATACACAAAAAGTATCCAACATCCGGCCGATTTTAAATTGAAAACAGCCGCACCTGATTTGTCGATTATTGACAAACAGTAAACACACATGCACAATAACACAATAAAAAAAATAAAAAACAAATGTCCTTCACATCCAGAAAAACAACAAAAAATCCGTGAATTGCACAAGGCACGCGGATTGTGTATAGAAGACAAACACAGGCTCGTTTCAAAATATTTTCAAGGAGTTTGTTTTTCGTACGTCTCTAACCATCGTCATCTTCAACAACAACAACAGCAGTAGTAACCGCATAGTATTCTTCTTCCATGATCACATACATCCACACTTCTTGCAGACTTTATAAGAATAATAATATGAAATAGCTTAGGTCTTCTTCGTAGCTATATAATGTTCACTGTTGTGTGTACGTACACCTTGGTAAACTAACTCCACTTGTTGACTGAAGTTATGCGATGAAGGTGTACGGCAACTACGTACGCTTCATAACTTTTGTAGAAAGAGTGTGTGTATCCGATAAGTTTGTGTGTATGAAATAAATGTTTGTGCATTTCATATAGTAGAGAGTTGTTGTGGCTCGTTTTCAAAATATAGTATTAATACTACATGGATTTAGTACAGGTGCTAAATGGAATTTAGTAGAATGTTTTTAAGGATGTTTGGGAGGTACAGGGAGCAAAGTACTGAATATTAAAAATTCGTGAATATCTACGTTCTGTAATTTAATAAAAAGTATCTATACTAAAAGAAATATATAGATATATATATATATATATATATATATAGATTTAAAATATAAAACCTATTTTGACAAAATGGAAACCCGACTTCAAAAATCAAATATTCTATAACAAAAAAATGCACTAAAAAGTAAAAAAATAATTGCATATTCTTGTGCCAATTTTAGTTGACCTAAGCAAAATTTTTTAAATATATATGTACAATTATTGTTATTTTTGGAGTCGGTGTCAGCATAGAGAAATTCACATAATTGTACATATATATTTAAAAAATTGTGGTTAGGTGAACTAAAATTGGCACAAGAATATGCAATTATTTTTTTACTTTTTTTTTTCATTTTTTGTTATAGAATATTTGATTTTTGAAGTCGGGTTTCCATTTTGTCAAAATTGGTTTTATTTATCGCTTTTTAGTGACTTTGAAGTTCTATAACTTATTTTATTTGTCTAAATATGGGTAGACCAACTAAACGACCTACTAACTTTTGGTGCATTTCTTTATAACACATTTTTTTTTATCCGTTGTTTTTTTTTTTTTTTTTAATTTGTAGTGCATTTTTTCATAACAGATTTTCAGTTTTTTTACATGCATTTTGTAAAAAAAAATTTAAATAGGTGTTCATTAAAAGACCTAATTAGTCCATTTCCGCAAAGTTTTCCGTCCGTCTGTCCGCCCGTAAACACGATAACTCAAAAACGTAAAGAGACAATGGGCTGAAATTATGTGTGTTCTAGAGCTAAAAAGAAAAGTAAAGTTCGTGAATGGACAAATTGGACCATGTTTGGGCAAAATGAGCAAAAATGTCCTTCTTTGAAACCGTAAGAGATAGAAGAAAACTTATTTTCATAAATTCAGTATATACCGGGTATTTAAGCAATTAACTCAGTTAGTTGTTATTTTCACTTGTTTAATAGTAATTAAATAAATTTAATATATTGAGTGATCTCCATAATCGAACACAATTAAAATTACAATTTTTTCAAATTGCAATTACTTTCAAAAGGCTTAGTAAATTGTTTTGAAATTTTCACAGTAGTAGCATTATGTTAGGAAAACTCTACAAAATTTTTGTTCGTCTTGTAGCAATTTTATATACTTCCCTAACATCCTTAAACTGTTGTGGATTTCAAAATAATTTCAAAATAATTAAATACTACGATTTAAAACAGGCGCTGAAAAGTATTGAATTTGTAAATTGACGTACTCGTAAATGTTTTGTGTATATAAATGGATTTGACGTATACGTATGTAAATATAAGTTAGTTTGTAGTGATCAGCAGACTTAAGGTAGCCCCCATCCACGGATAAATTTACGGTTAATTGGTAATAGTTTTTATGGTTACCAATACGTAGAACATTGTTATTGACAACAGTGAAAGTAAAAAGCTTCTTACCTAGTTAAAATTTAAATAATTATGTTTTTAAAATTCAACATTTAACACGTAACGTTATGCGGAACATATATTTCATCGTAGCTAATAATAATATTTGACGGTGAACGGTAAACAATATTACTCATCAAATTGGAACATTAACGTTTGAAATTAATATTTTTATCGAAAACACAGCTCAGTAGCTCTTTTGGTTCAAAAGTTACAGAGGGGTCATTTTTGACGAAATATTTCCTGTAGTGTATAGTTAACTGAAGTACGTATGGTAACGACCCTTTAAACATTGTCCATACGCTCTATGATGAGTATTTTTGTGCTCTATGATGAGGATTTTTGTGTTTTACAGTTTTGTTCGGGTTTTATAATTTTTGTGGATGCTTTGAGCATGCTCAATAGCTCTATTGATAAAATCAAAGTACCGCTACGAAAAACTATTTGAATGAATGAACTGTGGCTCGATTCATAATCGATTCATCTCAAATAATATAAATGTATTGTTAGTATTCAATTTTGGGGCCACAAAACTCTATTCGAAATCATTCAGCGCCTAGACTATACACTTAAATATTCATTCTCGACTACGATTTCACGACTAAAAGCGACTTAATTCATTTATCCAGAGGTAAAAAAAACGTTCAAGGGATTGAGGTTATGTAAAATATTTCGTTCGGACTGAATGGCGGTTTTCAGAAATAATATTCTAAAACATTGTTTCAAAGTAGGTTATTTGCATAATAGCATTTAATTAGGATTGCACATTTGAGATCCAATGGCTTTTAGTTTTAATACTTAAATCTAAAATACTTAAAATTATATCTTTGTGCACGGGTAGTGCATAAAGTTCGGGTATAATTCACTTCTATAAGGCACATGTTAAATAAATTACATGTTAAATAAATTGGCAGGAAAATCTTTTTCATTATCAGCATTTATTGCGAATTGGGAAAAACCAGAAAGTAAAGTAAAAAAATGCTTAAAATGCTGTTTCTCTAGGCCGAATTTGTTACTAATTTAGCCAGATATTTTTGGTCTGTACATATTTAAAACAATAGAATCACACTGCCTCCGCTATCTAGTTTGGTATCTACGTCAGGGATATTACGAATATTGACAGCCGCATCCGCAATCAAGGAACTACCGCATTTATTTTAGCATCCGCATTCGCATCACCAATAAGCAATGCTTTTTTCGAAGTTTTTGCGTATGCGTATGTTGCTTGTTTTGTTTAGCATTTCTGATTGTAAATAAATCAAAACTTGTTTAGACGTGTTATTATATGGATGTTTTTATAGGTTTATTTCAACAATTTACATTATTTTTTGAGTGTTTCGCCATTATTGTTTGAGTGTTTCGCCGAATAATTTATTGACAAATGAATCAGCAATGCCACCACCGACGCAAAGTGTGATTTAGTCTTATTTTAACCTAGATGAGCATGTTCGAGATAAATCTTAGTGTAAAATATGCAATAAAACATACTCCCAAAAGCCGTACATCCATGTCATTCAGGAATAATCTAAAATGGATGCATCTGGAGCAGTTTAGCCTATTTAACGCGAAATTCATTTATGAACCTCCGCGAAACAGGAGGGAATCTGAAAAAGCAGCGGCATTGCTTTATATTAAATATAATGCACCAAATTTTAAATTTTCATACTATAAATTTGATTATAATATAAAGATTATTAAAAATTATTACCATCCTTTGCTTTTATTCATGTGCCTCCGCGGATATCAAAAATTTCGCATTCGCAACATCTCTGATCTATGTTCACGTAATATATGTGCGTTAAGTTTATAATTAATTTTTGAATTCAAATATCTCAAGAACTGAAAGACTTAAAACATTTAACATTTATACCAACGGTGAATGCAAAATTAAGTTTTCGTAGAAATAATCAAATTACGGAAAAAGGCACCATACTATAAACATTTTTCAGTTTTCTATTGACTTGCAGCAGGGAGTTCCCGGTTTACACATATCAACATATAGGTATCAATAGCCAGCATAAAGTAGCCGTCTTCGAGAAAATTTAAAAAAATCTTCACTTTCAGTGCGTCGATTTCGACCAAAAGTTTACTATGAATTTAGAATGTTCTATCGATTTTCGTATTCGAGATTATGTTCAAAAATGTCCACT
This sequence comes from Nineta flava, assembly GCA_963920215.1. Lineage (NCBI taxonomy): Eukaryota > Metazoa > Arthropoda > Insecta > Neuroptera > Chrysopidae > Nineta > Nineta flava. Next base: position 47,260,017 of record OY986042.1, on the reverse strand, counting down.
TGCATACCAATGCCCAAAAATGTTTTTGAAAGCCTTATTTTGGTCTGTATTGTACAGAGATAAAAAGTTAGATAACTAACTATAGGGATACTCTCTGGTGAATAAACTAAAAACTAGAGCTAGTAGGTCTTTGTTTCCTGCCCCAACCGCTACTCGATACCCTTCGACTTACAAGTTTCACTATTTCCTCTGGTATCCCTGTCAGATACCAATAGTAACAGCCAAAAGTGGAATTCTTCTACAGGATAAAAAAATCACTTCTTAAGGTATTTCCAAACTATATCAGCTGATCGGGTACCCACGCGAAAAGAACTATATAAAAAATTATATGTGAAAAAAAATATGTTGGTACTCCTGCGCGTTGTTGAAAAAGCTGTCCGTTGTTGTCAGTGTTCCCATTCGTCACATAACATATCATACATATACTAGTCATCATACATATACTAGTATATATATAATTTAAAACGACTTTCAAACAGCGCGCCGGTACTCATGATGCCAACTGAGGAAAATAAAATTCTGCTTCGGGCATGCAAAAAATGCACTTTTTTACGCATATTTTATCAAAAAACTGAACAACCCGATGGTGATTCTCCCAAAGTTTTAAGGAAAAATATTTCTAATGAATTGAGGAAAGTATGTGTCGAATTTCAGAACAACCGTGACTATATTGATAGAGTTCGAAGGAAAAACAGTCGGAATCGAGTATTTTATTTCACCATGTTTATGAAGATGCATGTTAAATTTCCCCCACTTACATAACAATTTTCTCAAAAACGCCATAGGGATAAATTCTCAAAAAATGCACCTGGTTTCTGAGGATTCATTTTACTAATAGTGTGAATTTCGTGAAGTTCTTGACAACCTAAAAATAGTTTGGAAATATCTTAAATGTGCATTAGGTACTATCGACTGAAAAAGTGGCATTTTTTTCCGAATTATTGCAATGGATTAGTGCTGAATTAATTTGGTTTTCTAAACCCAGATAAATAGTAAAATTTTGAAAATAAAACGTTATTTAAGGAGATTTGATAATACAATCGACTGCAAAGTTATATAATTGATTTGTACCTTTATTCGGTTATCGGGAAAATGTTTCAAATAAAAGTTGTTAGTATAGTTATAATGAGCGACTTTTAACCGAAGAATTTTTTCGAAAGCCGAATAAAAAAGAGACGAATGAATTGTAAATTTTGGAAAAATTAACTATAAATATGAAGTTGTTGTATACCGGTTCATAATAACGGTTATATGGATCTACTTATATGAAATATACTTTAATTTTCTGAGCGTATCATAATATTTTAAAGAGCTTAAACCTGTACCGTGATTTTATGTACAAGGTAACAATCGTTTGTCGTATACAATTATTTTTAAAAGAGTAGAAAAAATATAAAATAAAACAAAATACCAAATACCATATCTTGTTAACTGTACTCCTCATACAAGCATTACATGTTAAATAAAGACAACAATATTGTTTAAACAATGGAAGATGATTCAATTTATTTTGAACGATTCATATTTTTAACCCGACTTCAAAAAAGGAGGATGGTTCTCAATTCGTCTGTATTTTTTTTTTTTTTTTTTTTTTTTTTTTTTTTTTTTTTTATGTTTGTTACCTCAGAACTCCGGCATTTATGAACCGATTTTGAATTTTTTTTTTTTGTTTTAAAGGGTTTGATTCCCGATTGGTCCCATTGTCACCAAATCGCATTCTAATGAGGGGATCTCCGGAAAATCGAGGAAAATCCTCATTTTATATGTGATAACCGATTTCTGCGAAATTTTTTTTTTTTTTTGAAAAAGTATACTCATTCATAATGGGAAAATAAGAAAATTTTTTTAAAAACCGACTTCAAAAAAAATTTTTCCTTAAAAAAAAAACCGACCCCAAAAAAAAAAAATTTTACAAAAAAAAAACCAAATTCCTTGTAAAGAAAACTGAAAATCTGATATAAAAAAATGCATTAAAAATTTAAAAAAAAAAAAAAAACGGGTAAAAAAAAAGTGTTATAAAAAAATTCACTAAAAATTAGTTGGTCGTTTAGTAGGTCTACCCATATTTAGACAATTAAAATCAGTTATAGAACTTCAAAGTCACTAAAAAGCGAGAAATAAAACTTATTTTGACAAAATGGAAACCCGACTTAACAAAAGAAGCACTAAAAAGTAAAAAAATAATTGCATATTCTTGTGCCATTTTAGTTCACCAAAGCAAAAATTTTTAAATATATATGTACAATTAATGTTATTTTTGGAGGCGGTGTCCAAAAGTTATGTGAATTTCTCTATGTTGACACCGCCTCCAAAAATCACAATAATTGTACATATATATTTAAAAATTTTTGCTTTGGTGAACTAAAATTGGCACAAGAATATGCAATTATTTTTTTACTTTTTAGTGCTTCTTTTGTTAAGTCGGGTTTCCATTTTGTCAAAATAAGTTTTATATTATTATTATAAGCTAAAAAATCGTGTACTAAATACTTTGCGATTTATGATTTATTAAAAAAAAAATTTTTTTTTTCGTAAAAAAAAAACATGTCTGGTTCTTGGAAAAAATGATTAAATACATTTTTTGATATTCTTAGTATTTTCTGTTTTTTCTTTTTGAATAGCAAAACATTCGTGAAATTATATAAAAATTTCAAAGTTCAAAATTGGATCTAGCACAAATGTTTATCCGGGTGCTACTGATGAATTTAATGCGTCATACATTATATGGAGTCACTATTTTATGATGGTTTTTGATTATTAATAGCTATAAGAGCGATTTGCTTCAGCTAAGGGTTCATTCATAAAATACGTCACGCAAAATTCACGCTTTTTTTTACTCGTCCTCCCCCTTTCGTCACGCTACGTCACATTTTAGCCAACTATTTAATAATACGTCACAAAACCTGAACTTCCCTCTTCTAAACGAAAGTTTATTTTTAGGATTTTATGGTTTTTAGTATCAGACAAAAATTGTTAATAAAAAATTATTTTTATTCTTCGGCGATTTTTAGTACTTTTCATGACGACTTAGGCTATTTTGACCAGTAATTTTATGGTGATTAATTGAATAATTACATATAAAACTTTTTCATGCGTACCGCGAATAAAAAAAATCTAAAGTTTTTAAACAAGGTTAGATGAGGTTAGGTTGTAGCGGCTGTCCTTCACAAGCATAGCCGGTTACTCCGTTCTTGTCCATACGTTCGTTCTTGTCAATACTTGTCCATACAGTTTAGTCAATTCACGGCCCCTTTTTTTTTAATAATTGGAAAACTGCCGATGTCGGGATTCGAACCCATAACTTCCCAGTCCCAAGTAGAGCGCCTTAACAAGCGCGACTACTCGGCCGCGCTTAGGAATAAAATTGATATAGGAATTTCAAGCATCGCGTCACATCACGTTTGGTCGGACCCCGTCTTTCTCTTTGTCCCATATCGTCAAGTATGGCAATTGCCGCTCCTCTCATATAATTTTAGTATTGCGGCAAGATAAGATTGTCCTCTGCATTGTTTCGCTTAAAAATATTGCCCATTCTTGTCTCAAATATCAGAGTAAAAATTATTCTCGTTCTCAAACAAACAAATCTCGCCTTTCATGTCAAATGAAACGACATTTTAAACTCCACTCAAAAAATTTATACGGTTGAAATCAGAGCCCTTTGAATACAACAATCGTATTACTAACGAATATAAAATCACGATTGTTATGTCAATTTTTGCATTCTTCACATTAATGACTCAGGTAAAAACGCAGTGGGTAATAAAATAGCAAACCTTTTTAGATAATAATTAAAACCACGCCCCTTATATTCGAAACCGTTAATTTTATTATCCACTCATTATACGGTAAACCATTCAGTTTGAACAGATTTTTTTAGATTTCCGTGTCAATAATGGCAAAACGTAACACTTATGGAATCAAAAATTGTCTAAAACTATTCAACGTAAATAATTTGAAGTTTACCACAGAGATAGAATCCAATATGGCCCAATTATAGGTGAAATGTACACAAAATTGAATTTTGATTTTGGTAGTTTTCAGGGGGTAAATTGGGATACGGGAAAAAATTCATGGGTATCGTGTAAGGTGTCAAATTAAAGCTTATTAGAGGAAGAATTCAATAAAATATATGCTTTATTTTTTGTTCATTTATTTTAACAATTTCAGGAAACACCGCCTAAAAATTGCTATCACCGAAAGGGTCGTTTTGAAAAATCTGAATAAAAAATCAAGAATATTGAGAAAAGGGTGTAGATTGAACCAAAATTATCAGTAGGACGATCCATTTTTTATTACAAATTTTTAAGTTTTCACACTTATACACAAAGCATTAATGAGTTGCGGATTGCCAATTTCAACAAAAGGTTTAATGTTCATTTTATACTAGGCAATAGGGAATATGCATGAAAATTTTTTTTCACATTTATTTTCAGAATATGAAAATACTGTTAATACTGTAATGATATTTAAAAACGAAATTAAAATCCGACAAATATCAAGAAAGCTATAAGCTTTTAAAGATTATTATCTGTCTCTTTCTTGCAAAAATACTAAAAACGGAGTTTTACGTGTATTTTAAATGGTGAAAGTGTAATATGACGTCACATAACATATCAAGAGGGCTATCACCCTCTTTGTCTAATCGGGAATTTCAATCATTCATATCTCGCTTATTTTTAAAGTTATTTAAAAAATAATTTTACCTTGATATTTGTCAAGTAAACATGCTTCAATTCAAGTGAAAAAAAATTTTCATGCATATTCCCTATTAAGCATTCATAACGTTTTACCCGACTACTCTAGATTCTAGAAGGAGGAGAAGGATGTTTTTTGAGTGTATGTATATCTATTCTTTGGCATGCTCTGTAGCCCAAACGGCTAGATAGATTTCAACTAGGGCCTCTGGATACCTAGTCCAGTATGCTTCCGCTACACCAAAGACGACTGTGACGTAACAGCCAACCTTTTCATATCATTCTTATTTTTATTTATTTAGACAGTATACTTCTGTCGAAGTTATTATTCATATATATTTATTTGTGTATACTTAAGCGTCAACATTACGATGTTTGTCCAAATTCCTTTCGGTTACGTAAGACAAACTGTAGAAGACTTTAGCGTATACTATTTAGACAATACTTACGCATTTTTTGATTGTTCTAATATTAAGAGATATTTTGTGTTTTCTTCTTTCTTTATGCCCCAATTTCCCCTTGACGTATGTCATTTATTAATAAAACTGGCTTTGCAAATACTAAAATCATATTCAACATTTCATTTTGATCAGAAATTCGCTAAGTTGAAGCAGCTCCTGCGTGACGAATTTTTCATGTTTCTAATATCTTTTTCTTTGCTCACGGAACCGCTAATTGTGCAAGTATTGCTGAGCACTTGGCCGATATTTTAAAACTTTGAATTAGTTGTTAACAATCATTAAACACCCCGATATATCAAATTATAGGAAGAGAATATTTGAATACTACTTTTTTACATATGTATAAGTATCTTATAATCATGATTCATTTCTTGCGTAGCTCAAGATTATTCTATTTCACAATTCTTTTTTTTAAATATTTGTAATCATGTTACGTTTCACATGTTGGGTAAGATTAAAAAAAAAGAATTCTATATAGGTATGGCAAATGATCTATATTATGCCAATTGAAGCGTAGTAATTAGATTTCAAGTGCATTGCTGCATTCATTTTGAAAAATAATATTTAAAGTAATTAAAGATTATGATTATTATTTTTTATAACTATGTTTTTCCTGTTTCTTCTAGAATATTAGCTTTTTTCCGCATCATGAAATATACAAGAGATTTTAACTATCTACAAAAAAATAATGTTGATAAAACTAAAATCCTCTTGGGATCTATTCCGGAATTAACCCCCCTCCCCAACAAATCGCCTACTTTTCAGCGGAAATCATCCATTATGATGAAAAATAATGCTAATATCATTCCAATATCCTTAAAACCAATTTTTACCATACTGTACGTATTATTTTTCATGTAAATGATCTGCACATGATCCGTAGACTTCTGGACTGATGTTGGTCGATGCATGCCCGATGGACCAGCTCCGTAAGCGCTTTGCGCCGTATTTTCATATGTTTTCAGCGCTGCGGTAGCTCTCGCATTCGTTCTTTACTAGATTATTTAGGTTTGTTGAATTCCTTTCGACACGAGCTTTTCTCTGATATGCATTTTCTATACTTCCGAGCATATTTACGAATCATATGAGACGAATTCTTTATTTTTTTAATTTTCCTAGCAGTGCTACGTAAGCAAGCTCTGCACAATGATACTCGAATGACTGTCCAAACTAACTGCGTTTTCACACTACACCAATTTATAACTTTACACTAAGCTAATTCGTAACCATTCACGCACATGCGCCTATACTAGTACGGTGACATCACAGGCAAAACAAGTACAGCGCAACAGATACGTAAAGACATGCTCTATCTGCTGTGGACTCAACCATTGTAAACGCATTCCTAGCCTCGAAGTGATTGAAGTCTGACAGTATTTCGTCACACAAGAATGTTTGACCGACCACCGGTATAACGAACGAATAGACGTTCCCACGTCAAAAATTAAATATAGTTTTGAACATACCGTACGTTTAGTTTACATCTTCGCATAGTAAATCTCCCACGAGTATGAGAGAGTACATATGTATACATTAAGCAATGTGTATGAGAAGGAGGTCTTATAGGTTTGTTTTGTTACTGTTGTGTTATATGTGCCTATGTGTTTTGTTGTATATGCCTATGTGCCTATGTATGCGTTGTATGTGTTTTGTTACTGTTGTGTTGTGTTGTATGAGACAATCACCAACCACTCGAACAGTTATGAATATTATTCACTGCTTTGTAGCCGCCAAGTAGCCGCGCTTGTTAAGGCGCTGTTTCTACTTGGACCTGGGAGGTTATTGGTTCGAATCCCAACACCGGCAGTTTGTCAATTTAAAAAAAAAAAATAATAATAATGGGGCGGTTGATTGACTAAACTGTCGGCGTATGGACAAGAACGAAGTAACCGGCTATGCTTGTGAAGGTTTTCTGCAGTTTCCCTTAACGAACTCCAGATGAATATCGGCATAGTTCCTATCAAAGTCGGCTGCAGCCGCACACCTTCCAATTCCTAATCTGCATACGAATTCCCAATCCTCCACTCACATCATAAAAGTAAAAATTAATAAATAAAGGATGAAAAATAATGATGTGGGTGGCCTCTGTTATAGACCGTCGTGTCTCGGAAACGGAGGTTAAACCCCATTATTATTATATATTCACTGCTTTGAAAAATATGCTTGTTTATCAAACCTATAAGACGTCCTTCTCATACACATTGCATGCATTGCGTACATATGTATACATATGCACTCTCTCATACTCGTGGGAGATCTACTATGCGAAGATGTAAACTAAACGTACGGTATTGCTTATACATAGTGTATATTGTATAACATAGTATGTATTTCACACCTCCTCTTCCCTACTTAGAGTTTAGACTACGTCTATGACAACAAGTCGTTCGCGATACATTTTTAACCCGACTTCAAAAAAGGAGGATGGTACTCAATTCGTCTGTTTTTTTTTTTTTTCTTTTTATGTTTGTTACCTCAGAACTCCGTCATTTATGAACCGATTTTGAATTTTTTTTTTGTTTTAAAGGGTTTGATTCCCGATTGGTCCCATTGTCACCAAATCGCATTCTGATGAGGGGATCTCCGGGAAATTGAGGAAAATCCTCATTTTATATGTGATAACCGATTTCTGCGAATTTTTTTTTTTTTTGAAAGGGTATATTCATTCATAATGGGAAAATAAGAAAATTTTTTTAAAAACCGACTTCAAAAAAATTTTTTACAAAAAAAAAACCGACCCCAAAAAAAAAAATTTTTTCAAAAAAAAAACAAAATGCTTGTAAAAAAAACTGAAATTCTGTTATAAAAAAATGCACTAAAAATTATAAAAAAAAAAAAACCGGGTAAAAAAAAGTGTCATAAAAAAATTCACTAAAAATTAGTTGGTCGTTTAGTAGGTCTACCCATATTTAGACAAATAAAATCAGTTATAGAACTTCAAAGTCACTAAAAAGCGAGAAATAAAACCTATTTTGACAAAATGGAAACCCGACTTCTAAAATCAAATATTCTATAACAAAAGATGCACTAAAAAGTAAAAAAATAATTGCATATTCTTGTGCCAATTTTAGTTCACCAAAGCAAAACTTTTTAAATATATATGTACAATTATTGTTATTTTTGGAGGCGGTGTCCAAAAGTTATGTGAATTTCTCTCTATGTTGACACCGCCTCCAAAAATAACAATAATTGTACTTAGGTGAACTAAAATTGGCACAAGAATATGCAATTATTTTTTTACTTTTTAGTGCATCTTTTGTTATAGAATATTTGATTTTAGAAGTCGGGTTTCCATTTTGTCAAAATAGGTTTTATTTTAATAAAAAGTAGATTCATATATTTATGATTTGTGTATACACAAGCGTCACAATACAATATTTGTCAAATCCCATTTCGGTTACATAAGACAAATTTGAGAGAACTGGCTTACTTTATATACTTTATAGACAAATGTCATTGAATTTTAATGAAATATTGATACACAAATAATAAATATATGAATAATAAGGTTGACATTTGACAACAAAAGTTGCCGCTTACGCCAGAATCGTCTTTGGCAGATATCCAGAGGACCGAGGTTCGATTCCTGGTTGACGAGTAAATTTTTTTCGTATCAACATTTCATTAAAAAGTAGATCTTATCTATACAAAAGTTGGCCACCCCTGGTATTAATACGCAAATGCATTTTTTTTTATATTATGGTCGATGATGTAACTTAATCGTTCATACCTCGATTTAGATGTTTTTGCATGTATTTGGGCCGCTGCACCTTAAGAAGAATATTTTGATGGATATTGTGTAGGATATTTTGAAGAAACTTTCCGATACATATGCAAACTTAGATAATCTTTTTCTTTTATAATAAGGCAGACACATTTCCGGTAAAATATCTATTATTTAAATATGTAGTTAAATAATTTGATTTTCAAAAGATGTCAGAGTACGTATAGTCCAGTTAAGATCTACATCCGTGCTTGCAAAAGGTCAGGTCGTTCTGAATTTTTTATATGTTGTTAGGACCTAAACCTAAAAAACCAGATTTGCAATTTCCAAAGTGTTGTGCTAGCGGCGGAGTACCCAAAAAACCATGAAATTTTCGGACTTTTTTCAGTTTTCGCTCAATATCTCAGTGAAGGAAGGGTCTGACCGGTATAGACATTCTATACAATTTTAAAGAAGACTAAATTTTCGACAATTTGAGATTAAAACAAGCTCTATACAGCTATTGGTTCCTAAGATACAGTTCTTAGAAAATAGGCCATTTTTTCCAAAAAGTGAAATTTTTTCGAAATGGTCACTTATTTCGTAAAATAACGCTTGTTTTTGAGAACAACAGTCTCAAAAAATAGCTGTACTGAGTGCCCTTTGTTGGAGCCCATCTCCACTATGACTATGTGATCGACAAAACGTTTTTGGAGCTGAATTTTCGTTTTTCTCACATCAGGGATACAACCACCCTTAATTTGCTGCAGAAGGTGTGATAAAGAAAACTGGCATTCATCACTGTAATCGTCCAACAGGTAATCGTACACGCAATCGATCGTTTCTTTAGTATTACTAGCAGGACGTTCCGTCTCTTATTCCACGACCACTCTTTTCTTTTTAGAAATTTAAGAGAGAATCTAAGTCAAAAAACATTAGCTAGGATATACTATTCATTGGTTCATAGCAGACTTAAATATGGAATTTTGTTATGGGGGTCTGCCTCTCAATCAACACAAATATTCATAAAGCAAAAGAAAATATTACGAGTAATTGTTGGTGTTGGCCAGCAAACTTCCTGTAGACAATATTTTAAGGATCTGAGAATCTTGACGCTCTCCAGTATATACATTCTCCATTGTCTCGCCCACATAAAGAAGAATATTCATACGGTAGATCAAAATAACTTTAATCACACGTATTATACAAGACATGGTAGCGACTTAAGAGTACCCAAGCCCAACTTAAATGTCTTCGAACATGGTCCATCTTACAATGGCTTAAAATTTTTCAACAAGTTACCATCTCATATATAGCTTGAATGTAACCAAAGGAATTTTGAAACCGCCTGCAAGAATTTACTGCTCGATCATTGTCCATATAATGTGGATGAATTTTTTTCTAACAACCTATAATGTTAGGAATATATGACGAACCAATATGTATTACATTTGTACATCATTTCTGATATAATAAATTATTATTATGATCATTATTCCCAGTAGCAGGTGGTAATCTAAACAGGCTCCTGTAGCACAATATGAGCGCCTCCTCGCCATTGACGACCTGGTTGCTGCAGACGGGGCGTACCACAGATTGTGCTACAGGAGCCTGTTTAGATTACCACCTGCTACTAGGAATAAGAGAGGGTATCGTTTAACCGGTAATACTGAAGATTGGATTGTGTGTACGATTACCTGTTGGAAAACAGTGATGAATGCCAGTTTTCTTTATCACACCTTCTGCAGCAAATTAAGGGTGGTTGTATCCCTGATGTGAGAACAACGAAAATTCAGCTCCAAAAACGTTTTGTCGATCACATAGTCATAGTGGAGATGGGCTCCAACAAAGGGCACTCAGTACAGCTATTTTTTGAGACTGTTGTTCTCAAAAACAAGCGTGGCCCCTTGAAGCATGGAAGAAGAAGTGTGTGTCATTTTCTCATGTTCTGATAACTGCTGTGCGACCTCGATCTTTTGTTTCCTTTCTTCTGATTGCAATTGGTGCCTACTTTTACCGAAAATATGGATACAAACATCTGGTAAATATGTGCGCTGCGCTAGTTAACTTATGACTGTTTTTGGTTATCTGCCGTTTTTGAGAGAACCGCTGGGCATACAGGTACCAGTCTGATCTCAAATGAAAGTTAATTAAATTTACTACAAGTTTATTACTTATAATATTTGACGTGGGATGCGTATTTTAGAAGATATTTTACGAAATAAGTGACCATTTCGAAAAAATTTCACTTTTTGGAAAAAATGGCCTATTTTCTAAGAACTGTATCTTAGGAACCAATAGCTGTATAGAGCTTGTTTTAATCTCAAATTGTTGAAAATTTAGTTTTCTTTAAAATTGTATAGAATGTCTATACCGGTCAGACCCTTCCTTCACTGAGATATTGAGCAAAAACTGAGAAAAGTCCGAAAATTTCATGGTTTTTTGGGTACTCCGCCGCTAGCACAACACTTTGGAAATTGCAAATCTGGTTTTTTAATATTGGTTTAGGTCCTAACAACATATAAAAAATTCAGAACGACCGGACCTTTTGCAAGCACGACCGACTTTTCATGTTTAACTTTACTGAACTAGTATAAATGTATGTGTAATGTTTATGTGTATAATTGTTGCTTCAAACATTTCTTATTTTTATATTAATAATAATTAGAAGTCAACTATCATAATACATGTATATTATCTATCTACTGTCTTTGTTTAATAAACATACGCTCTAATTATTTTGTACTTTGTCTATTATAATATATATATATATATATATATATATATATATATATATATATATATATATATATATATATATATATATATTTGTATACAGCTTGTATTTTAAAGTAGACCCAATCTGGAAACAATGTTTAGTGTATCAATCGCTCTCTATATGCAGTGTACTATGATATGGTGTACTTTGTTACACTTAAACTGCATTAAAATCGGTGGAGGGGTTGATACGTTCTCACCACAGACATTTTTCCATATAGTTCTCAGTACATATTTGTACATGTAAAGAAAACGTTGAATTATGTCCATCGTTTATTATAAAGATTTTGCATTATTTACAACAATTGAAAATTAGTTTTCATACAAACTAAATTGTTAAACCAACTATTCGAATAATCCTCTAATATTTGCTAAACAATATCTTAGTCGATTGTAATACTATACCCGGGTATTTTCTAGCACTTGAGGAGAAATATTCGCACAATTGTTAACAATTTTTTGTCTAAATTGTTGTAAATTTTCAGGCTTATTCCGCGAATAAATGCATTGTGTATTGCTATGCTATGCACTTTCGTAGATCAGTCTTTGGTGAGGATGTATTAGCTCCACTGCCTGTAAAGTGCAGTTTGGGTGTAACAAAGTACATTATATCACGGTATACTGTGCATAGACAGTGATAGATACACTGTACATTGTTTCTAGATTGGGTCTATTTTAAAATACAAGCTGTATATAACATTTTTAAACCATACATTAATAACATGGACAAAATCGTTTTATACCTAAATTCAAAACATTATTTTCTGTACGCTGAGACTATTAGCTCGTGAGGTGGAAAGAAACTGACGGGAGATATGTAAACTATATTGCACAGTGTTTGGGAGACATTCAGTAATAAATGTATATATCATACAGTATATAGGCAAAATGTATATATACATACATTGCATGCTTCAGCGAAACAGACAAGTCTATCTGTGATATGATTTATGGATATTTGCAATATTATACATTATAGAACGAAAGATAAATGATCGTTATTATTTCGGTAAATAGCTACAACGTTAGCTCTTATATTATAATATTTAAATTTGACTACACAGTTAAAATTAGGTACAGGAATATCTTCATCATTATTACTCCATGTTTCTGATAAACGAAGAATATAAAACTGCCTGTGAGACGAACTTTGATGAAGTTACACACTCATTCCGTATCATAAAATTACGATACGATTAGAAAGATTTATTTGATCGCAGGATCGTGTTTACATTATCACGCGTGTATTCTAAAATATGTTTGTCCTTTCTTTGTCACAAAAAGGAACTGTGAACATGGGCTCTACTTTGTCTACCGCCTACAGACCTTGTTTGAATATTATCCCACGTTATAATGTACGATCTGTATTAAATCTGCATACATTAAATATATAAGTATATGTATATTAAATGTGTATTATTGTTTAATATTATGGATGAAGTGTATATATGTTGCAAATGAGTTCTTTTGTGAGAATTTTTAAAAGAATAAAATATCATCATAATATCTAGTATCTGTGTACAGCGCGCAAAGTATCTGTCATGCTGCTTTGTATGTAGGAGTTAAAACTCACTTGCAGCTTATACTGTACTCGTGGCCATAAAAATAGCGTTCAGTATTTCAAAATTTTATAATTGATTTGTACCTTATTTAATCAGTATTCGAAAAAATGTTTCGAATAAATGTTGCTCATTATAAATATACTAACAACTTTTATTCGAAACAATTTTTCCAAAAATCGAATAATTAGAGCACAAATCAACTACAAAGTTTTGAAAAAAGAACACTACTTTTGTGGCACATAATACTACTACCATACTTGAATAAAGAGATATTTCAATAAGTTGGAAAATATGCATGATTTTTTAAAGTGCCCCATAAACGATACGATATGTTTAACTTCACAATTTTATAACAAATGTAATTAAGGTATAGTACTCTATTAAATTTGTTAACTTGAAAAATTTTTGAAACTTTGAGAGATTAATCTTTAAGAATTTCGAATGGACTAGTAAATAATTTAAAAAGATCAATTGTATAAAAAAAATCGTTCTTACAAGTTTCATCAAAAACTTTAATTATACATAAAACAATAACCAACTAATTTTTATAGTAAATATACAGAAATTATTCCTGTTTCGATTTTATGATATTAATTAATAAATACGGAAAACATAATAATAAAATGTATTATTGTGAGTAGCTTAATAAATATGAGTGATTAGGAATATATTTCTTCACTGTATATGAGCTATATTCAAGTAAAAAAAAAAAACGTTACGTAGGATCTGCGTCAACTTAGCGAATTTCGTTAAAATACATAAATCACTCTCTGGAGGATTTTAATTTTAATTTCAATTTTATATTGTAAATATTTCTTTAAATGTTCGTGTAACAAAACAAAAATGGTAACTTC